>JAFBJU010000427.1:219510-286655 GCA_016785305.1 Colistium nudipinnis
AGTTGCGCCACATGACCCAGTGTGACTCAGTAATTGGTGAATGTCCGTGTCAGAGGTGATGTTATGGTGCCATCTAGTGTCCAGACTGAGAACAACATTTTATTATTATATTATTATTATTATTATTATTTATTATTACTACGTAATGTATAATAAACATCAAGCAATGTATAATGTTATCTACATACTGTACATCACGTATATTTTTAACCCTAAATATGGATTTACTGGTTTAATCACCACGGAGAGATTTCTACTGGCTCGGAGATTTGAGGAATAATCTCGGAGGTTTTATATTTTTATAGTTTTGCAAGTTTCCCTTATAAAATGTTGTGAAACGATAAAGACTGACAAACTGACAGTATACAAAAGTGAAAAAGAAATATCTTACAAAGTTCTGTTGTGGTAGTCCAGCATGTGGAGCTCCAGGGACGCCCGTGGCTCCTCCTGCTGGTCCAAAGCCAGCAGATGGTCCGGTACCAGGCCCTGAAGGGTATCCACCACCTCCAGTACCAGCTCCAACTCCAACTACAGATCCGACTCCAGCTGCACCACCAGGTCCAGCCGCACCACCTGCACCAGGGCCAAAACCAGCTCCAGCTCCAGCTGCACCTCCAGCTCCAGGTCCAAAACCAGCTCCAGCTGCACCAGGGCCAAAACCAGCTCCAGGTCCAAAACCAGTTCCAGCCGCACCACCTGCACCAGGGCCAAAACCAGCTCCAGCTCCAGCTCCAGCTGCACCTCCAGCTCCAGGTCCAAAACCAGCTCCAGCTGCACCAGGGCCAAAACCAGCTCCAGGTCCAAAACCAGTTCCAGCCGCACCACCTGCACCAGGACCAAAACCAGCCCCAGCTCCAGCTGCACCTCCAGCTCTAGCTCCAAAACCAGCTCCTACTTGGCCACCAGCTCCAGGTACAAAACCAGCTCCACCTGCACCACCTGCACCAGGGCCAAAACCAGCTCCAGCTCCAGCTGCACCACCAGCTCCAGGTCCAAAACCAGCTCCTGCTTGGCCACCAGCTCCAGGTACAAAACCAGCTGCACCAGGGCCAAAACCAGCTCCAGGTCCAAAACCAGCTCCAGGGCCAAAGCCAGCTCCAGTTCCAAGTCCAAAACCAGCAGATGGTCCGGTCCCTGAAAGTGATCCACCAGCTCCAGCTCTGTTGGCCCCTGCACCATGTCCGAAGCCACCACCGCGACCTGCGGCCCCCGGGCCAGAACCAGCTCCTGCACCGGCTCCTCCAGCACCATTTGCACCTCCTGCTCTGACACCTCCCGCTCCACCCGCCTGGAGGAGACGCATCTCTTCCGGCAACATAACGTCTCCCACGCCCAGGGCCTCGTCCTTGTACTTGCGGACAAACTGCTGCATTTTCTTCACCTCGGCAGGACTCAGCTCGTGGCACTTGTTGGGGTCCTGGTCGTGTTCGGGCAGCTGCCGGGCCATCTGCTGCCGGCGGTACGCCGCTCCCTCGGTGCCGGCCACGGGACGTTTCTCCGGGGGCAGCAGCTCGATGTAACGCACCGCCTGCAAGTCCAAAGGGGGAGGAAAATGATGAGAAATGACTGGCTTTCAAACGGGTGGAGGAAGTTAAATGAAGGACAGAGATGAGACAAGTACAGAGAGAGAAGCTGAGGACCAATCAGGAGGCGGCAAAACGGGGAAAACACGGGTCCTACAGATACAGCGCCAGACTAAACAATGACAGATACAGGATTTTTTTGTTCTTACTTCTTGTGAGCTGCTGCAGTTAAAAATCACATCCACAATTTTTTTTTTTATCATCAATTTTTTTTTTGTTTCTTTTATGTCAATTAATATTTCAGACAAAGACAATACGGAGACATATTTATGTCCAGAACTCAGATTAAATTACATTTATAATGAAACATTATTAAAAAAGCATCAAATCAGCACATTTCCAAGAAAAAAAATAGAAATATATATTTTCTTTTTGCCATAACTCTTACCAGATACTTATTGGCTACAGGCGGCGCCCACTCATAGGTCACAGACTTCATGGGCACATCTTTGGGAAGTGGCATCAGATTGGCCGTCGTGGCACCGACAGCCACCGGTGCTTTACCGGCTTTGCCCCCGGCCGGGACGCTGGCCGGCGCGGCCCGAGGTGCAGAAGTCGCAGAAGAGGCCGCAGAGGAGGGGGCGGAGCCTATGGTGGCCGGGGAGATAGAACTAGCGGGTGATACGATCTGAGCCGTGGCCGTGGTGGGCACGCTGATGGTCACCATGTTGCCACGGTAACTGGGGATGCCGTCGGTCTTCAGCTTGGCGATGAGGCCCGTGTACTTGGTGTCCTCGAACAACTTGCCCACCTTCTTGTTCTCCTCCGAGTTCATGGACACGTCGTGCTCCGCCAGGCCGCATTTGCAGTTTCGACAGATTTTTCTGCAGAGGAGAGAGCAAAAAAATGGTTTATATATATATATATATTATTATTATTTTTAGTTATTTTTTCTTGATTTAATCTGTATTTTTATTAGGATTTGGAGAGGTTGACTATCCTGCTTTGATTGTGTGTGGGTTGCATTCATACAAAGTAAAACTACATTATATTGTATTTTACCTTTAACAAATACACTTTTCTATTGCAATTGATTACAACGCTCCTCCAACACTACAACTAACACAACATTGTGTCACATATCTGCTCTTCCACAGGCCTCAACACAACTGGCCTCATATTTGCAGAGTAACACTCTCTGCGCACAATTTAGGACAAGCTTCAACATGACACATTCAGGTGCACTGCCTTTAAGCGTGACGTGTCCTCAGTGTAGTAACCCCCTGTTTAAATTGTGTAGGTAAAAAAAAACACACAACAATGATGATGACTCACAATTCCCACTGTCTTTCAAATGTTGCAATACTTTTCTCTACACATAGTTTACAAAGGATACACAACAGAATACACAACTGAAGATTAAAGAACCAGCACTAATTCTTATATAATAAATAGGAATAAAATTCCTTTCATTCTGGTAATATTAAGAAAATGATATTTAAATATTATTTCGGGAATATGCAGCATAGTTAGATTTTAGGACTAGGACTAAAAGCCAAAAATAAAATAAAATTCAATTCAATTCAATACAAACAAAATAAGTAGAAATTCTATAGACTCTACCAACACAGCCGTCCTGGCTGGATATCAGACAAAAAAAAAAAAACGGCCTTTGTGCCTGTGCTGTGATGGGCACAAGGAAAACCAGCCAAGGGTGAATAATTGTCCAGACGGACCAAAGTTCTCCATGAAACGTCCAAAGTTCATATGGTGACAGACAGAGTCGGAGTCTTTTTGTGTCCACTGTTCCACATTTAAAGAAAAAATAAATCTGCACTACGTGGAGGTGTAGACGGAGCTAAAGTCATCCTCGGTACACTGCTCTGACATTTCCACCGTCGCCGTCACGTTTATTCACAGTAATGCGTCTGGACGCGGAGCTTTGTGCCCAGAGATGAAGCCATTTTCTCTGGAGCAGCATGCTCCCGTTAGGCTGATTAAACCTCCCCCCCCTGCTGATATCAGAATTTCTATCAATTAAGCAAAGAGGAAAGTGATGTTATTAACCAGTCTGGCTCTATGCATGGGGTGTTTTCTTCTGTTTTTCTTCCACCCATCCATTCCAGGCCCAAAGAGCACGCCTTTGTCATGACCATGTCCTAAATCATAATCTTATGATTAACATACCTCTTACCTCAACGTTTCTAAATCTTTCTTTAGCTCTTGGCTCAAGAGATTCCTATAAATGACACATATAATTTAATACTTATGTCTTTGTTGTTCCCGAACCTAAGAAACTCTACAAACCTCCAGAAGTGTAGCTCGAAGCCTTCGCACTTGTCCTTGCATTTCAAACAACTTGATCCAGCTCCAAACTCGTGACCCAGGGTCATCTGTTAAAAAAAAAAGAAAAAACATGATTATAAGTGATGGCACAGTGTTGTTCTGGTGTTTAAACGATAACAGGAAATGCTGGGCTCCCTTAGGGCAAGATGTGCAACATAAATGGGGGAAAAATGATATGATAATATCATGATACTGAAAACTGAAAATAAAAAGAATTCATCACTTGCAGTCTAAACATATAATAATTAACACACCCTATAATTGATTACCCTCAACTCTGCAGAAATAAAAGTAAATACATAAAAAAAGGTCAAAATGTAGAAAATTTGGCATATAACATTTTCTCTTTGAATTGTATAAAAGTATTATTATTATTATTATTATTATTATTATATCAATGAACAACAAGCCCCGGTTTGGGCGGAACCTGTATTTAAAGTTAATATGCACTCTCTTACTTTGGTTGAAATGATTTGTGATCCACGGCTAATCGTTGTCATCTTGCCTTTAAAACTACTTCAGCAAACGTCTCTCTTCCACGCAACATTTCCAGCTGTCTCTCTTAAATTTCACAGAGCCATTTTTCAGCCTTTCTGGCAACGGATCCTTTTTTTTTTCATTCTCCAGTAAGAAACGTTGTTGTGTCCACTTCCAGCCATTTCTAACCATATATGGTGAGGTAGTCAATGATACCGACAGCAGGAACCCCTGTTGTCAGATGTTTCAGACCCCCGCCACCGCCCCCCCCAAAATAACTCACTACTCAGGAATGCAGACGGAGACCCCTGGTATTAATGATGTCAGTATTTCAGCTAGTGTGAAACTTTTTATAAACAGAATCAATGTGTTGCCCCTATCTTTCTGAAAGCATGAGCTAAAAACCTTTGATGCTGAAATAAGAGTCCAGAAGTAGGGCGGATAAAACGTAGTGGTCACTGCCTGTGGAAGACTAAATATTTATACACAGTACAGAGAGGAGGACTGGTCACTGTGTGTGTGTGTGAGTGTGTGGGGGGGGACTTTTCCTTGGATCCCACTTCAACATCTGCATCCGCATAAGCAGATAGATTGAGATGGGGTAGAAGTCATATTTTGGTGACAATGTGACAAAGGGGCGTTTTACACACAAAGTATAAAGTCAAATGAGTCATAACAATGAGTCATGGACTTGCATCCGGGCTGAGCCCCAGGACGACGGCAGCTGTGACACAGCCACATGGAGCCATGACCATTTCAAAGTGGCCACAAAGCCATATTTTGTTCCCCAACATAATAAACTGAATCCATTATGAAAAAGATTGAAATTGAACATGTTCAAAATAAATGTCATCATATTTAGATTTGTCTCACATCTGCAGCATTACATTTCGAATGTGGCGAAGGCCTGCAGCTGGTGAACAGAACAAAAGAGTGGATCGGAAGAACATGTGGCAGATTTGTGTGCAAGCAGAGCACAGGGGCAAGTTTTGGGTTCACTGAGATTTTGGATAAGATGATGAAACATCATTCGGAAGGAAGTGGGAAAAAAGTGAATAAATTGGAACTGAACATATTAGTTAAGCTGATGTAGAGTAATAGTTGCACCCAATTGTGACTTACAGTGTTTATGCAACACGTGCATTGTGCAACAATGTGCAGACAGACTTTTTAAACTGTATTGAAGGAACACGTATTTAACGATACACATTCTGTGCAGTGAAAGTCATCAGAAAACCATCAGACAAGATAAGTTTACTTCCTGCCAACTTCCCTTTAGAAATTCCCTTACCCAAATAGTAGTAAGAGCACATAAGGAGTAAAATATAATTAAACATCTTAGATGCATTACTTTACAATTTAGCAATCAACCAGAAAGAACATGTATTTATTGTTTACAAAACACTGACAGAAATGCCACATATATTGTAGGTTTTGTTGCAATACAAAACAAAATATGAATGTGCAGTTTGTTCAGATATGCATATCTCTCAATCCGCTTAAGTTGTAAATTATTTCGATGATTTGTTTGAATGAAAACTGATATACTGAAATAATTCAGAAAAGAAAGCGAGACTTGCGGAAGTTTTTCTCCGCCACCTGCCCCCCCGCTTGGCTCGGCTCGGGTCGGCCCGGCTGGGCCCACCTTCGCGGGGCGTTTCCGGCTGAAACTCACCTTCTTCACCTCCTTCTCTATCTCCATGTTCGGGGCTGAGGGTCCGGTAAAGATGGGAAAAGGTTGTCGCTCTCTGTCCTGGAACAAGTGTCACACAACACAGACACACAACCAGCCAACACACACAGCTGAGAGGAGAAACTACACAATAACGCAAGTCCGCTTTCGCCTCATAGGGCGGTTTCCGGTCTCATTCTAAAAAATAAAACCCTAGTCTCAAAGCAATACGATAAATCTAATAAAACAATTGAATCAAAATGACAGATTAGGTAAAGATAAGACTTTTTATCATTTCTGCAAACTTTCAAACTACACTGGACTATTATAAAGTAAAGAAACATCATGTTGCGTAACAATCTTTACCAGCAAAAAAAAAGGTATTTTATTTTGAAGACCCTCCGTGAGTACTTCCCCTCCGCCGCCTCCTATTCATTCATGATTTACGGGCTCTTTGATTGATCCGCTACTCAACCAATAGGAAGAGAGAAAGTGAGCGGTTCAAGAGAAACGCCCAATCAGAGAGCAGCCAGGGCGTGTTCTTGTTGTAACAAAGGATTTGACAGATGGAACCTGTCACACTGACTATTGCTGCTCTGGTTACTTTCACTATTTATTTTTTGATGATTTAAATATTGTTTTAATACTTCTAATTAAAATGTTATATAAATACATAAAAACACATACATATTTTGATGTTCCCTAAACGGAATCCCCCAGAAAATTCACGTGTGAAAATTCTCTTCATGTCACAGTGAAACAGCAATTTCACATATACTGTAACTTCCTTATTTTAATGTATTCATCACTGATCAAACATGTAGACAGGAGGCGTTTGTTGCTTCGGAATAGAACAAAATATTGATCCAATATGACAGCTGCTACGCACTGAGGTAATATATATATATATAATCATATATTGCAGATCTATTCAGCAGTTATTGTAACCAGTTATGGATTTAGGGTCCTTTTAGGTCGCTATTTGTTGACATTTGTTCAGCTAAGGTGGACGGAGGGGAACACAGAATTGTCTCAAACTGCTAAATTGTTACATCGAAAAATGAACAATAGTGTTATCGCACTATGATCATTCGGATAAATGTCAATAACCTAAACGCACTGCATCGTATTATTACAATTTGAGAAACGTCAGTAACACTGAGAACTATGTATTGCAATATGTAAATGACAACAATCATGCACTGCATAGTGTACTCATGATCACTGCTAACATCAAACACTTACCATATATTGCATCTACATTGATAGACTGTATATATTCTTCTATATGCCACTGTATATATTCTCTGTCACTTAATTACTCTCAGACACTGCGACTGCTATCACACACTTAAAGCTCTTATCTCTTTAATGTATGTCTCATGTTGTATGTTTTATGTGTTTATTCACTGGCGCTGTACACCAAGTTAAATTCATGTGTACCTGTACATTTGATATGTGAAAGTACATGGCGGGTTAAGATTTCCAGTAGGATACGCACTCTCGCTGCATAGCTCTTAAACAAGAAAGAATGCAGATTATTTCACATGACAAGGGGGTGTATAAAAAAAAAAAAAAAGTAAAATGTTTTTTTGTGTCACAGATGCTCGGACCCCAGAGCATAGAGTCTATTAACAGATATCTGAGCTGTAAGGATGTGGTAGTGCCGTTTGCCTCTTATGAAGGTCGGCAGGGCAACGGGTCACACAGGAAACCACCCGTGTTTCCTGTCACTGTGGCCACACTGCTGTTTCTTTTTTATATACAGTATGTTTCACCATATTAAGGATAACCTTTTTAGGCATTCAGCACATTTAGTAACACGCACCAAGGACATTGAAGACAGATGGTTTTAAATAAGGGTAAAAGGAGGCGTTTTCCATACCTGTCTCTTTACTCTTCCTCTACAGCGACCTTATCGGCTCAGTTGCATAAAGCAAATTCACAGATTCTGGCCAATGGCAGCAGGTGCAGCAGGTGCACTACATGGCACTGATAAACACATAAAGACACATAAAAATGTGCTTCTTTAAATGTGTCCAGGACATAGTATCTTCAGGAGTGTTCCAAGGTGGCTACTGCACATGTTTGAGATTGTGGACGGCGCTTCACCACTCATCCGAGAAGATTCTTCGGTGAAGCTTCATGTATGAGCAGGTGATGCACTGTGTACTGTATGTGAAGGAGCCAGCTGGGACTCCTCGCCTGGTCCCAGTTAGAACCAGTCCAAACGGCCTTTACTCAATTTTTTTTTTCCATTCTTCGGTGTGTTGATTCCAGGTGGATGTGAGAAAGGGACCAGCTGTGGAGACCCCTCCTTCAGGGTGCAGTTTTTGTTGGACACGTGACACGGGACGTTGAGCCATAAAAGCGTTTTCTCGGCCCAGCCAGTTTCACACCGCTGCTCAGGATGAGGGTGCTACTCGCGTTCGCCACACTGTTTGTGGTCGCTCTCTGCAAGGAGACTTTCGAAGGGTGAGTGGAGCTTCTGCTGCTGTACCGTTATCAAATGATTCCTGCAGTTATAATAAATAATACATCTGCGGTGACCAATACAAGGTTTCTTGTCCCTTTTCAAATGAATGCATGCAGTTGTTTCCTTCTCATAGCAAATGTGTCAACATCACCTTCAAAATAATTGTGATTATTTGCAAAACATCAACTACACTCTGCAACACTTAAAGGTGTAAGGTTTTCTCTTTTTATCTCCCCTAAAGAAGCTTGTTAAAGGGTCCTAAAAAAAAAAGAAGCAGACCAGTATAAATAGTATTATGTATCTAATAAATAAATTATATATAAAAAAAAAAGAAGAAATACAAAATGCAACCTCTTCCTCTCAACACCCGAACCAAAGTATTTATTTGTTTATTTTTTTAAATTTAGGGTTAATTCCCAATTGTCATTTTGATTTGTTTTAGTTTGACCTAAAATGACAAATCATTCCCCTCGGTTTAAACCTGCTGCATGCTTCAGATATTATATATATATAGGAATTATACTATATTACACTTCATTACTGAAAAGCTAATAGTTCAACTGTAGCATTGACACTGTAACTTCTGCTTAATATCACTCAGCCTTAAGAAATCTTACCTCCACCTGTGTGTGTGTTTGTGTGTGCCAACTTCCCACTGTTGCTGTGGAGAAGTGAAGTTGCCCAAAGAGTAAAACGTTGGTGGTTGTGGTTTGTGCGCAGGCATCAGGTGCTTCGCATTGTCGCCAAGGATGACGTCCAGCTGGCCCTTATCAAGGACCTGGAGGAGATAATTGAGTTCGAGGTCAGTCATCATTTACCATCAAAAATTTTGAAAAACAATGAAATGAAAAACCTGAAAAATAAAATGACTTCAAATCATATCAATCATGATCAAATAAGCTTTTTTTTCTATTTATAAACCTTGTTTAAAGCTGTATAGAAATAAAAATAAATCTTTGTTCTGTTGAGTTAACTTACATTATGAATATTCAATTTGTAGAATGACACCAGTGTTTTCTTTCAGCTGGACTTCTGGAGAGGTGTGACTGACGTGGCCACGCCCGTGGACGTCAGGGTTCCCTTCCACAGCCTGCAGTCCGTCAAAGAACACCTGGAGTCTAAGGACATCGAGTTTTCCATCATGATTGAAGACCTGCAGGTACGAGCTTCATTCTGTGACGTTTGCTGAAATGAGTTGAGGTTTAGGTTTGAATTTTGATGTGAGGTCCAAACTCAAACCCAAAATGCGGTCCTTGGTCTTCAGACGCTGTTGGAGGAGGAGCAGGAGGAGATGGACTCTACTGAGCGTGACGTGATGATCAGAAGCACCGACAGCTTCGACTTCTCCAGGTACCACAGGATCGACGAGGTTAGTTCCAACTTAATCCTGGTTTCTTAATGTACTATTAATAATAATAATAATAATAATAATAATAATAATAATAATAACAATAATAACAACAACAATAACAACAACAACAATAACAATAATAATAATAATAATAATAACAATAACAATAACAACAACAATAATAATAATAAATAATAATAATAATAATAATAATAATAATAATAATAATAATAATAATAATAATAATAATAATAATAATAATAATAATAATAATAATAAAATCAGAAATACTCCTGATATTTTTGAAGAATAAATGATTGGTTATTTATCGATATATTATTTTTGATTATTGTTGACATGCTGACCTTATGTGCGTCGCTTAACAGCACGTTTTGGGGTGTGGTCTCAGATCTACAGGTTCCAGGACATGCTGGTGGCTGAGAATCCCAAGCTGGTCAGCAAGATCGTGATTGGCAAGAGCTACGAGGGCCGTCCCCTGAATGTGCTCAAGGTAAAGAGAAAAATGAGTGAAGGAAATCAATGAAATAAAAACATAAATAACTTATTTTCTCCCCGTCTTAGTTCAGCACCGGTGGAACCAACCGTCCCGCCATATGGCTGGACACTGGAATCCACTCCAGGGAGTGGGTCACTCAGGCCAGTGGCACCTGGTTCGCCAAGAAGGTGATTTTAAATCTTCCTCCTCCTCCTCCTCCTCACAATCTGTCTCTCTGCAGATTCCGAACACTGAATAATTTGTCCCTCACATGTCTCCACTCGTCAGATTGTGACCGATTATGGACGCGACACCGCTCTGACCGCCATCCTTAACAAGATGGACATCTACCTGGAGATCGTGACCAACCCTGATGGCTACTACTACTCCCACAACAACGTACGTTTATATATGTGTGTATATATATATATATATAAATGCCATATAACAATCAGTTCTTTTTATTGACCTATTCATTCAAAACCATTTTTTTTCTCTTTAAAAGAGAAGTTGACCTTATAATGTTGCTTTGAGTCATGCAATTTTTTTCAAATTTATGTTGAACTGATATTGATTTACCGAAAGAAAAAAAAAACCTGCATATAAACTTATTTTCACAAGCACAAAGATACGGATAATACAATGAATAATGAAAAAATAAATAAAAATTGTAGAACCGTATGTGGCGTAAGACCAGGAAGCCCAACCCTGGCTCCAGCTGTGTCGGCGTGGACCCCAACAGGAACTGGGATGCTGGTTTTGGAGGTGACGTTTTCATATTTCTCTCCTGGAGCTCAACAGAATGAGACATTTGGCATTTTATGGATTCCCTCATCAGAATATGTACGAGTGACCTGGGACAAATTTTAGTACTGTAATATGTTATTTCTGAGCCAGGGACATTTACTCACAGTTGTTGTGGTGTAGGACCCGGTGCCAGCGGCAGCCCCTGCTCAGAGACCTTCCGCGGCCCCAGGGCCCACTCTGAGTCCGAGGTCAAGTCCATCGTGGACTTTGTGATGGCCCACGGAAACTTCAAGGCCTTTGTCTCCATCCACGCCTACAGCCAGATGCTTTTGTACCCTTACGGCTACACCAGAACTCCAGTCAGGGACCAGACTGAGCTGGTAAATAATAATAATCATTTCTGACTTTTTTTTTTATCAGAAATAAGAAAATGTGACACGATATGACATTGTCATGGTACTCTGTTCCTTTGCAGCACACTCTGGCTAGGAAGGCCATCACTGACCTGGCTTCCCTGTACAACACTCGCTACAGATACGGCAGCATCATCAACACCATCTGTGAGTAATTCTTTTTTTATATTTACGTAAAAAATGTATAAAAAAAAATTATACTTTTTATACCTTTATACTATTGATATTTCATCCTATAGAATATGTAATTAACTTCTTTTTCTCCAACAATAATTGCCGTTGTAGTGATCAAAACAGCAATGTGTCTTATTCATCTACCCAGTCCAAAGAATATTTAGTCAAATATATATTTGTCCTCCATTATGGCCACCACACGAAAAACGTGAAGAAGACATCCTCTGACCAATGTTTTCATTTCAGACCAAGCCAGCGGTGGCACCATCGACTGGACCTACAACCAGGGCATCAAGTACTCTTTCACCTTCGAGCTGAGGGACACCGGGCGCTACGGCTTCGTGCTGCCGGCCAATCAGATCATCCCCACCGCCAGGGAGACCTGGGTGGCTCTGATGACCATCATGGATCACACTTCCAAGAACCTCTATTAAAAGGAACTGGTGTGACCCCATGCAGAGGCAATTGTTGGTCACCTTGAGGACCAATATCCTCATCTTCATCATCATCATCATCAGCATCAAAGCCCGTGATTCTTTAAACAATAGAAAATCCAAAATTAAATTACTAAAGCACATCCTGAAAACTGAAGCTTTCTAAATAAAAAAAATGTTTAATAGGCTTATTTCCTGTTTCTCTCCTCTTTTTTCTTTATTTACAAGTCCTTCAAGTCTTTCATTTCACCACTTCACAATGAGCCAGAGCTCAGGTTAAAAATCACTGTGGACAATTTGGACAAGAATTTGCTGCATGCAAATTTCCATCTTTCTCTTTTCCTCCTTAAAATTATATATATACTGTATATATATATATTTTTTTTAATGTAATCGAAAATGATTCTCAGGAAGCATCCGGTAGTTAATAAACCGCTGAAGAAACTCCTGCCCAGCACAGTCATTCATTTTATTTCCACACATTCATTTAGTGACACAATCAGGAGATCAGCCAGTTAAAGCTGATGATGAAAACGCGCCAAACAATCACAAAAATGCAAAAATCCACAACGCCATTAAATTCACTTCATATGAGATTGTGCATCAGCGGAGCCAAGCACAATGGGAAAAAAAAAGTCACGACAATGTCAACATCAAATGAGCAATACTGTTTTTTTTTTCTAAAGCACTTAGAAAATAAAACATGATTTTTTTTTGTTTTAATTGTTTTCCCTCAGTGACGTTGTGATCACTTAAGTGTGTTCACAATGAATCTGAGTAGTTCAATAATAATAATAATGAAGAATCAGACTCCGTGGACATTATACGTACTTTGCACTTCATGCAATACACAAATTCCTCAGCGCATTCTTCGTGTAATGTAACTCGTACGGACAGAAGCCAAGAATGACATCTCTGGATAATAGTTCAAACTTAAAAATGGATTTAAAATCCATAGAAGGTAGTTAGAATGTTGTACAGATTCACATCCCAGTGAAACATGGAGAAAAGTGTTACATAAATTGTGCTATCATCTCTATCATTGTTCAGACTCACAGGCACTGTACAAACATTCAAATATACACATTTCATTAAATACTTTTAAGAGAAAAAGGGGAAGTGAGGAGGAATATAAATTATACAGTCTGGGCTTGTTTTTTCCATTTGTATATTCCATACTATGGATTTGGGCTGAATTAAACATCATGGGTGACTGTAAATGACTTTCCCAAGGCAACATCATCAAACACAAGAGGAACGGTAGGGTGTGTGTGGAGTTGATGAACATAAAAGTGGTTTGAATCAAAAGATTTGACAAATTCATTGTTTGCATACAAATGGCTATAGTGAAGTACATGTGACTTGTCCACCTGTGACTGCACAGCAGTACTGTGGAACATGTGGTAACAGAATAGGGAAGGGGGGGGGGGGTGTAACCTGAAATGGGGGGCATGTAACCTGAAATAAATGGACATTACGTTGGAGGTATGTTTGTTTGCGTGTACCTGTGAACAGGTGGCCGGGTGGGGTGTTATTTCCAGGGTCGACTGCTTCCGATCCTGGCGCTGTCCCTCCCAGCGGTGGAGGAACTTTGTTGACTCCCAGCGCTGGACACCCTGGATGTTCTGGACGTTCTGGACTGGGAGCTGATGGACGACATGCGGCTGGACATGCCGCCTGCAGAGGAGACGTGCAAAACAGTGGAGAGGAAAGGGGCAGGAAAAAAAAACTGAATTTCAGTGTATCTTAGGCTTTGGTTGTGTAAAACATATATAATAATAATACATATATAATAATTAATAATTAATGTTCTATCATTGTTGTTGTTATTATTATTATTATTATTATTATTATTATTATTATTATTATTATTATTATTATTATTATTATTATTATTATTATTATTATTATTATTGTTGTTATTATTATTATCATTATCATTCTTTTATATTTTATATTTAAATGTCTGTATTTTTTCTTGTGCTCACTTGGTACGAGCACCTCCTCCAGCTGCTCCTGGATCTTGGTCAGTTCATCGGCTGTGAAGCGCCACCGCCTCTCCGCTGCCTGTGACTGCTGCACAGAGCTCTTCGTCACCTTCGAGGACGAGAGCAAAGACAGGGTGGAGCCCGTCGTCAACCCTTCGGGAAATTTTTATTATTATAATTATAATTATAATTATAATTATAATTATAATTATAATTATTATTATTATTATTATTATTATTATTATTATTATCATTATCATTCTTTTATATTTTATATTTAAATGTCTGTATTTTTTCTTGTGCTCACTTGGTACGAGCACCTCCTCCAGCTGCTCCTGGATCTTGGTCAGTTCATCGGCTGTGAAGCGCCACCGCCTCTCCGCTGCCTGTGACTGCTGCACAGAGCTCTTCGTCACCTTCGAGGACGAGAGCAAAGACAGGGTGGAGCCCGTCGTCAACCCTTCGGGAAATTTCTTGGCGATTATCTTCAGACCTGGGAGGGGAAAAAAAAAAGAAGCAGATTGGAGTGATCACATTAAATATTTTATTTAACATACAGAGAATTTGAATTTGGAATTATTTTGATTTAAAAATAGATTTTTGGGGACATGTGAGGCAATTCATCTTATTATCCATCTATTATCCTATATTTGGCAATAATTTATATTGCCCTGGAACATTCCATCATTTGAATGCAGGAACCAAAAAAGAAATAATCTTTTACCTCCAGACAGCATGAACAAATTTTCGAACCCCCGTTCACACATGTTAGTGGCTGCGTGGCTGGCTATTCTCTCATCCTCATCGTACACAATGATGATCTTCCCGGCTGAATTTTTCTGAACAGTGTGTTAAGGTCAGACAAGGGGCATATTTTCAAAAGTTTCCAAATGCATCACTAATCTATATTGAGGTCTTTTACGTGTGTGAGGAGAGTTTGATTGTTCTAAATTGGCTAAGGCCGGTGATAATGTGTGTAGTTTGTGTTGAAGGATACATATTCCAGCAGTTCCCTGGTGTAGGGGTTGACTGATCGCGACAGCATGGCAACGGGGAAACTTTGTGCTGCGAGAAAAACAGGCCATCGCATCAAAAAACAAGGATTGATAAGAAAAATATTCCATTCGTCATGAGAAGCGTGATGATTATTTTCCGGCCACCTACCGCTGATGATGTGACAGCGCTCGTAATCGTCTCGATCCCGTACGTCGAGCAGCAGGTAGGGAGAGTCGGGATAAGGCCCGTCAGCCTCCTCTGGCCCACACAACTCATTCTCAACCCGACTCCTCCTGTCCAGATTCAGCTCTCCCACACCGCTGACCACACTGCATGGGGAATACGGTTAGAGGGCTGAGTTTAATCATTCCTGGAAAGTATGTACACATTAAGTGCATTGTATTTTATTTTATTTTTTTCATTCTGTCGGAGTTTCCCCCTCCATGAACCATTCCTTCAAGTTAAAGTGATTTTTTTTTAATATCTAATATTTACTTACATACATTATATATAACAAGAACCGGTATATACAATTAATCTCATCATAATCTTTTCTCAAATATAATATTATTTGGGTTTTGATTTAATAGTAATAATAATAATAATAATAATAATAATAATAATAATAATAAATAACAAAGAAACACACCACCTTCACCTTGCGCATGTTGTTTACTTTAACGTGCGGCCCAACTTCCTCTCTCCCCACACAAGGTAAAGGTGACTTACATGCTCTATCATTACAGCAGCCTAATGTGTTTGGCCCCCCACAAGAGTTTCCGTATAGAGTTACACTCCTGGGGTTCTTTTTAAAGCCGGATGGAGGGGGGGGGGGTGCAGTTGGTGGTGCACTGATAACAGATCGAGAGAAGTAATTGTGAGGTACACAGGAGAGGAGAACTGTCGGACATGTCTACGGGGACAGAGAGCGGATGTGATGTACGTTGGTTGGAGACACAGATGTGATGGGTGGAGGATTGAATGGTGTTGATGAGCAGAATGGTACCTGAGCAATGTTGACCTCGCAGAGTGGCAGATTTCCCTGGTGTCGCCTGGATCCTGACAATTGGACAGACACTCCAAGTCTGCTTCAGACACCACCGATAGACTGTCTGCAAATGAGTGGGAAATGTATTATTGTAAATCCAGCGCAGGTTATTAAATATAATAAAATTGATGATGTAAATGAGCCCCGTGGCTCAAGGATGGAGATAAATAATGCTTGACATCGAGTTTGCTTGTGTTACCTTCCGTGCGTTGTGAGTCAGTGTCATTCTCAATCTCATTCAGTTCTGACACAGCGGCTACTTGCAGGATCTGGTGAGGGAAAAAAACGGAGAGGACAGAAAATAAACAGCACTTGGACAAAGAAGGAAACTGCAATTCATTTAGACGTTGCAGACAGAAATATACATATGTATATTTGCACATAGAGTAGAAAGTAGATATCCAATCACAAATGGACACATTCAGGACCGTGTTAATGCCAGGTGTGGACAGAGCTGTCCACTTGTGATTGGATCTCTCAGGATGGACTTAATGGGGCCTATCAATTATTAAACTCTTTAGCTAGATCATAAGGTTTTGTCTCCACATTAACTTAGTCTCCGCCAAAATTTAAGGAACAGAAACAGCTATGAGCTGGACTCTCAACAACAAAGCAAACCTTGCACTATGTTTTTTACAGGGGAATTAACATAAATGATGCTTACCATTTGGGCAAATGTTGTCACCTTTAACCGCTTGAATATTTCATCACCACGATATCTGTAATCTGAGGATATAGAAATAAAATCCAATTCAGTACCATTTGAAAGATTCGATTCAGTGTGTGTCGCTGCTGAATGAGTCATGATTTTAGATGTTCTAATTCAGATGGTTTCCATCTGCTCTATGTTTTAATTTCATAGTACATGGCTATTATAGTTAACAGAAATAGTTAGTTAGTTATACTTGTGACATAACTATAATAGCCTTTATAAACATTCCCCCTCTTCTTTGAACACCAGTCACTCACTTTGTTTGATCTCCTCCAGTCTCTCCATGTACTTTGTGAGGCTGCATCCTAGTAAATAAAACGCAACACGATGAGCATTAATGGCTATTAAATACGAGTTAGAGCTTTACAGTATTTAAATGATTATTTTCCAGAGATGTGCCATACGTTTGTGGCTTGCAATCAATTTGCCTCTGGCTAAAATAACCAAGGGGATAAATAAACACAATATAGTAGTAAATAAATGTAGTGAATCTGTGGAGTAGATACCTGTGTCCAATCGGGTTTTCACGTGCTGATACTTGGCGTTTTTGGGAACTCGTTTTTCCATGTACTAGAAGGCGAAAGACATGTCGGAGTTTATTTAGTTATATTCAAAAATTAAAAGGAGAAAGAAGCTGTCGGTGCAGCAATCAGCTGAACCTAAAGTGTCTGCTAACTAGCATGTTAGCTCGGACAACAACTGTGTTTTTGTTCATTCACACGCTATTCACGTTGCCTGACTAGCTCCATCATTAATAAATATTATTGATCAGTTACATAAAGCAACTAAAGCTGGAATTTACCTCCAAACGGCCGATTCCCCGACTGCGCGACATCCTTTCACACCGAAAGCGCCATCGACATATCTGTGTATGGAAATATCAAACTTTAACTTCCAACTTTAAGAACGACGCTGCTGATTCGTCCTTGGGTTTATTTAGACCAATCAGAAAAGCCGATACTGCTCCGAGTCCGCCCCAACAGATTCGATTGTTCCTAGGGGTTCCTAGGCAACGGAGGACGCTCCACCTCCGTGATGCGCTGCGTTCAGGGCGCATGGAAATAACTAAAACTGTTTTGCACAACACCGGCCCTGGAGCTCACAGCCTTGGAAAGAGTTAATTAATTTTCCCATCCATCACTCTCAAACTCCCATTCAGCATTTATGTTTTGTTTTCCCATTTGAGTTTTATTTGAAATCTCAACGCAAATAATCAGGCCGTGTGAAAGCTTTTCAAATTCTACCATCTACCTGTTTTGTTATGTTCAGTGAATGCAGCAATACCAACCCTGATCGTTTCAGCTATTGTGTTATTTACCCTTTGGGGTTATTTGGGCTGTTTTCGACTGATCCTGCATAAACCAATATGAATTTAACTTCAAATTAAATAGATTTTAAGAGTAAGATGATTAAAACAGCAGCTAACTTGAGCCCGCGGTGAAATCTGGGCTCGACAGCTCAGGTCTGAGTCGCTCGTTGAAGGCGGATAGTTTAACAGATATGAAAAGAAAAACAACTTTCTTTCACAGCACAAGACGTCTGTAAACTCCCCAAATGGCGTCAGTTATGGTGAGTATGTTTGAGTTTGTACTTTCCTAACGGCTAACGAGACATCTATGTCTGTGTGTGCGTTTGTGTATGTGTGTGTGTGTGTGTGTTAGTGTATACTTATGCTAAAGGAAGCTGAGTCGGCAGGTTTGCTAGCTGCTAAGAGGATTTGGTGAACGGGGGCTGTCAGAAACACCTCGGGTCCAATTTGGAACGTTTATTATACCATTATTAAACTATTGTTAACATATGGAGCCATCACTAAATCAACAAGTGTTATGACTATCTTATTAACACTGGCCTGGGTCAGGTAGGTAGTGTCCCACAGGGAAAACACAGCAAATAAAGCAAACTCAAATCTATACATCTATCTATATATAACAATATAAATGTAAGTATTTTATAGACATCATGCAACTATAAAGTGCATAACTCAGTAATGCCCCGCAAGCATCCTCCTGTTTTGAAAAAGTATAATGTGTCCGCTGAATGTCTCTGATTTATTCACCCAGCCTCCATGTTTTGCCCCACATGTTTTTAAATAAATCTTTGACCTTTGACCTTTCAGGATGATCCAAGCCTGGAGAGAAACTTTAAGGGACATAAAGATACTGTCACATGTGTAGACTTCAGTCCAAACCGCAAACAACTGGGTAATACCTACTGCCACTGCCTTATAAGCACAATTCACACATGTTATTTTGCTGTATGTGGATGTTTGAACTCATATGATGCAATGTTGAATGTTACCCATTGAATCTCACATTTAGTTTCTTGCGTGTTATGAAATTGAACTGTTAAACTGATGTAAAAATTTCAATCTGAGAAATCAATCACAGTAATAGTTATTTTATAAACTTGGCATTCAAGTAAACTATTAAACTAAAAAGAACTCTACTGCACCGGAGATGGCTTCCTGGTGAACTCTTTGACCTTTGATTTCAGTTACACAAACACAGCAAATTTGATTTTATTTAACCTTTTTATATTCAGTAGCTGCTCTCATTTTTACTGACCATAAGTTATTTTGTCATTCTTGCCATCATTGTTTCCCCTCCATACCATTTTTCCCTTGTCCTGCTCCAGCCTCAGGGTCAGTGGACAAAAGCCTGATGATCTGGAATCTGAATCCTAAAGCAAGGGCCCTCCGCTTCGTCGGCCACCAAGATGTCATCACCGGGGTTCAGTTTTCCCCATCTGGAAACCTGGTGGCATCGTCCTCCAAGGACAGAACCGTCCGACTGTGGACGCCTACAATGTATGTTTCCACAGTCACATTTTTTAATCAGGTCTTTTTTCTTTTTTTTTTTTACAAATTCATAAAAGCAACAATCTTGGTGTGAAAATTTACTATATTCTTATTTATGGGTGACGTATGTGGTGAAGACATAGTCCAGATCCTTAACGATTTGTATTTTTTCTGTTTATTTTCACAGGAAAGCAGAATCGACAGTTTTCAAAGCGCACACCGCCACCGTCCGCTGCGTTTCTTTCTCCGGCGACGGCCAGAGACTGGTGACGGCTTCCGACGACAAGTCAGTCAAAGTGTGGAGCGTCCACCGTCAGTGCTTTGTCTATTCACTCAACCAGCACACAAACTGGGTGCGCTGTGCCAGGTACGGGGCAGCCCAACACTCGGCACCCTCTCTACGTGTCTCTAACATTTCACAGTTAGTAACAAATGCTTCGTGTTCATTTGCCTCTTTTTTTCTCTTTTTTCTATCTGCAGGTTCTCTCCCGATGGCCGGCTCATAGCTTCCTGTGGGGACGACCGCTCCGTGCGACTGTGGGACACCTCCACCAAAAACTGCATCAACTGTTTCACCGACTATGGAGAGTAAGTCCCAAAATAATCAACCTACACCAGTCTCCTATTGTTTTTCACAACTTAAAATGTGCGTTTTTCTTATGTGGTCTTAATTGTGGATTTATTTTTACATTTTATTTGAGTTTAATCCCTGATTTACACTATTATATTTTTATGCTGCGACAAGGCACTGATTCCCTTTGGTCATTATAGATCAGCCACATGTGTTGATTTCAACTCCAGCGGCACATGCATCGCATCTTCAGGAGCCGACAGCACCTTGAAAATCTGGGATTTACGGACCAACAAGCTGATTCAACATTATCAGGGTATGCCATCATGTCAAGGCTAGGAAAGTGATGTATAGCCAGTGTGTATATAGAGGATTTATCTGAATGTAGATGTTCTTTCAAAGAATGCGGTTTACCCATCCTTTGTTTTACTTTTGCACGTTTTGGAGTGTGGGGCTAATCTGTGTATGTTTCTGGACCAGTCCACAGTGCAGGGATCAATAGCTTTTCTTTCCACCCATCCAACAACTACCTGATCAGCGCTTCCAGTGACAGCACGGTGAAGATCCTGGACCTGCTGGAGGGGCGCCTCATCTACACCCTCCACGGTCATAAGGTGAAAATGCAGCGCAGCTCATTTCATAGTCTGAGCAAAATGATTTCTATTTATTATTATTCCTATATGAGTCTTAACTTGCCTTTATGGGGAATTTAGTAGTAGAATCGTTTATTGTGTTTTCCAGGGTGCTGTGATCACAGTAGCCTTTTCCAGGACTGGAGATCTCTTTGCCTCAGGGGGAGCCGATTCTCAGGTTGTTTTTTTGTTTTTTATTACGCCACACTGTGACCCCAGGGTTATCCTTTCACTTTCTGTAATACAATGCTAATAAACTGCGTCTATGTGTTGGGCTGGTCCTTCGGTTTTCTAGGTGCTGATGTGGAGGACAAACTTTGACACCAAATCCTACCAGGACCTCCTGCTACAGCACAGCTGGAGGTCCACGCCTGATCCCCCGCCCCACCTGTCCGACATCCACCCCAGAGTCCCCCACCTTCACCACCCAAAGTCCTCAGACATTCAGGTCGGTTCACTTTTCATTTCATTTGACTGTTAACATGTCAGACACACACACACACACACATATATATATATATATATACACACACACACAAAAATATATCCAGTCAATTAGGTGAGCTATAACTTTTCCCATATACCCACAGATCACCCCAGCAGTGGCAGACACTCGGTCAGCTGACCCGCACGTAGAGTTGGTCCAGGTTGCTCACAGCACCACGGTAAGATGCTTTCATAAAATATACACCAAATCACACTTAGTACATTTTGTGGCAGTGGAAAAAACAATAGGTCTCTTGAAGTGATTTTACTGGACACAGGAACGTGTCCATGTTTATTTGGGTGAACACGATCACCAGGTGGCAGCGCAGACCAGACTTGCACTCAGCCTGAAACCTTCCACACAGGAAATCTTGTAATTCACGCATCAGAGATTCTGGGATGCCAGTAATAAAAAAAAAAAGAAAAACTGTCAACAAGTCGCTGGTTGCTTTTTACATTTATCCTGGGGATCATTTGGTTTAGTTGATTCAATTGTGAAAAATACACAATGCCTCCCTGATCTTCAATTCTGCACCTGCTGCAGAGCAAACAACGTTATGATGATACATTTATTTATATATATATATATATATCTCTCTATATAAAGAGAGATATATATATATAGACTTTTTCCCTAGACAAGTCTATTTCTGAGACCTTCTTAAGTTGCCTTCTTGTGTTTTTTTTCCTCGACCCACCAAACCTCGTGAATGCCACTCTTGTTGTTTTCTCTTTTTATTGTTGCCCCCCCGGGGGGTGGGGGGGGGGGGACTGTCTGAAACGACATGGCACTGACCTGGCCTTGAACTCCAGCAGCAAATTCCGCATTATTTTTTGAGTAAAATCCTGGATGTGAATTAGTGCTATCCGCTTTCTCCCCAATGCTAATGCTGATTGTGGATTAACGGGTAGAATAATGACGTTGATGTAGGTGGGTTGAATTGTACAGATTTGTAAGGAAAACAAAATGCTTTCACAGAGCTGGTTAAGACGCAAGGTTGTGCGATGAAATATCTTTGCCATAGTCATTTGTGCACGCTTGCAGGTTTCTGCTACAATAGGGGAGCTTGTTGTGTTGTTTCTAACTTGGCATCTTGGGAAAAAAAAAATCCCTGCATTCATCACATCAACATTGCATCACGCGTTACCAGGGGGGGGTGGAATCAGGAGCCTGTCCCTCTCATTGAACAGCATCTCACAAAAAGTGACAGGCACTGATTGCTGCCCCCTGCTGTAGTAAGCAAGTATTGCAGGGGATTCAATGAGGCAATTTTCATGGTAAGTGCTTCCTGCGTCCATCATAACCTGTGTGTTTGGGCATACGTTCTCTTCTTTTCTTTTCATCTTGTTTTCTAACCTGAAATGGAAACGAATGTTGTCACACACACCTGTAATGAGTGTATTTATGCAAAAATGTCCTATGCACCCAACCATAAATCAGGGAGCGTTTAATGATGTGCAGTAATATTGACCCAGACGCTTAGTGTGCACATGACAGTGTGGTCACGTGCATTTGTGTTACCGAGTAGAGGAAAAGTGTTGTTTGCATAGTTTATCACGCACACACTACAGTTTGGCTTTAGGGCTGTATCAGAGAACTCAAAGGTCTTTTCATTTCCCCCGCAGTATGAAGGAAATGGAGTCAAATCTGATTTATGTTTGTGCATTTTTTTTAATAGGTTCCGCATGCATGATGACACATAATGACATAGTAGGATTATTTTCTGGCCCCGTAGAAACAGGGTGTATTTCAGGTTTCGGCACCTCTTTACGTCTTTTTTTCTGTTTCATCCCACTCCTTCCCCGCCATTCCCTCATTTGTTTTTGTTTTTTTGCTGAAGGAGCCTTAGTCGCCCGTGCATGCCTGAATGAAAAAAGGAGGAGGAGGAGGAGGAGAAGCAGTAGACTTCAGAGAGATGTGGCGATAGAGCAGGAATCCACGTGCCAGTGTTCGGGCCCCCCGGGGCCCCCCCCCACCAGCTGCAGCTCTAATAATAGACAAGCCTGTGTCACACACAGTTAATACACGACATGTCTATCCTGGCCATTAATAGAAAGATGAATCCCTTGCATCCTGACGTGCTTACTCGCAAATGTGTTAAAAAACAAAACAACAAAAAACGCACACGTTCATGCACATATCATCTCTACTCTGTGCCTCCAGTAGCTGTGTGTTCACGTTTCTCTCTGTTGTTTCAGTGTGTGTATGCGAGAGAGTGCATTTGAGTACAGAGTGGTGCTTTGCGGGAGATACACAAATATCTCTGTCACGTTGTGCGAACCTGTGTGTTTTGTTCCGAGCAGGCGGATGCAAACTTCCTGGAAGTCAGGTGCAAAATCCTGCCCTATAAATGAAGTGTGTGTGCGTGCGTGCGTGCGTGCGTGCGTGCGTGCGTGCGTGCGTGCGTGCGTGCGTGCGTGCGTGCGTGTGCGCGTGTGCGCTTGTTCTATGCTTCGATGCAGCAGTGCGAGTGGCGCCTCTGAGGTCATGTGACTGAATGACCGAGCCTGCACCTGTGTGTGTGTGTGTGTGTGTGTGTGTGTGTGTGTGTGTGTGTTTGTTTGTTTATGTTGTGTGCACATTTGTCAGCAGTTGCATGGATTTTCATGGATGTGTGTGTGTGCGCGCGTGTGTTCAGCTCCTCTGGGAGCAGGGAGCCCCCAGTGCTACTCGTCCTGTCAGCTCTCATCTCTTCATCACAGGGAAACTCTCCCTCTCCTCGTCTTCCCTTCTGGTCATGTCCTCCTCCCACTGTTTTTCTTTTTTTTTCTTCCCGTGTCCTCAGAGTGCTTTCCCCCTTCCGCCCGTTTCCCCTCCATCGCCCTAATGGCTTCCGAGCGTAGGGTGGAAGTGTGCAGCGAGGTTTGGGACAGGAGATGCAAATGACCGGTGGTGGGTACGTGGGCGGCGGGTTGGGGAAGTTCCTGCTCTTAGAGTTCCTGCGGCTGTGACCTTCTTGCCCTTCATTTATCTCCTGTATACCATTTTTTTTGGACTTCAGTGGCTTTCTAAAAATATTCCGCATTCATCTGAATAATTTGAGTCCTTTGGTTGAGAAAGCAAGATGTTGTTTGAGGTTTGAACGCAACCCTGCGCCCCGGTGTGGACTTTAATGTGGTCTTTTTAGTATTTCAATTTTATAGCCCTATGATTGGTTGATTGGTTTATTTGGAGGATGCATATTAATACCTGTGTTTTTCTTATATTCCGAATGAATTCCTCGCTCTCCCCAGCTTTGATAGACACACCAGCATCCCTAAAGTGACAGTGTCCGTCAGCTGCTGTGTGTCTGTGTGTGTGGCTGAGTGTGTGCGTGTGTGTGTTTGTGTCTCTGTGTGTGTCCTCCAGCAGTGAGCCCTCCACACTGGGTACAAGGACAGGCTGCAACCATAATAACACCCAATTTATTGGATGTGCCATGTACCAAACGTGACTCGGGTCCCATTATTGTTGAGGAGTACGAGGGTTTCTTTTTTTCTTTTTTTCTTTTTTTCTTTTTTTCTTTTTTTTCTTTTTTCTTTCAGCC
This sequence comes from Colistium nudipinnis, assembly GCA_016785305.1. Classification (NCBI taxonomy): domain Eukaryota; kingdom Metazoa; phylum Chordata; class Actinopteri; order Pleuronectiformes; family Rhombosoleidae; genus Colistium; species Colistium nudipinnis. The sequence continues at coordinate 244,377 of JAFBJU010000427.1, forward strand.
ATGTCATTTTCATTCGTGTTACTGGCGCCAAAGTGTATCCTGACAAAGAGCTGTTTTCTTCTTTCATCTTTCTTCTACAGGATGAAAACAGTGCATTGTGTTTGATAGTTGTGTGCATCGTGTAGTGTAGTGTGTTGTCTGTCTGAGTGTCTCCTCCAGATGAGCGGCAGCTGAGAGGAGGCAAACACACGCACGCACGCACGCACGCACACACACAGTCAGCTGTGAGACACATGAAGAATGGCAAGCGTGAAATGAGGCCAAGGAGCAGGGCAGAGAGTGTGTGTTTGTGTGTGTGCGTGTGTGTGTTTGTGTTTATGGTGTCACTGTCTCAGACTGAAATGTCCACATACGTTAATTCATAAACATCTTCCAAAGGTTAAAGGTTGAAGCAACATTTTTTTTTCTAAGAATGCCCCTAACAGAGGTTAATGGTTGAAAATGTGTGTGTCTGCGTGTGTTAAAGAGGTGATAAGATCGCACAAGGTGAGCTTTGGTTACTTGCTCCGTCTCTCGTGTCCCTGCAGACGTGAGCTGTGACGCCAGTTTGCCCAGACGCGGTGTCCTCTCCTGTCACACACACACACACACACACACACACACACGTCTGAACGCGTGACGTGAGGCTCTGCAGCTCGTGTGGTTCGTGTGTCCATCAAACTGTGGATGCGTCGGCCCGTGCGTGTTTGTGTAATTGGCACAGTGTGCGCGTGTCTACATTTGCACGTACTTGGCCCCGCCCACCACCCCCACGCCCCCTCTCCGGCTTCCTGTTGCAGGGGAGTACAGGATATTGGATGGCCCGGAGGTTTAGATACCAGATTTAAGTGCTGCCGAGGAGAACATGAGTGACAAGATGGAAACCAGCTAAAGATAGTAATACCTCCCGGGGAGGAGGGGGGCGGGGTCACTTTCCAACTTTCCATCAGGACACACAGGCTCCTGGAGGCTGCACAACACCCTCTCTCACACACACACACACACTGATACACACACACAAGCGTGTCCAGGTTCATTCACATTCATTTCATTAACACCCACCGTCACTCACATACTCACAAATGCTCTCCTACAGACTGTCATTGTAATGTTTATTTTTTATTTTTTATATATATATATATATATATATAGTAATTGAATTTAGAGGTCAAAGGTCACAAAAATATATATTATATATATTTATATATATATATATATACTAAAATTCAATTACTTCATTTAATTAGAATGACTAATTACTTGACGTAATGTGACGCCCTCCGACATCCACATTTTGTGTTGCACTGTGGCAAAAGGTTGAGGCCCCGTGACCTTGCAGTTCCGGTTGTGTTTCCTAGTGTTCATTATGTGTCGAGCACAAAAGGGTAAAATAAAAAAGGGTAAAAAAAAATAATAATAAAAATAAAAATGTAAAAAGTAGTGAGAAGTTATACATTGGAATGCATCATTTAAAGACTGAGGAAACAGCAATAGAAGAAAGAAAACATGGAGTGAGTCAGAGTTCATCTAAATGCAGCACAGGGTGTGACAGGAGCTTGTGTAACTGTTAGATAATGCGGCCGAGGATTCTCTCTTCGGATTCCCTCGCCCTTCCTTCATCTCTCTGTCTCTCTCTCTCTCTCTCTCTCTCTCTCCCGTGTCTCCTTCTTATGCAATGCTGATGTACAGGAAGCACGTGGTCATCTGAACACTCTGTGCGTCTCGGCAGGTTATAAACAGTACACTGCAGTATTTGCATTGCTGTCTGTTTATCTGCAGAAAACACACACACACACACACACTCAAATAAACCGTTGGGACCTTTCCAAAGCTGTGCGGCTGATTGATTAGTCAGCTGTTAAGGATCAACTTTCAATCCAATAACAAAAAACACCAAATATTTGCTGTTTCCAGCAAATATGAGAATTTCTCTTTAAATATATCTTTTTTTAAATATAAATATATTTATGATTTTTAGGATGATGATGAAATTATGTTTGGAAGTCATCCAACGCATTTTATAGACTCCCAATTATAGATTGTTCTGCAACTTAAAGTGTAATTGATAAAGTGGCCTGCTGGCGAAAGCCAAATACAACATATTTACCGCTTTTTTAAGATTATCTAACAGTGGTGGACAACTGCGTGCGAGCCACTTCTGTGGAAAAATAGCCGGCTACCTTTAAAATGTGGCAGGATTTTCTGGCTGATGCTATTTTTTCCTGAGTGGAGGCAGCGAGGATGTGGCCCGGTGAACCGCGTAGGAAGATCAGACGCGTCACGGCTCCGCTGCAGGCCTGGCTTATTTCTGTACGGACTTATTTTCCTCTTGGTTAGCAGCAAAAGAAGAAAAAACAACTAGTTTTTTTTTTTTTTTTTGCCTCCCAACATGTTCTCTCGCTCTCTTATTTATCTTTAAAAATAAATAAATAAATAAACTCCCATTGAGAAGCATGCATCTGCAAAACCTTGAGTGACTGGAGCGAAGGTTACTTTCAATGGACTTTTAGTACATTTACAAAGGATGTTTTATTTATGTATTTATTTCAATGTGATTTTTAGCTGGATGGTGGGTTGAACATAGTTGTAACTGCCAGAGATAAACTGCAGCAGGAGCAGGAGGAGGAGCAGGAGGAGGAGGAGGAGGAGGAGGAGGAGGGGGATTACTGGAAAACAAAATCCATTTCCAATTGAGCTGAGAAAGCCACGGGGTCACGGTTCGTTTCCGGAGGGGCAGCTGTAACGTGACACTTCCTGCTCTCAGGTTAAAGCCCCCCCACCCCCTTCCTCCTCCTCCACCTCCCACTCCTCCTGTGAAGCTCATAGTCCACCTGTTAGGAAGTCATTCATCTCCGTGTTCCCCGGAGAGAGAGATAACTGGATCCCACTGCCTCGCTGATGGATGGCTTTAATGGGCTCCTATTGTTTCATGTGTCCACTCTGCTGCTCCTTTTTTTTTTCTCTCTCTCTCCCCTTTCTCCAAATCTAATCTGCTCTCCTTATATCGCTTTACTTTATCTGCCCGTGACTTTGCTCCTTACTTCACTTTCTCCTTTGTGTCCATCTTCCATGTCCATTATCACGTATATTCCGTATTACAGGACACGGTTCTGTTTCAGTGGTTAATGGGATATATATATATATATATAAATGATATAAATGTGTAGATATAATTATAGAATTATTATATAAGACTTCCTTCGATTTATCTACCCCCGAAGCACCATTACAATATTTTTTTCTCATTTGATTCCAATTGACCTTCTAAAGCTTTTACAGCCAGTAGGTCAAGTATATTAAAATTTTTTACCCTTTATGCAATTGTGAAAAATTTGAAAACAGCAGCCGCCGTGCACACAGATTGTTTCGCACTTTATTTGCTGGATTTTGGCGCCACACCCTTTTTGATCTTTATTAAATGTGGAATTAATCAGCCCCCCCCCCCCAAAAAAAAAATGCAGGTCGTGGGAATTTGGGAAAGGTCGGGTCTCTGGCGTGGTCTGAGGGGGCGGATCAGTGCCGGACCCAAAGCTGGCATTGTCTTCCAACGAGACAATTCGCAATTAGTGGCGGGGTTTATATATTGTGAATGGCAACGGAGTTTCCCACAGGTGCTTTGCAGCCCTGCTGGTATTATCATCTTAAGAGCTAAAGCTGATTAGCAGGAATGTATGTGGCAATGCAGCTCGCGAGCACCTGCCTGTGACCTGAGCCACCACACATTTCTAGATTCAATATTTGTGCCAATAATTGTGCTCCGCAATTTAAAAGGTTATTAATAATCAACCACATAAATGAGTGTAAAGCATACAAAAAATACAAGGAGGTCTAGTTTAGGTTTATTTAACACATGAAGCGTAAAAGCAACATTTCCCCAACCAGGTTTTTATGGCACATGAGATCATTTCTCTGTGTCCTCCTGCTTATTTCTTCCACCCATGTGTTGTTTTTCTTTGGCCACACACATGTTGTGTTAAAGTATTAACACAGCATTATATCACAGTCATTGAGAGGAGCAGTACAACGTGTGAATGGTCAGTGTACAGCTGGCGGCGTGTTACTAGGGCCTGACACCTTGGACGTGATGTTACGAGGGGCAAATGTGACGGTAGAGGCTTAAAATGGCAGATAGAAGATGTGCATTGATTTCAATTTCCTGGTTTCCTGTTTCCTCTTCCTGAGTGTTTTTTTTAATGAACCAATGATTGGGTCGGGTGCAATTACTCAGGGTTAAACATTTCTGAGATGCCAGGTTTCCACGTGAATCTCGCAAAGCAACACAATATAATCTCTATTAATATTAAATACAAAACACGTTGAATGCATGGAAGAAAGTCCGTTTGAAGTGAGAAAGCATTTTTGCTGTGGCATTAAAAAAAAAATTAAATAATAATAACCTCGTATTGTATGACCTTACATCCCCAGGCAGTATGAGTAAACAAAAAAATACACAATATTGTGACTGTAGTGAAAATACAGAACTAAACATTGACATTGAATTTCCCCTTCAGTTTCCGATAACAACATTGACTATATGCAAACTGTGACGCATTGCTGTAATAAAATGGTCTATTATATGGAGAAAAAAAACCCAACATAAATGTCCTCACGCTAACACACGCTATGTTTCTCCTTGAGGATATGGTCACATGTCACCTTTTATGCAGTAAAGTCCCCGAGTGAGCGTCATAAATTTAATTCATCTATTTATTTCCCTCACTATAGTTCGTTATTCTTAGTGCCTTTGCTGCTGCTCTAATGAATCCGCTTCAGTGCTTCGGAGGCTTCGCTCTGGTCTTTTTTGAACGCAAAGACCCCAACACGGTCTCGTGACACACAGCAGGAATATGCTATGTCGGGACACTGCTCATGTCAGGGGCGTCGGACGGGACGTATGGTCAACAAGTGACCCGGTGATGTCCACAAATTTGGCACGGATCCAATGAATTAGTGTGTCAGGAATCAATTCACTTAAAAAAAACAAAAAACGCCATCAACATATGGTGCAGGCGCCAACGATGAAATACAATTTTCTTTGTTAAATTTGAAGCTAAAATTGACTTTGCTTCAAAATGTGCCCTTTATATTGAATTAATTTAGATTTATTTTTATTTTTTATCATCAGGACCACTTGAGGGCTAATGCCAGTAATCTTACACCACTGTACATGCTGATTTTTTTTTACCATAGACACTCTTGATACTACTTTTACACGGATAAATACTTTCATCAGTGCACTATTGGCTCAGTCAGCATTGCATTACCTGGAATAAAATTAAAAAATTAAAAGTTGTAAGCCTTAATGTAAATGTAGTCTTTGGCCACTCAATTAACACCTTCAAAGGCACAGACAACCATAGGAGCTTTGAAAGGGCCAGTGGTGCCATTTGCTCGAAACCCTTATTTTTTCTGGCCTTAAAAAAAAAAAAAAGTGGAGATATTTTAGCAACACAAAAAATGTGATGTGAGTGTCCCCTTTGATATTCGGACTGGCCGCCCACGCGGAACCCTGTGTTCGATGTTGGAGGAGGGTGGGCGAGCTGTGGAATGTCAGCGGGGTGACCAAAAAGAAAAAAAAAACACACACACACTTATCTCCTGGCAAATTCACGAAAAAGTAAATGCGTCTCCTTCAGAAAGCCTCCACCTCCCCCGCACACTTCCTGCTCCGAGGCTCCAGCCCCGACACTCAGCAGTGATTCACTTGGCGGGATGTTGGAGTGCACGCTCTGTTGCAGGCTACTGTGTTTTGCTCAGAGACGTGGACCAAATGTGGCTACAGGAGAGACAGGGACACAGCCATTAAACCCCCCCCCCCCCAAAAAAAAATAATATTGAATGAGATCATTAAATAGTGAATAGAAAATTCAGCTCAAACTGCATTTTCATTTAGCTTTAAATTCATTTTAAGGCATTTTACCGTAGTTGTAAGATGCTTCTTCAAATGCTGTATGATAAATCCTACAATATAAAAGATCTAATCACAATGCAGTATTCTTATACTGCAGAAACCAAAGTAAATGTATAATATCATGCATTCACAGGCCTACACGTGGCAAATGCTGTATGAGCACACACACACAGTTGTTGTTAGTGAGTGTGACGGGGGGCCGGGGGGGGTGGGGGCTACAGGATCCATGATGACAGATCACAAAGCCCACCTGTGGCTCTCCCCGCTCCCCCCTGCCTGGACTGTGAAGGGCAGAGGCCCAGCGTGACCTCTGACCCCCCGCCGCTCCGCCTGCCAATCACTGCTTCCACTATCAGGGCCTCTCCTCTCACTTATTTTAGCCACCTGGAATTAGTCTTGACATTTTATTTTCATTTTTTTTTTTTTTTGCGGGTGGGGGAGTGTTGTTTCGATTTTGTCTGCGGATCGCTGCTGGCCTTTTCAGTTTGCAAGCCCAATATGTCATTTTCAGCCAAGATGGATGAAGCTACCTTTCACTATACTGTCAGCGCATTATTATCTATAACACTCTCGTCTCGTGCTGATTCTGCTCTTTTTGTTGTTGCTGAAATGGAACACACTGCTCATTAAATCTGTGCGCCTCTTCGGAATAGGCTTTTACGATCGTGCTTGCCGGGTGACAAACCCGGGGTGATTTTAGGTGATATTTTCCTCCGAATTAACTGCTGTCAGTAAACCTTTTGTTTTGGCCCAAATCTGACTTCCTCCCATCCTGAACTGTGACCCCTTAACTTCTGATTCTCTAGAATCAAGCACAGGATGGACCGCTGACACAAACTTGTGTGGTACACTCGTGTCTTCATGGACAGGGTTTACAGAGATCAGAGCCTGGGCCGGTTTCTTCACTACATGGTCGTAAAAATAACTGTTTTGGCATCTTTTTTTTGGTGTGATGTGATTGCCGCTCCTCATTTGGCACACCTTGAATCTCAGTGGGACTTTTTTTTTTTTTTCATTAACATTTCTTTGTATGTTCACGCTCAATTAGCCACAACAGGTAGACTGGCTGCGTGTGTGTGTCTTGTCGCTCTATCCACACCACACTGAGGTCAGTGAACCTTGAAACTTCTTGCTAAGCCTCCAGCCGCCTCATTTCACAGCCACAGATTTTGATTCCAGTCCGCACGTGTAGTACGTGTGTGGGTGGGAATGTCCATTAAAATGTGAATAATGTGGCTAAATCCAACTAAGGGGCTTTAAAATGAGGCTAATCCCGCTCAAAACCACAATGACGCTCATTCACTTCCTCGCTGCGAAAGGATTCGCCTCCACTTGAGACTTTGGTGGGAAAGAAACCAAAGAGAGAGAAAAAAAAAAAATCTGGTTGGGATGCGAGTGGCTGAAATCTCAGCGAAAGCTTCAACCAGAGACTTTTCCGTGGAACTTGGCCCGTGTGATGTCAAATCCTTCTCAAAAGCTCATTTTAGAAGAATGCCATTGAAAAGCTGCAGGCATGAATCACCAACACACAAAAACACTGATCGCATTGGATTTAATGCAAAGTGGCTTTCCTGTGTTTATTCTTCATTTCTCAGCTATTACACATCATCTCAGCGTCTTGAAAGTAATCCTGGTTTCCTTTCCTGTCACTGTCCACATGTTGTTTGGCTTTGTTGCCATGGCAATGATCAAACATTAATCACAAGCGTGTGAGCGTGTGTGTCTGTGAGTGTATGTGTGGATGGGTGGGTGGGTGTGTGTGGGGGGGGGGCGGTGTGTGTGTGGGGGGGCGGGGTGGGTGTGGGGGGGGTGGGTGTGTGTGGGGTGTGGGTGTGGTGGGGGGGGGGACGAGTTGCATGAGTGTGTGAGCGTGTGTGTCTGTGAGTGTATGTGTGGATGGGTGGGTGGGTGAGTGTGTGTTTGGGGTGGGTGGGTGAGTGTGTGTTTTGGGTGTGTGTGTTTGGGGGTGGTATGTGTGTGTGATTGTGTGTGAGTGTGTGTGTGTGCGTGTGTGTGTAGGGTGTGTGTGTGTGTGTGAGTGGGTGCCTGTGTGTGTGTGTCTGTGTGTGTGTGTCTGTGTGTGTGTGTGTGTGTGTGTGTTTGTGTCTGCGTGTGTCGTTCAGTCAGACAGGACATAGCCATAAACAGAGGGGAATTAGATCCTCGTAGAGCCGAGGCTATTTGGCACGTAGAGGAGAGAAGAGAGGAAGAATAAAGAGGAAGTATAGTACGAGAAAGAAATGATGGCGGTGATGAAACAAGCGGAACCGGAGTTGCTGACCAACTCCGGTTTCGATTGTACAATAACCAAAGACAGAACGTAATTGGCTGGATGAACAGAATAGTTTTTTTTATCATTCCGTTTTGTTGAATGTGTGCGTCTCCTGTTTTGGTCTTTGTTGGGTTGTTTTGGCAGGGAGGACACATTTGAATGTGACCCACATGTGCATATTTCAATAAATGTATTTATTAAATAATAACAAGGGAACTTGGACAGTCATGGGAAGTTCCAAGTTTTCTTTGGGGAAAAATAAAGGGAAATGAAAACCTCCTGCAGAAGCGTAGCAAAGAAGTTGCAAAAAGGTGTTTTGCTTTCAAAATCAGTACACACAACATATTACACAAAAGACACACACACAACACTAAAGAGAAGTGAAAATGATTTCTGTATGACTTAAAAGTTTTTTTGTCATGGAATAGAGAAGGATGTTAGGCCCAGACACACAGAGGGCATTGGCCAATGTGGTTGACCACCGTGTGTGTGTGTGTGTATGTGCGCGCGTTTTGTGCCACGTATTGTTGGTACATCACACAAATGTTACCGGGAACCTGTGAATATTTTGTAATTATTTGGCAATTCTGAAAATTTGGAAAAAGTGTTGAATCAGGGTTTTACTTTAGTTTCTATTATAACAGGAACGCATAAAAAATATATATATATTATATTAAGATTATGAGTTTGTGTCCGTTGCCCTCCCAAATCCCGATTGTAGTGCCAGGCGAAACCAGACATTGCTTTTTGCAGCTATAATTTTGTAATTTATCACCTTAGACATATATTATATACTAAATTCTATATAAACGGTGCACCACACACATACCATATATGATAGGGATATTTTAGGAGACAAGCAGTGGCAATAAAATGGTTGTTCTGTTTTCATATAGGCCCCCTCAGGCTTGTTTTTTCCAAACGTTGGACATTTCACGTTATTGGGGGAAATAACCTTCAGTATGAACTTGTCAGCTGGATAATGCCTCCTAGACGTTCTCTTCTTCATCTGTGAAATGAAGATGAGATGTGACTTTGAGGTCCCTCTGGTCTTTCAGGGCCCTCGCGTACCAGAGGACCTGGCTTATATTTTGAGGCAGAGATGGCTTCTGAGTTTTAAAGCCAAAAGAAAAATACCTACATACAAACTATGAGTTTAAAACCAGACAAATAAAAATTTTATANNNCACAAATAAATATATATATATATATATATATATATATATATATATATATATATATAAATATACACACACACACATATATATATATATATATTTTTTTTATATATATTTAAATATATATTTTCAAAATGTTATGTTAGGTCGAGAGACATGTGTGCGTGATGATCATGTCATGTGTGATTGTTTATTTGTGTGTGTGTGTGTGTGTGAAGCTGACTGTATTATATATGTATATATAACTATAATATAATAATATATAAATATATATATTTTTACATATACTGTATATATTTCAATAATAATAGTGGAGAGATGCTTGTGTAATATGTACCTTAACCATGAACTCACCTCCTGTGTATTATATGTAAAATTCTAACAGCACACGCACACACACACACACACACACACACACACACACACACACACACACACACACAAACACACACACACAAACATAAATTCTTTCCGCCAAGAGGGTGGAAAGGGATATAAATTTCTTATGGCCAGCCAAATCTGTGTATTATATGTAAAATTCTAACAGCACACGCACGCACACGCACACACACACACACACACACACACACACACACACACACACACACACACACACACAAACATAAATTCTTTCCGCCAAGAGGGTGGAAAGGGATATAAATTTCTTATGGCCAGCCAAATTTAATTTCCTGCCCTTGGTTGGTCCCGTAATGCCCCGGTTATTAGCTTCCTGCCCTCGTGTGTTGTGTAGCCACGCCGCTACACAACCTTGTTTATTTCCTCCCCAGCTGACCTACTTAACCCCCCTAGATGACACGGACGACTCGTTCTCAGATCTGAAATCATCATCCAAACCATCTGAGAATCCTTTTTCTTTCCTCTAGTTGGGGGATGACCTGTCGTTAGTGTAGTTGTGTGATTGTTGTGTAGGTGTATCTACACATCTTAGTTGTCTATGTTTAAAAGACACAACCCATTTCATATCATTGAGCTGTGAATTTGTGAATTTAAAGCCTCTCAGAACTTTTAGCATCCTTAAGTGTCTCTTTAATTTGGACCAGGAAGTCTGCTTAATCTTAAGAACCCTAATAAAATATATATTTATTTTTTATATACATTCAGTAATGTATTGATTAAAAACCTCCATTTTTAAGCCCGACCCGCGTTTTTTTTTTCTTCTCTGAAGCTCTGATACTTTAAGAAGGAACGCTTCCCTTCATCCATGCGCCTGGTACGTCGTTAAAGTTTCTCCCGAAAAGGCCCACGCTAATTGCCTTGATACCGAGGCATGCTGACAAACATGTGTCATATCAACTTTATGCTCATGTGCACTTGATTAGACCAAAAAGATAAAAAAAATAAATAAAATAGCGACGCACTGCTGCTCCTTATTAAACTGGTATGGAAGATTTTTCTTTTTTTTTTTCTTTTCTTTGTGCGAGTTTTTTTCCAAAAGTGTAACCATCACAGTGAGTCAGTGTGACGGGACACGTCCCATTAAAAACCCCGATCACAGGGACACCACATCATGGTATAACACACTTTTTTTTTTCACACAGCCAAGTGAGCGGGACTAATTGCATTTACACCTGGGTGACTGTACCTGAGATCCGATTACAGGTTCACTCCACCACCTGCGCTCCGCATCGTCACTTCTGATTAGTCTGCAAACAAGACCAGAACCCCCCACCTCCTTTTTTCTCTCCCCCCCCCCCCTCTCTCTCTCTCTCTCTCATTCAGTCACTCAGAGTGATTCAAAATGCAGTTTCAGCTCCTGTGTGTCCGTACATGTTGTTGTGCGGTTGTGAACGTACCCAAAAAGAGTCCTGCACCATTGTAAGATTGTGTGCCATGTGTGCGTGTTTGTGTGTGTGTGTGTGTGTGAGGAGGAACAACAGAAAACAGAAGAATTGGATCCCTTGGCCAATCTTTTAGCCACCATCTGACTTTGAGTCAAAGGTCAAAGGTCAGGGGCAGAGGGAAATTGTGTGTTTAGGTTACAGGTTACATTGCTTCCTGTGTTTACATTAATACAACAGATACAACTAGTGTTGTCGCCATATGCAGCGGTTTTCAGAGTGTGTGGCCTCAGGCCAGAACCAGTGCAGGAAATACACACTGAGCGGCGGTGCGAGATGACAACATGCACGAAAATGCAATAAGGCCATCAAATAACGGAGATAAATACAGCCCTCATGCTGCAGAGTTAACACAATTTGTGCGCTTTCTTGGTTGAAGTTGAATTGTGTTGCAGGGAAAGCGGAGTTTGATTATTTTTGGGCTCACTGCTCTATTTGTAGCAGCGGTGCCGAAGGAGCATCCTCTGAAACATTTGTTTCCACATCTGGTTTGATATGTCATGAACACAAAAAGTGATGAATGTGTGTGAATTGATAGGCACATGCACACACAAAAAAAGCCAACAACAACAATCATGTCACCTGTGCACCGCCCCTGCCAGTATAAATGTCCAGGAGGATTTGTTGTATGTCCGAATAGCAAAGATCCACAGCTGCTCTTCTTTGTGAGTCTTTTTTTTCTGGATTTTCTGGAACGTCAACGTGGCTTTTCGTGGTTCACAGAGTTCAGGAGACTCGGGTCTCGGAGACTCGACTGCTGTTAATCAGGAGCAGGATCCACGAGACTGACTCCAGCTGTCTGAGTGTTTGTGATGGAAGCTGGTGAGTGAATAATTGTTTGCATGTGTGTGGGTGTGTGTGCGTGTGTGTGTCTCCGTGTCCTTTAATCCAGATGGTAGCCAATGCCACTTGTGTGTACATGCCACCGTGAGTGTTTGCTCGACATGTGTGTGTGTGTGTGTGTGTTCATGTCCACAGGGCTACAAAGTGTGTGCGTGTGTGTCTGTGTGTGTGTGTTCATGTCCACAGGGCTACAAAGTGTGTGCGTGTGTGTCTGTGTGTGTGTATTCATGTCCACAGGGCTACAAAGTGTGTGTGTCAAAAATAGGAAAGTGAAACCAGGGGTCATTTATAATGCCTGCTTTGATTTTTTTTATGAGGATTTCCTCTGCTTTATTAAAAGCATTACATGGCGTCCTGTGACCAGGAAACGCTCCCTTCTCCAACCATCCCATACAGGAGAGGTCATGTGATGGGCACATACACACACGCACACACAAACACACACATCCAATCCCTCTGCGGTGGGTTTCATGCAATTATTCTTCTATTGTTGTCGATTTGTTATTTTATCACCTCTTTGAAAGAGACTGATGGATTTGGCACTGACTGAATTTTTTTGTATTTTATTTTAGATTTTTTTTTATAGAAATAATTTGATTCATTCCTTCATAGAGAGTTTTATTCAAGCCCCTTTGTGACATGAAAACAGTGATCATTTACTATACGCCGTCCTGATCTTAAATTTAAAAAACACATGGATACTGCCTTTTTTTTTTTTTTTTTTTTTACCTACAATTAGTATATTGTTATTTAGCAGTTCCTAGAATTGTGTGGTCACGCACTGGTCTGAAGGAGCCCACTCCGTGGTCGGCGTGTTGGCATCATGAGTGGCGGCAGCCCAGCGTGAATACTAAACATCACGAGTCTGGAGAGCCCATCTGTGTCCTCCGCCGTGGACAGGATGCTGCCGTCAACGTGACACACGACCTCATGAGCCACGACCGCTCGCTTCTCAGACATTTATTGGAGGGAGATACACATTTTTGAATGATTTAAAAATGAAATGTACACAAATCACTGTTCTATCGTCATTTTTGACTGTACTGAGGAAAATAGCGTTTTTTTTTTGTTTTTTTTTTACTTTTAACACATCATGAAGAGGATTTTAAATGGTGAGTGATAAACATCAGGCAGGTTTCTGATTTTTTTTTTTTTTTTTTGCAGAAGAAAGGTAGAGCAGGAAGGTGGAGGGGCAACATCAGAGAGGCCCACTTCAATTAAGATCAAACAGCTTTTTTTTTTTTTTTTTTTTTTATGTAAGTGGTCACAGTGTGAGAGGTTTCCTGCCAAAGAGAGAGAGAGAGAGAGAGAGCGAGCGAAGCTAATTTCTGGAGCTCATGCTAATCGTGTTTGTGATCAGACGTCTGTGATTTGATTTAGAAACGGAGGAGAGGCTATTTTTGCAGGATGCGTTTGATCCTAAAACATCCCACACAACGTTTTTAACATTTGAACTCGGGCTGCCCCTCTCACAACATGGCCTTATTAGGTAAAAGGTCATGTGAGCTGGTAGCGTGCTATGTATATAGACGACGGGGGGGAAAAAAAAGGCGGGAAAATGCGAAACCCGTAATGGATTCTGTTTCGTGTACCCCGAGTCATTCTCTTGGCCTACGACACTTCGATTCAATTTTGAACGCGGCGACCTTTCGCCTCACACGTGGTGGGCGGAGCCTGCGTGTCCCAGAGAATGCATCATGAATTCGAGCGGAGACAACGCCGGACATTGTCCTTTTGATATCAGAACCTCAGCGCCCACTGAGCCCCGTGTGAGGATCACAGTGGCCAGTTTCTCCGCTCCGTGGCCCAACCACCCACTCGTCTCCCATTGCGCCGAGGACCTCCGGCTGGCACCGAGCCAACGCCACATTCTTGCACAGCTTTGCTCAGATGATGTGTGTGTGTGTGTGTGTGTGTGTGTGTGTGTGTGTGTGTGTGTGTGTGTGCCTGATTGACAGTCGTGCCAGCAGGGGTATCCTGCACGTCAGACATTTGATTGCGCCCTCAGTTCCTGTCGGGGGGAAGGTCGCAAATGGTTGGATGTCTGGATCTGCCGAGCGTAATCGAGCCGAGCAGATGTGGGCCAGATGTGGCCTATGAGGAGGAGGAGGAGGAGGAGGAGGAAGGGGGCGGGGCCAAGGGATGAAGAGTCGAGAAGAAAACAAAGAGAGAGAAATGAGCACCGATATCAAGAGAGAGCCAGCCTCCACACACTGAGAGCTTTGTTCACCTCCACTCCGCAGTAAAGTGTGACACACACACACACACACACACACACACACACACACAGACACACACTCCTCCTCCTTCCTCTCCAGCCCCCGTCCCCTTTGATGTGAGGACAGTGCTCAGGAAGCGAGCTGGAATCGATTGGGCCGTGCATAAGGCCGGGAATGTGTGACCCCCCCCTCCTCCTCCTCCTCCTCCTCTTCCTTCCTCCTCCTCCTCCTCCTCCATCCTCCTGACACATCCCTCGTTTGTTCCCCTCCTCCTGTTCCTCCTCATACGCTTGTCCACCTTTGGCCTGAGACACGGCGGCCACTCACTTTGGCTGTTTTTTTGGGGGGGTTGTTGTTGTTGTTGCAGTGGGTGATGACGAGTCCGGACGCTGGTTTCAGAATTCATTGCGAGCCGATCTGAAGCCCACGGAGGAAGCTCTGAACGCTTTGACTCCAAATGGATTATTATGGGATAAAAGAAAATCACTGCATTCCTGGGGAATTTCTGTTGGACCGAGACATTTAAGCTTTCTCGCAGGCAACGTCTTTACTTGCCTTATTCCCAGCTACAATATTATTGATGAACATAGTCCTATGGCGAACGCTCACCTAAGCTCCTCATCAATCGATTGACCGATCAATACTTTGATTCAGATCGTGACGTGAAAGTATTTTGCTTTTTTATGATTCAACTGCCGCCAATCGTCGGCAGAGGTGTGGTGGAATAACACCTATGTGTACGAAATGGTGATCTGTCGCCTGGTTTAAACACGTGGGACGTGTCCCTGGTTCTCTCTCTCTCTCTCTCTCTCTCTCTCTCTCTCTCTCTCTCTCTCTCTCTCTCAATTCATCTTTCTCTCTCTCTCTTCCTCTCCTTTCTCTCTCCAGCACCATGCGTACTTCTGTACTCACTAAAACGTATACATGAAGTCGAATCTCTTCGGGCTGTTTTTCCCTCACTCTCTCTCTCTCTCACCCCCCCCCCCCCCCCCCCCCCCCCCCTCTCTCTCTCTCTCTCTCTCTCTCTCTCTCTCTCTCTCGACCTTGTGAACTTGTCTTCAGCCAACAAGTCCAGTCAGCCTGTGGCAGTCTGTCGCTCAGTCAGTAATCCAACAGTGTGACTCATCCTGCTCCTTCAGTCGGCCAAGTTACAATAGGCCCAAGGCCTCCTGCTCCTCCTCCTCCTCCTCCTCTTCCTCCGACAGCACAGTGACAGAGGAAGGATGCGGGCTCACCCTGCACACAATATTACCCATCAGCCAGCTCTCATTTATACCTCTGGGTTTGGTTTCCTCTCCCTCATTATTTTTTTTGGGGGGGGCTGCGGAGCTGCAGGTGATTTGAGTTGATGTGAGTTCCATTGGGGAGAAAGAAAGAACTCACAAATAATTAAAAAAAAAGAAAAATGAACAAGTATTTTGTCCTCTCTTGTTTTTATCTACAGCTCTCGAATGGTCGAACACACTTCGCGCCCGCACAGGCCGCCGCCAACAGTCGCCGCTCCAGCGGTTTACCGTCGGATCACGGCGCTCATGCAGGAATGGAAGGAGGGAGAGAGGACGAGAGTGTCCCTCGGGATGGCAGGAGGGAGAGAGGAAGGAGAGAGGAGGAGGAGGAGGAGGAGAGAAGGGACGTCCCCTCAGGTCGCCAAGCGAGTCTGGATGCCACCCTGGGACACATCGTCCAGCAGTTGGACATTCTCACACAGGTCAGGCATCAGAAAAGGTCCAAACTCTACTGTTACAACACAGGCAGGTTGTGAAATTGATTTCACGTTTAGTGAACATTTTTCTAAAATCCAGTGATGGGTTCAAATAAATCAAAAATATCAATCTGCGTCTTTCGAGTTTACTCATTGATCTTTATTCTACTGATTGAAGATTTCTATTATTATTACTAACTATTATTACTCATTATGATTTTAATAATAATTATTATTGTTATTATTATTATTATTATTATTGTTGTTGTTGTTGTTGTTGTTGTTGTTGTTGTTATTATTATTAATATTATTATTATTATTAATATTATAATTTTTATTTTTATTTTTATTTTTATTTTTATTTTTATTATTATTATTTCTGTTTGTTGTTATTGTAATTATTATGTTTATTGTTATTGTTATTATTATTATTATTAATATTTTAAATTTTTATTTTTATTAATATTATCATTATTATTATTTCTGTTTGTTGTTATTGTAATTATTATGTTTATTGTTATTGTTATTATTATTATTATTATTAATAATATTTTAATTTTTATTTTTATTAATATTATCATTATTATTATTTCTGTTTGTTGTTATTGTAATTATTATGTTTATTGTTATTGTTATTATTATTAACCTCCTGTGTTTGCTCAGACTGTTTCAGTGCTGGAGGAGCGCCTCAGCCTGACGGAGGACAAGCTGAAGGAGTGTCTCCTCCACCAGTCCGACGTCCTCAGGGACGTTCGAGCATCGGAGGACAGACGGGGGACGGAGGGGACCCCCGCCCGCCTCAGCTGTGGACCACCTGGACCTTACTCAGACAGCAGCTCAGACCCAGACTGAACAGAATGGATGCACGTCTGATGTCAGTGTGTTGTTGTTTTCCTTTCTTTCCTGTTGGGCGTGACTCGTTCAGTTTGACAAAAAGTCGTGTCCTCACTTGAGATGTGATTTTTGGTTGAGCTGAGTTCAGCGTTAGTCAGGAAATGATTGCCAGCCTATGAAATGGCTCCTAAAGTGTGCGCGTGCGTGTGTGTGTGTGTGTGTGCGCGTGTGCGCGCGTGGGTTTGAAAACAACATATTTCCTCTATGTCTTTCTTCACTTCTTAAGAATATCCAGCTGTTTGGCAAAGCAGAAATTCTCTGTGTGTGTGTGTGTGTGTGTGTGTGTGTGTGTGTGTGTGTGTGCGTGCGTGCGTGCGTGCGTGCGTGCGTGTGTGTGTGTGTGCGTTGATATGGATGTTATATCCGATCCGGACAGCTGCAGCTATGAAAACAGACGGTGCTTGTCTGCTGTGTGACCTCCGTGTGTGTGTGTGCGTGTGTGTGTGTGCGTCTGTTTTTGTGTGCATATTTTTGTATTAGCACATATTTTAGCAGTTGTGTGGCTTCTGCAGTGACATTTCTCGTTGTTCTCCGTGTGTATGTCTCAGGCTATTTGATTTTAAAAAACCCCAGTGCACCACATACAGTCTCAACTGCATAGAAATATTATTTATATGAATAAACATCCCCGTGTATCATCTCAATGTTAGTGTTGTCTGTATTTCTGTATATATAGATATGGATAAGATGAGAGATGATTTATCTCCCATTTTTCGGCCTGTAGACTTCAGCTGTTGATGTTTTTCCAGCGGCGGAGATGTGGCGAGCGAAGGGAGGAAGCCGTAAAAGAAAAAAAAGCCACACGGGGGCGGAGCTCTCTGCCCGGCCCGCCACATCCTTCGCTTCCCCTCTGGTTTTACTGGTTTTCCTACTCATGCATGTTTTTCTCTCTTCCGCTGACTTAAAGTGGTTTGGCACGTGGAGAGAGAGAGAGAGAGAGAGAGAGAGAGAGAGAGAGAGAGAGAGAGGGGCGAGCGGATCCAAGCTCATCTCGTGCATGAACGATTTTTCATGTTGTGTTTTCAAGTCCTGGCAATCACTCGGATAGCCAAAAAGTGGGAGAATGACAAATGGCAGAAAGTCACAAAAATAAAACTCAGAAGGGAAATGGAAAGGTCTTGATCACATGATCAACTCTATCGATCAATATATTTCGGTGGCGTAACTCCGAGGTAGATTTTGGTTTCGTTTTTTTTCATTCCCAGAGTGACCCCTTTGACCAGCCAGAAGGACTTCACCTGGCAGAGATGTCCCCCGAAGGACCCCCGCGGCTCTTGTTACTGTTGGTGTGTGAGCGGAAACCCAAACGCGCGCACACACACCAAAAAAAAAAAAAAAAACCCCGCTCGCACACAAACCTGCTGCAGAAACAAAAAAAAAAAAAAGCAGGATCCGACGCTAGCATTTAACAACCAACACCTAACACTCCTTCGCTTCCACTTCCATCTCATTAAAGGGCACACAGGTCTTGTTTTACAGTGTGCACACAAGCCTGCTGGAAACCTGTGTGTGTGTGTGTGTGTGTGTCTTTAGTGCCTTGAGAACATGATGCCATAACCTGTTAATAGCTTCCTGTGGGAGGGGTTTCCTGTTGATATTAAGGACGGATCCATTACAGTTGTTGATGTGTCACACCAGAGGACGGAACTGTGTGCTTGTGCTCAAATGTATATTATATCTATATTTATTTTCAAGCAGATTTTGGATATCACTTATCGACGGCCTTTTATGCAAATATAATGTCTGTTCATGGAATAGGCCGCACAGTGTCAATCTCTATATATGCTGATTTCATCCTTTATGTTGGACGGAGCTCTTCTTCTCCTCCTCCTCTTCCTCCTCTTTTTTCCCCCCCACTCTGGAAAAAAAACAGGGGGATTATATTGTGGGGGAAATCCCCCCCGCCCTGAAGCTCCTTTGGGGGATGAAGCGATAGAGAGAAGGCGAAGAGAGAGAAAAGAAAAAGAAGGCCGGACAGGAGGAGATGGAGGAGGATGCTGCACCCACGCCTATTGTGTTACGCTGAGTTTCCCCCTCTGTCCTCAACAATCATGGATTGTGGTTTATGTGCACACCTGAACACACACCCACACACACACACACAGGGTAACACCTGTTCAAATAGGTGCACAGCGTTCGACAAGTGGCTCCTCTGTTTGTTCGTGTCTCTATTTGACGTGTCCCCCTCGTAACAACCTGCTTCCGTCCCCCGAGCTCATAAAAAAAAATAAAAATATTTTAGACATGATTGGCAGTTATTTTTTATTTCATTTGTTCCAACAAATCTGCACGGGAAGGGGTCCCGGCCCAAGCCGCATTTCATTTTGACGGACATCTGGAACTGACCTGCTGTGACCTGTGGGCCGCATCCCAACACTTGCCACAAGCCAAACACGAAAAAATTAATAATAAATGGCACAATCATTTGCTTGGCAAGGCTGCATTATTTGGACTTTAGTGATGTCGTTATAGACTCACATTAATAACAGGACGTTTATTCTATTCATTTTATGCAAATGTTTTACGAAAAACATATATTTTTTAAAGTGAGTAAAAGTAAACGTTTTTAAAGAGACACGCACACGTTGCGTGTATCCAGATTAGGTTCCCCTTAAAGTTGTGCACTCCCTGGCCTTATAAACAACACAACACTGGTTCACTTTACCTGGGCTGACAAAGGGAGGTAACACAACTTTTCACGCCGCAGTCCCCGTGCGGCTCTGACGCAGCAGAGCATGCTGGGACATCTTTGCCGACCGGTGTTGGCTTAAACACCCGTGGCCTGTTTTCACAGGGCTTAGCACGTTGAAAAGTTATCTCCGGTGGAAAAAGGGAGGGGGGGGGGGGGGGGAGGGGGGTGGTGGATAAAAAAAAAAGAAGAAAAGTCAGGGGGGAAAAGAAAAGAGCGAGCGCAGGGGAAAAGAGAGAAAGAAAGAAAAAAAAAAAAGAAAGGAAAAGCTGACTTCCGCACGGGGAAGGTTGAAAGGGAAGCTCGGCTCCTGAGTGGTCTGTTTGTTGTCATTTGATCCCGGGGTTGATTTTCTATCTCTCTTTCACTCTTCCTGTTCCTCTCTCTCTCTCTCTCTCTCTCTCTCTCTCTTTTCACTCTCAGGAAACAGAGATGCACGAACCCAAGGCCACACAGCCTCTCGCCCTTCCTTTGTGGGACAATAAAATGTTTTTTTTTTTTGCTTGTTTTTATTTTCTGCTCAAATTTCCTGCTTCCTGGACACACCGCGCACCCAATAAATACATCCATCATAGTTTTACTTTCATGTCGTATAAACAAGCGTGGGTTATAATATTTTGTTGTGTACTAGTCGTTTTCTAGGAAAAAAATAAAGGATTAAATGTTATAAAGCCGCTAGTGGCTTTTGCCAATTTGACCTTTAATTCAATATGCCAGGAAATGCCTCGTATCAGATTTTAGAGAATTCTAATAGGTCGAAAACAACATAAAATTAATCAAATAAAAAAACGTTCCCGTAAATGCTGCAGAGCTTCCGATGTGGATCGGTTTTCACTTGTTTTTTATCGGGATTCTTTTTTTTGGTGGAACTAGGAAAAAAACGTGGGAACGGTCTACCTCCGCTCCGCAGATAAGGAAGCGGCGGACATCCCGGCGTCTCTGCCTGTCATTGGTCCATGTGGGTCAGAGGTCACTCTATTGGACCACACATCCTTCCTGCCCTCCGCAGCCTGTTTGGTGAGTGGGCGTTCACAACAACACAGAGAGACAACCTCAACATTTTAACCTGTATGTTTTGATTTGTGATTTTAAAAAAATATCAAAAAATGTTTTTTTTAGTATGTTGCTTTAGTCAGGTCAATATAATCCATATTTGGTCATAGAGGAAATAGAGCTCAGACAGCTACTTTGATTTTTGGACCAAGTAACATCAACCTGTTGCCACCAATAGGCTCATTTAAGTATAACACATTTTTATTCTTCCTACTTTATTATTTTACTTATGACGTATATAATCTGAGCCAGTTGAGACATGTATTTGCAGAATAGTCTTTTACAGCAGTGTGGTTGACTCTTTTTTTGCTTTGTTTTCCCCAAAAACGATGATGAAGTAAGTGCAACTTTGAGCCCTTTGGATACCAAAAAAAAAAAAAAATCCATCCCATAATTGGACAGAAAAATCCTGTGCTGGTCATTTTTTGGCAATAACTATACATTTGTCATCTCAACATACACAGCTGTGCTTTTATCATCTCGGGCTCGTGAGGACTCCTGAATGAAGGGCACTGTTCAGGTTTTCAACCCCATTCTTGTACTTTCACCACACCTCTATTCAGCGCCGCTGGGCCTCTGGGTCAGCTCCCACAATGCACCTTTGGTCTGGCCCACGTCCAAGTACATGTACGGAGTCTTTTGCCATCAGACTTCACTGATCCCTTGTTCCGTTCGCCCTCTCTTAACTCTCCGTGGTCTCTCCCTGCCGTTTTAGGATTTACAGGACTCCCACGGCCTCGAAGCAGCGGCTAATACGAACCTCCATTATTTTAAAAAAATCTATAAACTAATCTTATTCTCCATTCACCCTATGACTATAGTGTAAACCTGCATCATTGTTTTTTTTTGTTTTTGTAGAAAGTGCATTACATGTCTATAATGCAGCTGGAGACCACTGGAGCCAAAAAATATAAATAAAAGAATGTTATTTTTCACCGACGTATCGACATTATATTTGAATACAAAGTAATCTAGTAAAGATCTACAAAAGGAGAGAAAAAAAGTACTTCTTCCTCCCTCAACACAACAGACTTCCCCTACAACCACCCATCCTCCTCCTCCTCCTCCCTGTAATCCTCTCCAGGTGTTGGGCCAATTTAAGCCCCCCCTCCAACCCCTCCTCTCCTCTTTCCACCCTTTCCTTTCTTCTACCCCTTAATCTTCTCTTCCAATCCCTGGAAATCGCACATCTCTCCTTCACCTGCGAGATAAAAAAAAAACAAAAAAAAAACACTTTGTATCAGGCGACCACTGTTGGGTTTTTTTTCTCGCTCTCTCCCCTGGCTTCCTGTCCTCCGACCTCTCCATCCTTTTTCTCCACCCTGCCGGATGTTCAAGGTCCGTCTGTCAGCGCGGGCTGGAGTAAAAAAAAAAGAAGAGGAGGAACGAGATGACAGACGAGAGAAAGCGAGAGGGGGCCTGAGACTCTCTGGAATGGCTCCTATCTACTTCCTGTATAGACAAACTTGTTTCTTTTTTTTTATTGTTAGGCAAGAAAGGACGCGTCCACTTTGCTCCTCCGCCTTTGAAGCTGGCCTCCATCTGATGTTTTGCCAGACATTTGGAGATGTTTTGGGTTTTTTTTCGAACGCGAAGGCGTGTTGTTGGAGCAACACCGAGCTTCTCGTGGGAAGATGAGAGTCTTCCACCCTCGGCGTCCTTGATTTCACGCATCATCAATCCTGACCTGTGTAACCCAATAGGAAGCCTTTGTTCTTCCACATCAAAGAGGGTCCCACCGGAGCGGAGATCACTCAGCGAGTGATAACCGCAGAGCGGATTCCACCCGTGTGGAGAGCCATCAATACCGTGACTAAAAGGAGGGGAATCCCTCTGTAGGTGGATTGATTGATTTGATCAGGTCTCTTCCTCTGGGATTTCCTAAGCCAATCGAATACGGTCACAGGTCCCCCACTTGGACAGATTAGTTCCGCCATACTTGTTTTGGTCCGCTTTTTCCTGTCCTCCACCAACTGATGATTCCAGATGTTTCTGTTAAAAAAAACAAAACATCCTTTGTCGGTACCTGAGACAGCAGGGGGGCACCATTTTTATGTTTGTATATATATATATTTTTTTTTTTATATATATTATTATAAAATATATTATTATTATTATTATTATTATTATTATTATTGTTATTATTATTATTATTATTATTATTATTATTATATTTGCTCTTCACCATCGTCTTAATGATCTTTTATCCACAACTTAGAGATTGTCTTCTTCCTGTTAGGTCAAGGACTGGTGAAGTGAACCACGTGTGCGTTTGATCTATTGACAAGAGCCATGAACTTTTTTTTTTTTTGTCTCGTCCTATCAGGAGCCATCTCCGGCCATGACCTCGTGACCTCGCAGCCGCTCGCTTCCTCGCTTCCTGAACCGGACGGACGGACGGGGGGGTGTTGTGGCTTGCTCGTGACCAGGCGCCAAGAAGGCAGGAAGTGGATTTTGCACATAAACACTAAAGATTCAGCACATCTGAGGCGAGACGCAGCACTGTTTGTTCACATGGAGATCATAAACACACAATATAATAACGATAAGAGTGTGTACATGAACAGTAGGTACTGTGAGTACCCAGCCAAGCTCAAAACGTTATCCTCCTTACACAATTCTCTCTCTCTCTCTCTCTCTCTTTCACACACCCACACAAATTCACATTAATAACAACTATAACACAGAAATGAACACTGACTCATTTCATTAACCTCACTCTAAAATGTATATATTTTCAATTTGATCAATTTCAAATTACGCAAGTTGTTCATTCAAAAAAAAAAAGAGCAGGTACACAGACCAAGGGGACAAAATGCACAAGTCTTAAAATAATACACGGAAAAACAACACTTCCACGAGGAGAACGCAAACTCTGGACCGTGAACACATCCAACACAAGGCCTTAAATACGCAGCTGGAGATAACGAGACACAGGTGGATCCAATGAAGACGAGGCAAGTAATCACAGTCGCACACAGGCAGGAAGTGCAACTAAAAACATACACAAGACACGGGAGTCTATCAAAATAAAACCGGAAGTGAACCAAATAAAAAAGGACTTGACACTCTATCTATGTTTGTATTAATAAGGTTTGTATCTTGAGACAACATTTACTGAACTTGGCACTAAAATAAATTTGAAATGGTGACCTATTGACAAATGAACTTTACACGGGCCAGATGATAAAAGTTAAAAGTTGAAAAAGTGAATAATCGACGTATGTTCTCATCAGCATCACATCCACTCATCTTCAGAAGAGGGCAAGTCGTTTTATCATGTTGGACTGAATGTGGATTTGTTGCGCCCCGAGTGTGTGTACCAGCCTGACCCGGGTGTGTGGGTCGTGGCTGGTTTGCGGTGACAGCTGGTGGCCCAGGATGCAAAGCGGCGGCGGCGGTGGCGGTAATGGCTGCATCTTCGGAGCATTTGGCTGACAGCTGTCGACTCTCTGCTCGCTATCGTGTGTCACTATCACAACAAAATCGACCGCCCATGCATTTAAAACTCACAACTTCATCCTATAGCATGCAGTGTTGTCCTCAAATGACCACAGGGACACCCAGCAGGGTGAAAGTTGATATTGGGAGGTTTTCCGGGACCCCGGTTTCACTGGTCTTGGTCCCGTGTTGCTGGGACATCGGGAAGTGGGCGAAAGTGAGAGATAGTGGTGTGCGTCTTGCCCGTTCACCCACTTCCCGATGTCTGAGCGATGCGGGACCAAGACCATCGCGTTCGGCATCCCTGGAAACCTCCTGAGACCAGTTCTTATCTTTCCAGTAGCTCCCCTTCACTACCCTAACCTTAATTCCAGTCTCATAACCCCTATAACTGTGGAATCAGGGTTAGGGTTTTGGTCAAAGGTCGCTGCTACAAAGATGAAAGTTGGTAACAGGGGGTTTTCATGGACCCCGAATGCACTGGTCTTGGTGTTGCTCGGACATCTGGAAGTGCGAGATAGTGGTGTGCATCTTGCCCGTTCACCCACTTCCCGATGTCTGAGCGACACGGGACCAAGACCATCGCGTTCGGCATCCCTGGAAACCTCCTGAGACCAACTCTTATCTTTCCAGTAGCTCCCCTTCACAAAAACCCTAACCTTAATTCCAGTCTCATAACCCCTATAACTGTGGAATCAGGGTTAGGGTTTTGGTCAAAGGTCGTTGCTACAAAGATGAAAGTTGGTAACAGGGGGTGTTCATGGACCCAGAATGCACTGGTCCGGTGTTGCTCGGACATCGGGAAGTGAACGAAAGTGAGAGATAGTGGTGTGCGTCTTGCCCGTTCACCCACTTCCCGATGTCTGAGCGACACGGGACCAAGACCATCGCGTTGGGCATCCCTGAAAACCCCTCTTTACCGATTCTCATTTTTCTAGCAGCGAACACCCTTCACCAACACCCTAACCTTAATTCCTCACTGAACGGGTTCACGACAAATCCAAAAAATATGCTTTCACTTTTGACGTAAAAGTAGACTGACTTGATCAATCCTTTTAGGCTTTCAGCATAAAAAATATTATTATTAAACGATGGAACATTGGAGATACTGTGTTCGTACCCCGCTAGCCTGTTTACATTTCAGTTTTTATGTAAGCCTAAACCCTTTGGATTGGCACATTATTCCAATGAAAAGCCAATCAAATGGAGTTTCGAAGCATTTGAATCCCAACCCTTCTTTTAATGAGGCTTTCTCTCAAAGTTCAGCAGCTCTGAACACAAAGATTGGGATTACCTGTTTGTCTTTTGATCTCAGCTCAGAGCAGTTTAACACAGAGCACATCCTCTTAGCTGAGGCCGAATGAAGCACTCTCCTCTTTGGGATCCCTGCTCATTGTTTATCGGCAGAAGAGTGTAAGACTCCTGGCTTTGTGCCCTGCGGAGCTCCTCAGAACCCCGGCTCCTTCACTCGGTCAAAGGTCGGCACTTTGTGCTAATTGTTCCAGCAGTGATGGAGTGGAGTGAGGCCTGCTCTGCTGGATGGACTCCAGACATCGGAACAATATAGTGTGTGTGTGTGTGCGTGTGTGTGAGTTTGTGTGTGCGAGTGTGTGTGTGTTGAAGTGGCAGGCTGGGTGGTCCGTGGCTACTCTACGTTTTGGTGTAGTGGGTTCAAGTCAAGCAGAAATTGGTTTTTGTTTTGTTGCATAGACCAGACCACCCTTAGCTTCAGCCAACATTTTCAGAAAGCGGCCATGATGCGGACAATGCGGAGATTCTAACTGAAGCAGAGATGGGGAAGCCATGCGAGGGGTTGGATAGCTCATAAGTAAGCCAAATATACATGGTGCATACCAGAGATTCTCATGAGGTCACAGTTCATAAGTTTCCCCAATGAATAGGCCATACTTGGAATTTTACACCTAAAATCTAGTCGGAGATGCACCAGGTTGTCGTTTGCCCACCACCCACAAATTATAAAAAATATAAGAACGTTACTGATTGCGATTTATCGCCAGCAAATTTGATGGCGCAGCCAGATTTTTATAAAAGAGGCACCAGATGTATTTTGGGGGTGGTAATGCATCCAATTCATGAGTGTAGAACCTTTTCGGGGCAGTTCGCTGCATTACACCTTGGATTCAACGGGAGGAAAATAATTCTCTCCGTATGAGTACATGCACCCATCCTGCGTCCAGTCCTGGCGCACTGACCAGACGCTCATAACAATAACGGCGACAGCGGGCTAATTAAAGAGGCCTCCTCGTTTTCAGGTCGCACAACAACCAGCAAATTCAGCAACAAACAACCGCATAATGGCCCTCATCCTGCTCCGGGGTCCGGGGGGTCATTACCCAGGCTGCTTCGGGGGCCTCCTTCTTCCTTTTCCCTGTGTTTACCGCATTCCTCCCATTCTTCAGGCGCCCTTACGTGGGACGCTCCGGCCCGCGCCACGGATACCTGTGTGTGCATGTGTGTGCGACTGAAACAGCTGTCGAGGAGCGAGGATTTTTATTTATTTTTTTATTTTTTTGGCCCGAACTTGTTGGGGTTGACTCATTTCCTGATGTGTGGTTGCTGACTTTTGGGAGCAGAAGATGGGGTGAGCCGCGTGGCGCCATCAGTTTGCGGGTTTATTTCCGCTACGAATACAGATGTAATTGGAACATTTGCTTTGTGTAATATACAGACTGAAACAATTCTGAGAAACCAAGTTCTACTGAAAATCCCCTGATAGTTCTACGTAGTAAATTGTCAATAAACAGAAAACTAAAAAAAAAAAAAAAATCCAGGAACATTTTGAGGACGCCTCGCTTCCTGCCAAGCACGGGCAACGTTCCATTTAGCTGCAACGGGTCTGTGTATTATTTTTTCCTGGTAGTATTTCAATCGAGACCAAATTGAATGATATCACCCGGAGATTGAGGTCGTGTGATGCCCAGTGTTTCCCCCGTCTTCCTTGTTTACGCTGCCGTGGTTATGAAGGACACACGGCGACCTCTGTGTCGTCTCGGAGGACGTCGTCCCGACTTCAGCACCTCTCAGCACTTTGAAATAAAGAACCTGGGTTGTGCGCAGTGTACAAAGTGTTCATTCTTCACACTCGCTGCCTTCTCACATGTATCGCCAAATAAATGCTAGATTACCAACAACACTGGCAATAACAACAACAAAATCAAATCGGTGACACCGCATGCGTGCCGCAGATGGTTCACATTTAAAATCTTTCCATAAAAGAGAGAAATTCCTCCTTCTTCCCTCTTTGAGCCGCTGGAAATCTTTCTAATGTGGCGCCTGCAGCGATTAATTAGCGAGCAAAGAGTGCAGTTCAAATAAAACACCAACCCAGAGCGGCAGATTGGTGAGCAGGATATGATAATGTTGTTGTGTTGATGTAAACAGAGCTGCGGGCGTGTCAATTACCCAGAGTTCCTCTGCAGGACCAAGGGCCCGGTTTGAATTAACAGCAGATTGAATGGAGACCAGAAAAAAACTAAACAGGGAGTGTCTCACAAAAGTGGTTGATTTTTGTTACAAAATCCTTCAGCCAATACATATATAATAATAATAATAATAATAATAATAATAATAATAATAATAATAATAAATAATAATAATAATAATAATAATAATAATAATAATAATAATAATAATAATAATAATAATAATAATAATAATAATAATAATAATAATAATAATAATAATAATAATAATAATAATAATAATAATAATAATAATAATAATAATAATAATAATAATAATAATAATAATAATAATAATAATAATAATAATAATAATAATAATAATAATAATAATAATAATAATAATAATAATAATAATAATAATAATAATAATAATAATAATAATAATAATAATAATAATAATAATAATAATAATAATAATAATAATAATAATAATAATAATAATAATAATAATAATAATAATAATAATAATAATAATAATAATAATAATAATAATAATAATAATAATAATAATAATAATAATAATAATAATAATAATAATAATAATAATAATAATAATAATAATAATAATAATAATAATAATAATAATAATAATAATAATAATAATAATAATAATAATAATAATAATAATAATAATAATAATAATAATAATAATAATAATAATAATAATAATAATAATAATAATAATAATAATAATAATAATAATAATAATAATAATAATAATAATAATAATAATAATAATAATAATATAATAATAATAATAATAATAATAATAATAATAATAATAATAATAATAATAACTTAATAATAATAAAAACATTAACAATAATATATAGCAAATACGGAAAAGTAAAGATTGGACCCCATCCATGGAAATCTCCAAATCTTATAGGTTATAACTGTCAATATAACTTTTTTTTGTGTGTTTATAACACCACACAATATTGGAAAAGGGCATTTTTGACCACACTCCTGTACAATGAGCGGAATGGCTAACATCTATGCGCGCGCAGCTGATTGGAAGTCGAAGCAGGCTTTTGTTTTTCTTCTCTCCAGTGGCCTGACGAGGAATGTCAGGGATGTGGACCCTTGCAGGAGTTTTGACCTTTTTTGGACAAGTTGTCACTCAAATTCCAAACATTGTTTTTCTTCTGGGTCCCACTTCTTTTTCTTTTTTTTTTTTGGTCTTGCTTGTTTCCCCTTTTACCTCATCCTCTCTTTCTCTCTGACTTTTGTTTCCTGTTGAAACTGAGCCACAAAAGTGAATAGCAATACCACCGAGCGACACACACACACACACAAACACAGACAACTTTGTGCAACCCGCCCCAGTTTTCGTTTCCTGCTCTCGAAGGACGCCCTTCAGTCTTCACGCTTCCTGTTTTCACTCGGCCACAGGAGTGCACGCAAACAGGACTTTCTGTCCACTTCCACGGGCAACAAAACACACACACACACACAGTCAATAACGAAGGCCAAAAAACTGATTTTTAACTAAATCCCGTCAATGCGGCACATGAACAGCTGACATCAGATTTTAGACATTATTTAATATATATAATATTATTTGAAAATCCATTTCTAATTTGACCTTAAACATACACATTACATTACCTTTGTTATTATTTTTTACTGAAAAATGAAAAAATACATTTTATTTCTCATTCCAAAAAAGAACACAACAGACATGAAGTCAATGTGTTTTAGTTTTTTTTCGTAATTGTGTCATCTTTTTTTTCCTGATAGATGCTTCACCGACGTGTTTGAACATGTTATTTATGCAGCATGACAAAAAGATCCCAAAAGATCCCATACATGTACCGCCATCATCTGTTGTTGAACAATCAGCTTTAATTTGCGCCATTTTGTCACTGTTTTTTTTTTTGTTTTTTTTCACTTCCACAGGAGGCTCATAGGCCTCTGGTCTCGGATGAATTCAGTTCAATACGCAAAGCCATTTTCTGCAGGTAAATCTTAACATATATTTTCCAGGGGCGGCTGAGGTGGTGGCTTTTCTCTCTGCATGTTTGTTCCTCTGGTTCTCGGTTACATTTCTGGCGGTGAAGCTGAGAACGTGGTCATGGGCTGAAGCCGCTGTGCCTGAAGAACGATACTGCAAAGCCACATCCTCCACAAACCACACACAGTTGCTAAAAAAGATTAGTGATGAGATAGAGCTGCTGTCACTTCCTCTCCGAGGCAACTTCAGAAAAACAAGTGTCCGACCCCAGAGTGCGAGAAAGAGCAGAGGCCGGATCGTCCGCCTCGTCCCCACTGAGGGACACCCAGCGGCCCGAGGCAGAAAGAAGTGGACTCCCAGTGCAGGGGGAAATCCTCTCTGAGGGTCACACACACACACACACACACGCAGAGGCCACGCAGAGCACAGACAGAGTGATGGAGGTGCTGATAACACTGGAGCCACCATTGTCTTCACAGAGCTCAGGCCCGGGTGTGGGCCTGTGTGTGTGTGTTTCTGTGTGTGTCTGGAGCGCTCACAACTTCTATGGAAGTCGCAGAGAAGCTCTCTGGCAATCTGTGTGTGCATGTGTTTTTGTGTGCCCTCAGTTTCTACACATAGTATTTTGTTTGGACAAATAAACAAACGGGATCCTGTCATACCTCCACCATGCCATAATCCTAAACGCACTCACTTGAAAATATTTAAATATTGAGAACATGTTCGACACAAAAAAAAAAAAAAACTGCACAGGAAAACAAAAAGACATTATTTTGTGTCTGTGTGCTCACAAAAAAACAGCCGGTGAGTTTGTGCGGGTGTGTTGGAACTAGACGTGTTGGCGCAACACAGGAAGCGAGTGCGCCCACTTGTCTGCGTCGCAGCATGTATGTATGTGTGTGTGTGTGTGTGTGTGTTTGCATGCCTGCGTGTCCCTCTGCATGGTCCTCGCCCCCCCCCGGGGAGGTGGAGGTGTAAATGTGACGTTCTTTAATTTACATGTGAATAGTTTACAATGGGTGGTGGAGACAGGATCTGAGTGTAGGCCCAGAAGATCTCAATCTCTTTTCGCTGTCTGCATGCGGAAAAGCTTCAGGCTAAATTTTTTAAGATGCAAAAAAAAAAACAACGACAACACAATCCTGAAGTATAAAAGAGCAGCTTTTTTTTATTATACATACTTAAAATGTGGAAAGTCAACGCAAATGTATTTACTTATAAACTGGTGGAGGAAAGGCCTCAACCTGAGGTTATTATTGTGACAGTTCAGTCATCATTACATTTAAAGAATAATATCTGGGATTTTGGGCATTACGGGAAAAAAAAAGAGTTCAGTCATCATGTGCCGCGAAGCAGCGAGGAGTTCTCGCTTGTGTGCGTGTTGCTCTGGTGAACGTGGCTGCTCAGATACGATCGCTGTGATAAGAGACGGAAGCGTGAGGTGGTTATCGGCC
The DNA here is from genome assembly GCA_016785305.1 of Colistium nudipinnis. Classification (NCBI taxonomy): domain Eukaryota; kingdom Metazoa; phylum Chordata; class Actinopteri; order Pleuronectiformes; family Rhombosoleidae; genus Colistium; species Colistium nudipinnis. Next base: position 275,313 of record JAFBJU010000427.1, read on the forward strand.
TGCAGCCCCAACTGAGTCGTCTCCGTTTAATTAATAAGCTTCAGCAGAAGAGCCTCCGAAAAGAATCCGTCTCTCCTCGTCCTCCTGTGCTTTGACTTCGTCGTCTTTGGCTTTGGCCTGGCATCGGTTCACCTTTGACCCCAGCACCTCCAACATTAGATATCAACTGATGGGTTACGCACACTCTGGCCCAATTTGACGAAAAAAAAAAAAAAAACACACAAGGAGGAGAAGCAGCTAGTTTCCTTGTTTTGGTTTTGTGGATCGCAAAAAGAAAAATACACTGACGCACACAATCGGTGTGAAAGTACACAAAATGACACTCTTCTCAGCAAATTGATCCATTTACACCTGAATGAATGTTTGTATTCTTGACTTCTGAAGCCTGTATATATATATATATATATATATAAATATATATAAATATATAAGCCTGTATATATATATATATATATATATATATTTTTTTTTTTTATTCTTTTATTATTTTAGTTTTATATATTTATTTTTTATTTTTTATTATTGTTTTATTATTAACATAAACATGGTAATAATAACTTTCTTATCTGCCCTCACTGGCTGTGACATTTTATTTACACACGCATTAGTGCCATTTCCAACTCACCTACAGGTTGTGCGTCAGTACCAGGTGAAACGCTGTAACCTTGTTGCAACTTGTTTTTTTTCCCGTGTGTATAATCGTGACATGTGTCACTGCTCATCCTAAATACCCAGTTCCTCCTCTGGAGCACAGGCTTCCTGTGCATCATGTGCTAACTTTAGGATTTCACCACAGACACTCTCTCATTGTCTGTCTCTGCGTCGTTCTCACACAATAAATCCAATGATGAGACGCGCTCACTTCCTCAGTGTGAGCACACACCTTTAAACACCCACACGGACACACACACACACACACAGGTCCAGCTCCAGACCTGATTAGTGCACGTGGAAAGTCCTTTTTGTTTGAGGACAAAGGATTTCCCCGTCTGAGATGAGCAGCTGGTGGCAGAGAAACAAGGGGGGGGGGGGCAAGATTAGCTGCTGAACGAGAGGCGGGGTGGGGCATGATGGGAAAAGATGGAGGTGGAGAGGCATGAAAATGCGCTGATTTGGCTTTTCCAGTCACTGCTGAGGTCATTTTGGAAAAGATTTCAAGCGATCTGATTGACCGAAAAAAAAAAAGGAAGAAGTGAGGAGACACAGGAAGTGGAACTGAAGTGAAACACGTTGAATGGGGAACCGCATTTATAGACGCTCTCATTCGTCAGGTAGGAGACCAGAGGCGGAATGGAGAAGTCTGTGACCTTTAAACCCGACAGTGACACTGATTTCACTCACTCATCTTCCATCATTGAGTCAGTCAATATGGAAATGTGGACAGATTGTAATGTAAATGGGGAGAGGGAGACGGGATCTGAACGAGGGGAGGGGGGGGGGGGCCTTTGAAGGAATCGGGGGCTTTTGTGGAAAAATCCTAAAATGGTAAGATTAGAGAGTAAAGTGAGGTCCCACAACAAACTAGAGATGGATGAGAGAGAGAGAGAGAGAGAGAGAGAGAGAGAGAGTCTGGTCTGGGATTTTCCAGGAAATTAGAATTCAATGGTAAACACGTAAGCAGTTTGTGGATTTTCAGAACGGAATGGGACATTTTCAAATGAGGTTAAAAAAAAATTCCAGGGAAGAAAAATAGAATTTTTCAATTTTGGAAAAAAAAAAAAAAAAACCACTTCTTGAGAATGACTTACTGACTACACTCCACAACTTACATCATCACATTTGAAGAGTCAAAGAGCAATTGTTCAAAAGTGAAATACGACACCAACACAAAAATCTGTTTTTTGGGATTTTCCAGGAAATTCGAATTCAATGGTAAACACGTAAGCAGTTTGTGGATTTTCAGAACGGAATGGGACATTTTCAAATGAGGTTAAAAAAAAATTCCAGGGAAGAAAAATAGAATTTTTCAATTTTGGAAAAAAAAAAAAAAAAACACTTCTTGAGAATGACTTACTGACTACACTCCACAACTTACATCATCACATTTGAAGAGTCAAAGAGCAATTGTTCAAAAGTGAAATACGACACCAACACAAAAATCAGTTTTTTCCAACATATTCAATGTGGGATGTTGGCAGAGATTTTTTTATTTCTTTTATTTTATTATGGCAACAGAGAAAGAGAGAGCGGGCGGGCGGGGGGGGGGGGGGGGGAAAAAGGCAAAGGCAGAGAGAGTAAGAGAGGAATGGAAGAATGGGGCGAGCAGCAGGGGGAAGGTGGTGGACGGAGGGAGGGGGGCGGGGGGCTCTGAAAGAGAGCAGAATACATTTGGAGGTGAATAGAGAGAGGGGCTGCCACAGGGGCCATGGGGTCGATGTTAACGCCGTGGGGCCGCACCACGCTTCATATGCTAACAACGCCGCGGAGACACTGGCGGGGATACAACATGCGGGGAGAAGAAAAGCCGGCTGGCTGGGAGTCTCAAAGATCAGTGTGTGTGTGTGTGTGTGTCTGACAAAGACCAAAAAGAAAACCAACACACACGTGACTGTCCCTGAGAACCCAGACACGCTTTAATTCACAGATTTAAATCCATAAATCACATTCGATTTTCTTTCTTGCTTTTTTTTCCCTCCATTGGCTTACACCTGTCACTCAAATGTTGATCGTGGCACAGCGTGTTTCACCTCGTGCAGTATGAGAACACACTTTGTGTTTTTTCTCCTTGGTGACACCCACACGTAGGCCCACCTCATGTGCATATATTAAACTATATTTTCTCCATTTGCAATCAGTGTACTCCATAAAAATGTGTTTTGTTTGAAATGTTCAGACTCTTCTGACCACCTATCCGGATTTAACCACACACAGCTGTATATTTCTACACAATAAAGCCTTCGATTAGAAAACGTGTGTGAATGTGTCCTCCTCACAGGTTTGTTGTGATATGACTTGGCTGGTTCCTGTGTAAACTAACTCCCTTATCTGACGATGCTGTTTATTTTTGTCCTTATGCAGTGTGAAGTTATTTAGGAACTCCTGGTTCTGAGGTGATATTAAATCATCAGGTCAATCAATTAAAAGTCTGAGTGATGGGGGGGGGGGTGGATAAAAAAAACACACAACACACACACACACACAACTGCTGGAAATGTGCCTTTTTGTCTGACTCATAAATGTGTTAGGTTGGGTGGTGGAGGCCGTTAACGGGCCGATGGGAGGCCATCAGTGCCACGGGGTGACCCCAGTGTGGACCCGGGGGGGGGGGGGGGGGGGGGGGGGGGTCTGGGGTCTGTCCGCGTTAAGAAGGTGTGAAGGTTGTGGAAGATGCCGGAGATCCGGCTGATTGACGGGGAATAATCCCAGCGCTTTGACACCATGTGAATGTGTTAATGTGTGTGTCCTCATACAGAGACAAACATGCCATATCCTGTCTCTGAAGGTCATCGGTTGAGTTGCTCTTATGGCATGAACAACTCAAGAAGAAGCTTCATCCTGGAACACAAACAGAGGAGCTTTTTTGGGGGGGTATATTTATTCATTATAATATTTTTTCAGCTTTAAAGGGACAGCAAAGGGATGATTAGTCCAGAGAGTCCAGTTAATGAGAGAGAGGGCGAGCGAGAGAGAGAGGCCACATACACACACCTACACGCCTACACACACACACTCACACACACAGGAGCCTCCTCAGTCAGACAGAAATAGATTAGGTGGTGTTTTGTGCTCACTCCAACACAAAGCTTGATTCTGCTAATTATTCTGCTGTGATTGGTTTAAGGGGATTATTTTTTCATCCCGTTTCTGCATGTGGTGTCATTGTAATAACAACTAAAACTTTTAAATGTAGTTTAAAAAAAAATATATATATATTGTAAATATGAAAACAAGTCAAATTCAGTGTAACAACAGTGTAACTCACAGACACATCAGGTATTTAATGATTAGTTTCTTATTATTGGCTGTTATAAAGTCTACAAGCGCACTTGCGGAACTTCCCAACACCCCTACCCGACTAATGTAAATCACAGTATAATATACTCGTGTTATTGTGTGTAGTATTGTGTAGTACTCCGGTGTGATTCTCGCTCCCTCTCTCTTCCTTCCTTCTCCTCCGGTTTGTTTGCGCTCACTTGATCCGGGCCGGAAATTCCTCTCCTCGTTTTTTGTGAATGACAAACTCATTAACTATTCATCCACACGGGCCCGCTTCATCCGGCCCCCGTTTCCAGGGCGACCGCCGCCGGGGTGCGCGCTGATTGGCCGCGCGCTACAATGTATCCAATGAGGCGCCTCCCGTTTGAGGCCATTCAGCATCCTGGCGCCGCGGAGGACGCATCGAGTCCGGAGTGGGTGCGTGTGTTAGAGAGTGTGTTGTGTTTGTGTGCGTGTCCCTCTGTACCCACGCAGCACAGAGCAGGTCCACCACCACCTCAGGACGGTGCACGTCTAGAACCCGCACCACCACAAACAAGACCCCGGAGGTGCACGAGGTCGCGTTGTTACCGGAGAGGGACTCATTGAAAAAAAAAACCAAGGCCGATGCATGAATGAGCCGCAGAGCCAGTGAGGACGTTAATTCATCCCGGATCGCGCGCGCGCACAGACACAGGAGCCACCGGAGTTTATTTACCTGACTTTTTCCTCGGCCTATTTTGGATGTTTTTTCGCTGAGGCTTCCCCACTGCGGGCGGATTGGAGAGAAGAATTAGAAGCCCATTCCCAGGTTATTCCGACTCCTGCTTCTAAATGCTCGACAAGCTGCGGCCCGTCGTCCAGCTCGACTCGGTAATGGCGATCAGTAAGACGGTGGAGTGGCTGCGCGAGCAGCTGGAGACGCGGCGGGACGCGCTGCTGGTCATGGACTGCCGGGCCCAGGAGCTCTACGACGCGGCGCACGTCGACTCCGCCATCAACGTGGCCATCCCCAGCCTCATGCTGCGGCGGCTCAAGAAGGGGAACCTGCCCGTGCGCTCGCTGCTCTCCGACGGCGAGGACCGCGAGAGGTTCGTGCGCCGCTGCAAGACGGACACCATCGTGCTGTACGACGAGTACAGCCGCGAGTGGAACGAGAACGTGGACGGCGGCTCCGTGCTGGGGCTGCTGCTCAGGCGCATGAAGGACGAGGGCTACCGGGCCTATTATCTGGAGGGTGAGTGCTGCTCATTCACCTTTCTTTAAGCGTGTGTGTCCATTCATACAAACGTGTGCGCGTGTGTTATGGTCAGCTGATCTGCAGGCGCCGGAATAACATTCCAGCCATTCAGTTTCCCAGTAGAGCAGGTTCCATGTACATATGCGTTCTTGCGTGCAAAAAAAAAAAAATCAAATCAAGCTCAGGACGCCTTTTGACGTTTTGCATGCAAATGCGGGATGAAAACAACGAGTTAAAGTTATGAATTGAATGCGGCCGATTGTTTTTGTTTTTGCAACTGCGCGTGTTGCGGCTTGTTGATTGACCCCCCCCCCCCCTGCTCTCCAGGTGGCTTCAGTAAATTTCACGCCGAGTACCCGACCCTGTGCGAGAGCAACCTGGACGGCTCCCCGAACAGCAGCACTGCGCGTGTTGCGGCTTGTTGATTGCCCCCCCCCCCCCCTGCTCTCCAGGTGGCTTCAGTAAATTTCACGCCGAGTACCCGACCCTGTGCGAGAGCAACCTGGACGGCTCCCCGAACAGCAGCAGCTCGCCCACCGCCCAGGTGCTGGGCCTCGGGGGCCTGCGCATCAGCTCCGACTCCTCGGACATCGAGTCGGACCTGGACCGGGAGCCGAGCAGCGCCACGGACTCGGACGGCAGCCCGCTGTCCAACCCGCCGCCGCCGCCCTCCTCCTTCCCGGTGGAGATCCTGCCGCACCTGTACCTGGGCTGCGCCAAGGACTCCACCAACCTGGACGTGCTGGAGGAGTACGGCATCAAGTACATCCTCAACGTCACCCCCAACCTGCCCAACCTGTTCGAGAACGCCGGGGAGTTCAAGTACAAGCAGATCCCCATCTCGGACCACTGGAGCCAGAACCTGTCCCAGTTCTTCCCCGAGGCCATCGGCTTCATCGGTGAGTCCCTCAGACACACCCCGGCCGGGTCCCCTTTGAAAACCCCATTCTCCCTTTAAACCGCAGAGAAAAGCCACGTTTTCATTTATGATCGTTTTAGTTGTTTATTTATATAATGTCAGAAAACGTCTATTATGGCATAACGACAATAGAAACCTTTGCCAATCTCAGCTTCTCACTGGACTATTAATCTAATCACGTCACTGTAAACCCCCCTTTACACACACGCACGCACATGCTGGGGGATTTGGGTTTTAAAGAGAGCATATCGAGCTAGTCCAGTGGGCTTAATCTCATTAATTTGAGAGGTGTTATCAACGCCAGGAAGTTCTTCTAGGTTCTTGTTGTGCAGTGGAGATTAGATGAGGTGTCCGCGGCTGTTGTGTTATCAGTCAATCGGGGGGGGGGGGGGGGGAGAGGGGGGGGGGGGGGGGGCAGATTAGGGTCCATTGTGTGGAGGCCGAGTGAACACAAGTCCAGACTCTAATGGCGCACACAGGCAAAAAACACACACACACACTGTGTACAAATGATTTGGGAGACTTCCTGGCCTATCTCTTGTCCCGGGGCTTGTGTAATTGCAGAACAAAGGGGGGGGGGGAAGAGGGGAGGGCGGGTAATTTGAGCGCGACAGGAAGGAAGTGGCATTGAAAGTAAACTAGAACATGGTTACTGCCACCCCCCCGACCCCCCCCTTCTCTCTCTCTGGCCTTCCCCCGCAAGCACAAAAGGAGCCATTTACAGGCCCTGTTGACATCCTGTTTGCCTCGACAGGGTTGCCCTCATGACTCCTACGTTTACACGCCCAAATGGCACCATTGTCGGAGTAACCCTAGCAAGCAGAAGAAGAATGGTTTAATAGACAGCCATAGTCCATTTCCCCAGCCCGGCTACTCTAGGGCAAAAAAAAAAAAAAAAACCCAGAAAGAATGCGAGCTCTTGTTTCTGTGCAGTACTGTCGCAGCACTTGTTTTTTGACTGACACGCCTGGGAGACGGGGTGGCGGGTTTAATAACTTCCGCCGTGGGTCGGTCCTCCGCGGACTCGCTTCAACTTCCGACACGGTGCCACTTAAATGTCAGAGATGTTTATCACCAAGTTTTTGCTTGGAAAAAAACGGCACTTTTCATCACCGGCAGGTCTGAAAGTGTCAATGTTGCCTTTTACGCTACATTTTTTAAAAGTACTAAAAAAGACTAGATCAGTGGATTAGCTTAGCAAACTTTTTTTTTACCTAAATCTGTACAGACAAGAGTCTTGTTTTTCCTGATCTATGTGGAGTTTTTTTTTAAACACGTCCCTCCCATTTTTTCTTCTTCTACCAGATGAAGCTCGCGGCCAGAAGTGCGGCGTCCTGGTCCACTGCCTGGCCGGCATTAGCCGCTCGGTGACGGTGACGGTGGCCTACCTCATGCAGAAGCTCAACCTGTCCATGAACGACGCCTACGACATCGTCAAGATGAAGAAGTCCAACATCTCGCCCAACTTCAACTTCATGGGCCAGCTCCTAGACTTTGAGCGCACGCTGGGCCTGAAGAGCCCGTGCGACAACCGCATGGCGCCGCCCAGTCAGCAGCTCTACTTCACCACGCCGACCAACCACAACGTCTTTCAGCTGGACCCCCTGGAGTCCACGTGAGGCGCACGTCAGGGTCGCCGCCGCCGCCTCTCTTCTCGCCTTTTTGCAAACAAGCTGCAAAACAAAACAAAAAGTTTCTCTCTTTTCTCCGCGGTCCCACGCGCGACCGGGCTCTTTGCGGTTATTGATACGGCTGGTTTTCGAGGCGACAGCTGCGGAGCGTGGTTTCCGGGAGGCGTGTCTGGCCAAGGCGCAGCTGCTGTTGACGAAATGAGGTGACACGGTAAAAGACAGGGAAAAAAAAGGAAAGAGGAAGGGTGTCATTTAAAGAGGACAATCCTTATATTGCTGTTGGGACCCCTGAGATCGCTTATATCTGTTATCATTGTATTCCAAGGAAAAACGAAAAAAAGCGATTGGTGGACAAGCTTCGAGCCTCAAAAAAAGTTTTTTTTTCTTGGCTGGTGTGCCAAAGAAACGCGATGGTTTTGGGGGCGGTTTCCTCCCCGAGACGTCAAGGGGGTGCGTGGTCTCCTTCGTCTTCTGTGAAGACCGGCCCGTGTGGGGGCGCCAGATGGCACACGATATGCTGGACTCCCGTTTTACACTGGTGGAGTCTTTTCAAACGTTTATACATTGTGTATATATCTTAATATAAAGAAAAAAACATATGGTAAAAAAAAAGGCCTTGCTCTAGTTTATACCCTTTTGTGACAAGTGGGTACTGAAGATTCTCTCTCTGTTTCATATTCTACTTTTATGTAAGAAAAACAAACGTATTGATCAGTATGTAAAAAAAGTTTATGATGCCAAAAATCAAGTCGGCTTTCCAGGAAATTGTGGGTGGGGGGCTGAGAAATATGGTGTACATGTGTAATATATTTGATAATCGCTTTATGTGTGAACTCAGCCGACCTGGCCTTGTTTTTGCACCCATCCTCTCACAAAGCCACCCTGGTTATTTGCCTTCATTTTTCTGCACTCAAAATGCTTTTTTGGTGCATTCGCCCCTCAAGAGTTCATCACCGATATTCTCGAAAAATCCTCTGGAGAAATGTTTTCATTTGAACAATTGTGCAAAACTAAAGAAATCCCAACACCGGGCCCTTTCCATGCTAGCCTGTTTAAAATGTGGCCCCCCGTAATCGCGGGAGTGGTAAATCTCAATCATCCAAATCTGTGTGCAATGGCTAAAAGTCTCCAAACAAAACGGGAGGCCTCGCTCGCCTCGCCTCCTCAGGGAAATCCTCTGTGAAATGCAGTTTTTAAATTTGTGGCGACGAAAGAAAAAGTATGCCGAGCTTTCGGAGGGGTCCTGTTGTCCACTGAAGAGAAGGCCTCTTGTCGGGGGGTGACCTCTGACCCTCCCCACACTCCTCTTTTACGAATGTAAAGAAAAAGATAAGTTATTAATAAATTGCTATTTTTGTCTACACTTCTCTCCCTGTAAGCTGTGCTTGTTTTCACACACACACACACCCACTGTTGTGTTTTTGTCTGTGTCCGCCACTGGCACCTTTACGCAAGTGTCTCCTCGCCCGCAGAAGCTCTGAGCTGTGTCACGACGGGCAGCCGTGAATCATGAGGGTTTATTCATGAACCACAGCACTCGGCACATCTCCCACTTCCCCCCTCACTCTTTCCCAGTGCAGAATTAGCATGTCCTGTCACATGGCCGCTTGTGTAATACACGCATTATGCACACAGGACGCGCTCCACCACAAATCATTGGCAGGCTGCAAAATGCCGCACAACAGGTGACAAAAGCCGCCCCAGTCACGCTGTAAACAACCAGACTGGTTTTTCCAGGTGCGGCCGGTGTGGCCAGGGCTCCGGGTTCACGCAAACACTCCCTGGGGCCACTTCCTGAAGGGCGGGGCCTCCTCCGCCGGCCTGCCACCATCAAAGGGAGCGGAAAGCAACCAAATCTGGTGTTACCTAACAGTGAGAGCGGCAGCAGCGTGTACCTGCAAAGAACCTGGAGGCCCGGGAGATGACGGGAGGAGGAGGAGGAGCAGGGGCAGGAGGAGGAGGGTGCGTTGTGTTCTCACGCAAGCAGCGACTCGCCCTCGTGACTGGGCTCTGCACATTCTCGCACACGCTGATTAAAAAAGGAAGACTGTGAATATGTGTGTCCGAGACACAGCAGCAGAGACACAACTGGTGAGTCTAAAACCACGTTGCACAGGACCGGCAAAGGCCAGACCATCAAACCAAATCTGCAGCAAGGAGACCCAGAGATGAAACTTTTTCTGGCCCATTGCTCATCTGTTGACTAAATTTGTCGCACATTTTTTGTGTTGTTCTGATGACAAAACAAAGAGATACACGCAAAAATATAAAAATAATCAAAACTCAAAGTAGACGAGCGTAAAGTATATTTTCCTGCTTTTCATGATCTATATAGTTTTGTCTGTCGTGAATATCACAATCTCTAGAAATCTGAATAGAAAACAAGTATATAGATCAACAATATGTGGAAAATGTGCGGTTACCACATTAGCCTTAGTCTTTTTTTTTTAAATTGGAGCTACAACCTGGCAGGAAGAAAGATGGTGAATCATTAGCTACGTCACAAAAGGACTAAACCTGCACAACCCCGTCCTGATGTAAATGATTGCAAAAAAAAGAAGAAGAAGAAACTCCTACACCTCAGTGGGGGCCAGCCCCCTCTACCACTCGGCCCACTTCTTCATTCGGGTGCTACTTTTCCACTTCCTGGGTAATCATTTCACAATCTGACTTACCACCGTTCAACTGTAACAGCTTTAACTCACTTCTCTTTAAAGAAAGTTTCCAATATGACACTTTAGCCCAGAAGAGACTATTTCGTGACCCAGGGGTTGGGGAAAACAGGAAGCGGAGAGCGAGAAGCTCTCGGATAAATCTCCAATTTATGTATACAGCTCTGTTTTTCAGCGATTAGCCCGAGGTACAGTGGTATCCATTGTACCATTTCATGCCCTGCAGGCAAATATCTGCGGGATTTTATGCCAATGTGTAGTAGCATCTTTATTCATTCGGGTTTTTTTCTTGCTGCTCGCTGATTTTAGAGCCATGGGGTATGTTGATGTACTGAATGGGAGCAAGAGTCACCAGTTTGTCACAGGATTGATTCACATATACTGAACAGACAATGGGTGATAATGCCACAACCCATGTCCAACATATCTGAAGGGACACAGTGTGTCTGCTATGGTATTACACACACTCTACTATGAGATATGGAGTACCCCAGGGCTCTGTTGTTGGCCATGTCTCTAGTTCCATGAGATTACTGCTCTCAAATGTCTGTATATTACACATATTTATTTCATCTTTTCATGGGACAGATTAGATTAGATTTATTTTGATGTGATATTATAGTTCAATGTGTGTGTGTGGGGTGAAGGGGGTGTCAGACCTGTGAGTCTATCCAGCCACCCGGATATCATCCATCAAAAACCCAACTATAGCCCAGCCTGGGAAACTGTGATGTCATGGCAGAAGTGTGAGTGGCAGATAGGGCCGGGGGGGTATGCGCGGCACGCCCGGGGGGGAGGGTGGGGGGGGGCTCTCAGGGCCGTCCTTCCTGTCTGCGGCTTGGCCTTTCCAGGGTTGAAAGCCGCGGATTAAAGGGCACAGGAAACTAGCCGTGCTAATTCCAGCCAGGCATGTAGATGGGATTGGCAGGCCATACAGGGTGTGTGTGTGTGTGTGTGTGTGAGGGG
>JAFBJU010000427.1:286661-356056 GCA_016785305.1 Colistium nudipinnis
GGGGGGGGGGGAGGCTCGGCATGCAGACATGTGGTCAGATGACTGATGGGCCTGGAGTTTGATGTACAGTAGGAGAAGAGTGAGCAGGTGTTCACACTGGAAATAGACCCCCCCCCCCCCACCCCCCCCCCACACACACACAGCTTGTAAATGTTTGGATGATTTAAGGTTTATCAAAAACAAACTCAGAGGCAACGAAACATCTTCTGCCTTCTGGTGGAGGCTCAGGAGTCTTCGAGCTCTTCCTCCAGCTGCTCCTGGTGACCACCATCATTTTATCCTCTTCCTTATATTCAAGCGACTTCAAAACAATTTCCTTCAGGTCACATCCAGTATGTTATTGGCCGAAAAAAGCAAAAAAAAAAAAAAAAGATCAGCCATCAGCGAGAGATTCTTGACTTTGTGCCACAAATCTAACACTTTGTGTTACTTTGTGTTCCCAAGCGCCTGATCCCCTCCGAGCGTGTCCCTCCTCACACATGTTGACACGCTGAAGTGTTGAGAATGCCGCATCCGCTCTGGTGACTGATCCGCGACGCGGCATCCGTTCCAGCGGGGCCGCCCCGCTTCCCACTCGGGAGGTCGTGAAGCTAAAGTTGGCGCGTCCGCTGGAGCTCTGCTAAGGGCTCCCGCCCCCCTTCTTCCCCCGAGCGACAGCGTGTTGACAGCGTTGGCCTCCACCCTCCAGCCCCCCCCCCCTCCATCCATCCTTCCATCAGCTCCCCCACCCCCCCCGCCCACCTGTCCCATGTCACACCGCCTCCCTCTCATCCACTCCAGTCATTTCCTGTTGCCCCTCACAGATCCTGTTACCCGTTCCAAAATTGCTCAGGCACAGACACCCCACTCAACACACACGCACGCACACACACACACGCACACACACATCATACCACACACACACTGCCTTAGAGCTAGCTTACAAAAAAAAGGAGAGACATAAAATGGAGCACACACTCTAACACACAAAAGCACATAGAGTCCCTCTTGCACGCCAACCATGCGATCCTTTCCAACGTCAATACCCACAATCCAACTGCTCACACCACAACACTTTCCTACTCTCTCTCTCTCTTTCTCTCTCTGCAGAAACGTGATGAAACAAAAAATCCCTTTAAACCAATCACGGCAGAATAAATGGCAGAATAAAGCTTTGTGTTAGAGTGAGCACAAAACAACAGGGGATCTATTTCTGTCTGACTGAAGAGGCTCCTCTGTGTGTGTGTGTGTGTGTGTGTGTGTGTGTGTGTGTGTGTGCAGTGTATGTGGCCTCTCTCTCTCGCTCCCTCTTATTAATCCAGCTCAGGAAACCCAAATTTAGTCAGAGGCAACAGATGGAGCGGCCCAAAAAAACAAAAAAACAACAACCCCAAATATCGTTTGTTGGTGCACACATATACACACAACTACACCCACAGACATAAACACATTGTTTTCAATGAGAGTCTTTCTGAAGGAATGACACGTGCCCCCCCCCCCCCCCCCCCGGAATGACACGTGCCCCCCCCCCCCCCCCCGCTCACACAGGTGACCTGATTTCTCCCTGCTCACAGCCGTGTTCAAAGACTGACAGATGTTTCCTGATTTAACCTTTTGACCTTTTTACCAGCTTGCCATCTGTTACATCCTCTTGCCACATATGTTGGCGGAAACATTATCAATTTTGGCCTTGCTGTCATTGCACACCTGTAAAGCCACCTCCCTGTGTCTGCTATTCAAAGACATAACACTGATTTACGTAAATTTATTCGAACCTTAGCCGTAAATAATTCTCACCTACGCCCCCTTAAAAAATATATATATATATATATATATATATATGACATTAATGTTAAGATATGTATATATATATATATATATACAGTATATATATATATATATATAGATCTGAACTTTACCGTTTAGCTCCAGCTTCAGGATAACTTTGGGGTCAGCTGCCACTGAGCTGCACGAGTGAAAACACACTCCCCCACTGTGCGTGTCGTTGGGAGCTTTGACCCCACCAACGCCCTCTGGAATGCTGGGAAAAGAATGTCTGGAGTAGGCAGCGAGTCAGAATGGGGAGCCTTGTGTCGGGGGTTGACTCGTTGTTTTGGTGTTTTTTTTCTCTCCTGCTGTGTGTTTGTGCGTGCTTGTGTGTGCGTGTGTGTGTAGAGTATACAACAGTGTTCTCTCTCTACTACAGCCCACACAATTTCCACAGAAAAGTTTTTTTTCCTTTGCTCAGGAGCAGTCTGACATTTTGGTGAAAATATTTAACTTTCTAGTATGATCTTAAACTAAAGTATCGTTTATTATGAACTATTTTCCTCTGAGGGTAATTGACCTAATGGTCTTTGCGTCTTACAGAAACTGTTAACTGACCTTTTTTTTTTAAATGTCCTTGTTCTCAGGTATTTTATTGAGGTTTTCATGGGAAAATAGACACTAAAATGTCACTGATGTTAGATGGACTCGGTCCTGCTGAGGTTATTGACTGATTATACGTGGCTGCTTACAACTTCCATTTTCTCACAGTCTTTCGGTTTGAGCATGAATGTAGTTTTGACAGGTTGACTTATTAATCAGACTAGAATATAGGCAGATGATGGGTTTTCCAACTGAAAGCAGGAACACGGACTTCCGAGTACCCAGTCAGCAAGTATGGACCCTGCCGAAGACCATGGATCCATAATTTGGAGCCCTCTGGCCCTGCATGTGAGGTGCAGAAAACCAAAGATACATTTAGCCACAAGGAGAACTTACAATTTGGGGCCCTGGGCCAAGTGAATGCTTTATTTTGAAAATCCAATCCAAAGTGCAGAGTTGGCAGGCGCTGCCCAAAACAACAACAGTTGGAACGTCACTAAAATGTCTTGGTTGGTGTTCTTTTTTCTAACAGCATCCTCAGATCTCCAGGTCGACCCCCCAAAAAAGGGGGAAAATCTGCCAGGGACAAATAATTGCTTCTTTGGCTGTTACATTACTGGAAATGCTTTTTGACAAAGGTTTAAGGTCTCCCTGACGCCCACCTTCCTGTCCCCCCCGAGAGACGCTATATGGGCAAACCAGATGGTTCTGCGAGGTGTTGATGTAACAGTCTGTCAAGTGTCTCACGTGCGAAGAGTGGGATGTCCCAGATGCAGGCGGAGTGATGTTTTTAATGCTTTATATCGCGAGTTCGCTTTTTGAGTCAGGGTGGCCAGGTGAGTGGGCGTTTGATCTGAAAACCTGCAGTTTTTCAAGTTTGATTTTATGGGTTTTCATGCAGGAGCATTTTATTATTATTTTATAACAAATAAAATGGATCAAACAGTAAGACCACACAGGCGGCCGTAAACTGCACTAAAAGCAAAGGATCTTATTTCTGGTGAGGAAAGTTCAGGACAGCTGTTTTTTCGCAAGTATGGATTCATACCCCAAAAAATAAACCTGGTTGTTATCGGGTTGTTATAAAGACACACACACACACATAGCATGATTTCTGTTCATATTTATAAATGCTCCAAAATGATGGAATATCCAGTCCATTGGTGAGACACTTGAACGGACAGACTCCCAAATCTCATTTGAATTCATCGTGAGTCAGACTGGAGACTTATGAGAGCTTCATTCTTTGAAGAACTATCTTTGGCTGCTCCTTCACAAACCTTGAGTCAGTGTGTCCTTCCGCCCCCCCCCACACACACAGACAGCCTCCACCTGAAGTGGCTGCGGCGTTCTTTCTATTATTGCTACTGCGAGATGCAAAGACACAGATAAGCGGAGAGAGGGCTGTGAATCATCACCACGCTGTCTCCTTTCCGGCCCACGCAGCCGAATCCAGAGTATAAATAGTCGTTAACACTTAAAAGGACAAAAAACGAGAGAAACCAGAAGGACAAACATTGCATCGCGCCCCCACAGCGACTGACCTGGTGCTAGCTTCTCTTATTTTCACTTGTCGTTGTCCTCGTTTTTTTTTTTTGGATTAGCCTGTATGTCTGTATTACATACATATAATAACACATATTCCAATTTCTCGTTGGCGATGACCCTCATTTCTCAATTTGTTTTCTCAAACTAACTAATTTTATTACAAAAGTTTATATTTGCGTTCTGAAAAAGGAAATCCTGCCCCGTTTTAAAGCGCAAAAACAACATATTCTCTTTATTTAAAAATAATAATAATTGAACAGACTACATGACCACATTAATACATTTTAGTTGTAATTACACCCTTTTTTAAATCCTCTGTCAAATCGAATAATGTCTGTCAATAAATCGGGGCACCTCTTTGCTCTTGGTGTGTGTGTGTGTTTCTTTACATCAGTCGTCTCCGTGACGCAGTCTTCTAACCCTTTATTAGCGCAACTATAATAACATCCTACTGGAGGGCTCCCTCCTGTTTCCCGACCTGTCGTTTCCTGCCATCAGTGTCCTCCCACAGTGGGTTGTCGGTGCGGCGGCGAGGAGCAGGAAGTGGAAGTGGGTGATTAAGGCAGATCCAGCCCAGGTATGAGAAATTCGGAGATGGCACTTCATCACTCCAGCGTCCCGGCACACTTCACAAACTACTGGGTGATAAACAGAAGACTTCACAGGATTGTTGACGTCTACCGATATAGACGTGATGTGCAACTCGTGGGTGAGGCTACCGTGCACACTGTTATAACACCAAATGGATATTTTGGGCTGCTCTATCCCCACTTGGGTTTATGTTTTCATTAGTAATAATGTAGATGCAATGAAATGTGGGTTTTAAACCAATGGTGGGTTGGCCGAGTTTATTTTTAGGGAGCGAGAGAGTGCAAACGGTGAATTATTATCCCGACTACATGTCGTTGACATTATACGGCTTTAAACCAACCTCCTAATTCAGTGTTTACTCTTGAAGTTCACGGCTATTATTGTGCAATGCGGTTTTTAAAGTGCCTTCCGGGAAGCTCCGACATGAAAAGAAAATGTTGACACTTTCTCATTGAAATGATCTTTCTTTACCATATACTGTGCATGTCTGGCTTAGACAGAAGCAATCAGGGCAGTGTTTAATTTACAATATGACATATACCCTATATCCCGGGATGTTCGAATAAACCTAAGCTAAGGAAAATGTCTCTTTTGGTTTTACTGGTGCGATCATGACCTAACCCTAACCCTAAATAATGCATGGTTTGATACACTGGTGGTTGCACAGATTTCAAGGAAATGCGGGAGAAAAAACAAACAAACAAGAAAAAAAAAATCCTGGAACTTGGCCTGATAAGCAAGGGCAGCATGAGCAGCAGCGAAAAGCAGGTTTTATCACATAACCAATGATGACTCATGAATAGCACAGCCTTGCATGAAACACACTATTAATGTTAGTGTAAGCAGTGTTTAAGACCACGGCCCAGACGCCAGGTAGACAGAGAGCATGGGTACGCAATAGTTCCATGTTAAGACGGGGTATTCTAAACATCCCATTTGAAATTCCAAAATTCCCAGACCAGATGTGGGAAACGCGTCGTCTCGTCATGCAGCGCTCTGCAAAGACAACATATTTTTATCTGCGTGCACATGCCACACTGCTACCCCTGTTTGTCCACTTTATATATATTATTGATTTTTGAACTTCCGCTAGCCTTGCACTTGTTTTTTTCTGCACCTTCGTCCTCATCAATAGCCCTCATGTTCAATATTTCAGGGAGAAAGAGGTGCATGCACACCATTCCTCTTCAACTCCCCTCTGTGGCCCTGTTGTCAGGCCAACTAGGGGTGAAATAAATAAATCCACATCATATTCAACCATCAGCTGGCCGAGGTTTAAAATAGGACGAAAAAAAAAGACACCAGGGTACAGGCGGAGTGTGTGTCATTGGTGAATGAACCTTTGACCGCCATAATCACCATCCAGGTTTTGCAATATGTTGTTTGATAATGTCGAATAAAATGATTTTTCTATTGATAAAAACACGACCGGAAAAATCCAGTCTGTTATGTAAGGTGACAAATCAGCTGGTCACACATAGGAAATCTGAAAAATCTTTTGAGAGACAGCCGGACTTGACATTTAAATACTTTCATATTCCGCCTTCGTGCTATAATATTTCTTTTGCACCTAAACTAGAAGGTGCCACATCTTAAAGCAAAACCAGCTGGGATGAATCTGTGATTTTTGGTCCCCACTGGACGAAAATCTTAAAACATTAAAATTGCTAACAATTCCTAGCACCATTTCACACTGAACAACAGAGGGTAGAAAAAAAAAAGGGAGAATGAATCCAACCAGCCATTGCTTTCCCCGAATTTTCCCAAAGCAGCCTTCAATAAAACACCTCCAAATGTGTTATTCCTCCCATATCCTCCTGTACTCGCTCTTGAAAGAGGCCTCGGGCGCATAAACACAGCAGCCATCTTCCTGTTAGCGGAGAGGAGGAAGTCCATTACCAAACAGCGGGGGCCACACCGGATGGCAGCGCTCTCTGGCACCCGATGAAGGCTGGAGGCTCAGGAGCCGACAGAGGCTTGTAAATATTTTAGTGTGTCTAATGTAATGTTTTCCCTGGCTGCTGTTCCCCCCCCCCCATAGATAGGCACTCAACCCTCGTCTTTACTCCTCACCTCATTTTTTATAATGTCTGATTATTGGTCGCTGAAGGAGAAAAGTTCAGAGGTCAGGGTCAGACACCACGAATAGACATTTTTTAAATGTGCAGCGGGTAGTAAGTTAAGACTTTGCTGCAATGCTCAATAAATGTAGAAAGTAAAATGTCCAAATTGAAATCTAATACTAATTGATAAGTACCTGCGCGGTGAATGGCAAACAAATGCAACATTGCTTTTTATGTGAATGTACAAATGGTAGCTAGTCTTCTAATAACTCAAAAGTAAGAATTTTATTCATGAAATGAAATGAAAATTAAATCAACTTTTGATAGTGTAAGTATGTTGCCAGCTGATAGATTTGTTATGTCGCCAGGGTAAAAACAGGACAACGCAGAGAACCACCAACAGGAGGTGTGGGGGAGTAGTTTCCGTTCTCAGTACCCGAGTGAATATTGTCCACTCAGCAAATGTGTCTTCATTATGTGAATTAAAGACCTCTATTAAGTCAAAGGGCAGATGTTGGCGCCGACTTTACGGCACACAAAATGTCAGGCTTGATTTCCACCGCAGATGGATTTCTTCACTGGTTAGGTCATAGGGTAGAAGGATGAGATTCTGTAACCCACTTCCCCCTGTCTCCGTTCTTTGGCCTTGGAGTCAAGCTTTACCTGTAATATGAGGGGACATTGACTAGAGAAAATAAAAAATAAGACACAAATGGCCACATCAGTAGAAATACAGCACACACTCAAATTTCACAACCGCATTTCCTCCCGGCTGCCATGCATTTACCGAAG
The DNA here is from genome assembly GCA_016785305.1 of Colistium nudipinnis. Taxonomy (NCBI): domain Eukaryota; kingdom Metazoa; phylum Chordata; class Actinopteri; order Pleuronectiformes; family Rhombosoleidae; genus Colistium; species Colistium nudipinnis. Next base: position 294,005 of record JAFBJU010000427.1, read on the forward strand.
AAATTCCTGCACTGAATCTACATTTGGCCAGACACGCCGTCTCCCAGGTTTCAACAGAGAAGAGGCTCCTCGACCTCTGACCCGCCGCTTCTCTTTGTAACTGGGGCGAAATGTGGTTGACGCCGAGCCCGTGGGCCTCCGTCTGTCAGCCTGACACTCAGGTGAAAGGAAAGAAGAGGAAACGTCCTGAAATCAATATCGTCTTTGTGTCCATGGCTCGCCTCCTCTGACGGAATCCAGACATGGTAAACAACTCCTAGCACGCAGGGATTTTAGTGGATCCAGCAAACAAATGTCATATATTATTCAAAACTATTTTTGTAAATCCCCTTTTTGTTTTGCTGACAGATAAAAATGTTGTTTATTTCACTTCTGCCTCCATTAAAAATTTAAAAGGAATTAGGTCGAGGTCTGAATTAGTCCTTTTCCTTTGAAAAGCATTTGCTTGTAACTGCTGGAACTCAATCATCCGTTCAATCCAATGAACATCTGGTTAACAGCTAACCGAAATTACAGGTAGACACCAGCAGCCATATAACACGACAATAAATGTCCGGCGAAAGGCAAGCGAGTGGGTGGAGCCATCTGTTACCATGAGGAAACAGCACCGGCTCCGACATGTTTGTCTGCAACCTTCATAGCGGTTGATGGAGTCTCCATATTTAGTGAAAGTGAGCTCCGCAACCCTCCACATCCACCCACAGGCTCCCTCCATGAAACATGTCCTCCGGTGACACTGTGGGTGGAAAATGGCAAACGCAGAAGGCAACGTGGTGTTGTGACTCGAGACAGACGGTGAGGAAAACCATGAACCGACTTTGTGCCGGTTAGGTCTGTGTGTGTGTGTCTGTGTGCATTCTTACTTGCACATAATTGCACTGGTGATTACCCTGAAACAGTAGAAGGCTGGTTGCAGTATTACTTCCTTCCTTCTCTCTGTTCCTGGAGACCAACACGATAATGACTAGCATTTACTGACTAAATTACCCACACACACATACATACAATCACAGAGGAACAGACACGCACACACTCACGCACACCCCTAGGAAATCTGAAGCCTTCTCGAACACACACTTATTGAGGTTTGAACCTGACCTTAAGCTAAGTCCAAAATCCAAAATCCAGCATGTGTGAATAAAAACCTTACAACTCATATTCCTAATGAAGACATAACATTTTGAAATTGGTCAGAAATGCAAAGATTCATGACAGAAAAGTAGGTTCATAACACAACAGGCCACTGGGTTCGGGGCTAGGACCAAAATTATTCACCCTATATATGTTTCCCTGCTATGCGGACGACACCCAGCTTTACTTACCCTTAAAACCAGATGAAATTCATCAAACGACAATCAAACTCCAGGCGTTTCTTGAAGACACAAAGGCTTGGATGACCTGTCATTTTCTACTATTGAACTCGATTGAGCCAGTGGAGCGGCAGACCAGGGTAATGGTTCCCATTTTCAAAAAGGGGGACCAGAGGGTGTGCTCCAACTACAGGGGTACTACACTACTCAGCCTACCTGGGAAAGTTTAACTCTACGGTTCTGGAAAAAGAGGCTACAGCCTGTCAAACCTCTGATTCTTTGGACCCCTGTGAGGGGGTACTGCAGGAGTAAAGGGTAACGGGGCAGTTCATTTGTGCTATCCAGGCTCTGTATAACCAAAGTGGGAGCTGTATTTTTTTTCTTGGCACAAAGTCAGACGTTTTGGCGGAGGGTGTTGGCCTCTGCCAAGGTTGGCCCTTGTCACCAAGCCTGTTTGTGGTTTTCATGGACAGATTTTATCTTCATTTCTGGTTAATGGCTAATGGCTAATTTCACAGAAGAATGAGCCCCCTCTGGCTTTAGACTAACAAAACCTATTAATAGGCTTATTGATGTGTTATATGAAAGGAGAACGGGATGGAATAGAAGGTTTGTTGACAGTGTAAAAAAAAAAATACAAGAAGCTTTTAGATGCTGATAGGACCCTGAGCCCTCTGCTCCTGCTCTACCATGCAGGAGGAGTGTTAAATCTCCTTGGCCCCTCGTTCACCTCAGTCCAATGGATCAGGAGGGGTGAGATGGATTGGGTGGCGGGTGAGTGACAGGCCAACACAGTTCAGTTTACATGGAGGTTTCCGTCTGGTGCAGGTACATTAGCCGGTTGGTGGAGTAAGTATCAGCCACGCTGGCCTGCTGTCACCCCCCTTTGTTTCTATAACAAAGCAAATTAAAGAGCGGAAAGTGAACTGCTGTTTAAAGACAGACTTTATTTTAGGTGATTAAACAAATACTCCAAGAGACAAAGAAGAGCTAGGGTCACATTTTACATGGTGCTCCTTTAAGAAAAAAAATACCAGGAATAATCTCATATATCATTTCTTCAAGAAAGAAAGGGCAGTGTGTCCTAAAACAGCAGGAGGCGCGGATTGTGTGTTGCTTTGTGTTTCTTAGATCTACTCGGACACTAGAAGGTCACCGCCGACAAGAACACTTTACCAGGAGGTTTATGTTCCTAGTTCATAGGTTCTTTGAACAGTGGGTGGTGAAGATCATCTCCAAGTCTAGTGAGGAGAGTTTCAAGTGAATCATTATTTATTTTCCGTTTTTTTAAAACACTGTGAATTCCAGGGGGGGGGGGCGGGAGGCTCCGTGTGAGGCTCCGTGGGGAAGGGGGGTGCAGTTATGGTCGGGGGAACACTGCTGTTGATGCATAAATGCACTTTCTGGCATTTTAAGTAGAGGATAGCAGGGCAGAAAAGATTTTGGGTTAACACCTGTTTAAGTAATCCAGGACAACACCCACGGCTTCCCAGAAATGCTAAAATATCATCCCATACTTTTTTTTTCCACCCCTCTCCTCCTGTGCCCCCTGCCCCTGCTCACCCTCTGGGCCAGATAATAGAGAGCCGTGAGCGACAGCTGCACTTTAACTGCCCTGGGAGGGGGGCATCCAGGGGGGGCGGGACCACTGGCGAAAGGGGCAATGAAAAGGAAATCAGGAAGTGAAAATAAATTCCTTCCAAATGAGGAGGGGAGGGGGGGCGAAAGCACGCGAGAGGAGAGGTCGGCGAGGTCGCGCCTCACCTGCGAAGTGACCCCACCCAGAGAGAGAGAGAGAGGGGTGAGAAAAGAAGGGTGACACATTAATTACAGGGTGTGAGGGGTGGGCCGGACACAGGGAGTGAAGTGACTTAAGGCATTTTACCAACAAAACTAAATAATGTGCAATATCTTCAAGTAAGTATGGTCTCCCAGACCTAAAGTTATGTCCACTCTTCCAAAGAGTGGAGTGCTGTGATTTTTTTGTTGTTATATAATAAAAGATATGTACATACAACAGCACCTATAAAGACAATTAGATTTAAGTATAATAACACACCAATAACATGTACTGAGCTGTCTTTATCCAAATACAACAATGTGTTGACTTTTAACAGAAAACCGAAATAAATGTTGCACTTGTTGGGGATTACTTTTGTGGCTAGTCATTTTGTCACTGTGAAAGGACAGTGTGTGTGAGATGAACTTCTACATTATTCAAATATTATTTGGAATAAGTCACTTTTGCTTGTAAAATAATCCATCCTGTCACTTTTAAAAAGATCAAAGTATTCTATACGTGACTGGGACAACTTGGAAATTTAAATTAGGAATGGCTTTGATGTTAAGGCTGATCAGCCACACAGGAAGTCGTGGGTGTAAAATATTTAATATTAAATATATAAAAATAAAATAAAATTAATTAAACCCGGGCACCAGCGAGGATGGTGCATTCCGTGTAACCCCGACTTCCAGGCTAGCCACAGGCCATCGATCGGCACAAAGGCCTGGTGGGGCCCCCACGAAGAGGGGGCGGGGCCATGGAGAATGGATGAAAGCGGGGAGGAAGGAAAAGCAGGGGCCCGTAACAGACGCGGGGCCCCCAGCCTCCAATGAAAGGCTGATTTCATGCTGTCTGAGAAGCAGAAGGGCACGGAGCGGAGGAAACGCTTTGAATCTGCCAACGTGTGAATGCGTTCCTTGCGTGTTCCGTGTGTGCGTTTGCGTAACCCTGAGTGTGTGGGAGTAACGGGGAGTGTTGGGCTGAGACACCGATAGGTGTCAAATGTTTATGTTTTTTTGTAGAAGTAGAACAAGCCGAGGAGGGATTAGCTGCAGGACAATGCGGCACAGTAATCCCCGTTTTTTTTTTTTTTTTTTTTTTTCCATTCCTTCCTCCGCTTTTCTCCTCGCCTGGCCAAGCTTTTCTTCACTTTCTGCTCTGTTTTTTTTTTTTTTTTTTTTTTTTTGCAACTGTGAGAGAACGTTAGGCGGAAAATTAGAAAGAAACTGACTTGGGTAGCTGGAGGTTATTAGAGTATACGGGGTATTCCCGAATTGATAGAACCTTTTTTTGGTAATTTTTTAAGATCAAGCATTGATAGTTAAATAACCTTCAACTGCAGATTTTTTTTTATATGTGTCTGGTTCCACCTGAGTAATAAAGTCAGAAAAACCAAACCAAACACATTATTCCCACTATTGACATGAGTTCGTTGCCAGCTAGCTTTTTGAAGTATTCAGGTGAAGGATGGTTTGGTTTGTTCAGTACTTGTATTGACATTTGTGCATGTGCATCTTTAAATTTCCAATGCAAAAAGCACAGAAAAAAAAAGAGATTCAATGCTACTTATCCTCGGTTGGGAACATCAGGTGGCTTAAAAAAAAAAGGTCAGAGGTTAAGCAGTGTGTGTTTATGGGCTGAATGCATAGACAGGTATTCATATATGCTAAATCCACAGCTCAATGGATAGCGGCAGTCCCTCACTTCATACATGAAAACCCCTAATAAATATTTAGTCATCGTAATCTTACCGTGTGTGAGATCTGCATGATAAAAAATGGCGGGAGTTTATTTCACCAAAAACCACCGCGTAACTAATCACACCAGTCACACCAGTGAAATCCCCTGCATTGTCGGTGACTAAACTCTTTTCGCCAGTTTGCGATCGAATTATTGACAATGGTCGCAATCCAATAGAAATGAAACTCCTCCCAGTTTGAGAAAAGAAAAAAAACAAAACAACTGGTGGTGGGAGGTGCTGGGGGTCAAGGGTCAGGGGCTTCCTGCAGGCTGTGAAACGGTGTTTATTCCACGCTTCGTTCACTAGGCCGCTGGTGGGGGTCGCGGTGGGGTCAAGAGGTCAGGCCTTTGAGGTGACAGAGAGAGAGAGAGAGAGAGACCAGCTCAATAGAGTCTGGTGGTTGATCTGAGTTTATGTGACAAGGTTATAAATGGCCCCCCTCTTCACCAGGATTTCAGTAAATGGTGTCTCAGTGACACATGAAAAGGACCCTGACAATGTATTTCTTTTTTTGATGTTCTGACCTTGTTTTGGCAGTGGGATGAGAAGTTCAATATCAAATTTAACACTATGGGACCGAGGAGTCGCCTTGGTTAGATGTCGAATCCCCCCTGAATTAACCCTAACCCTATAATTAAACTATCGAAGATTTCACTTGTATTTTTTCTCATGACAAAGGCAACTCACCCGCCTATCAACCCTGGGTGTGACACTGCTTGGTCGGGGCCATAATAACTCTTATCACAGCGCGCTGGGCGGGTATCGTTTTTAATAGCATTACCACGGTCGTGACATGAAGCGCTCACATATCACCTGCACTGTGTGGGCACGGAGGCCGTTTGGCTGACTTGAGGATGACCTCTGGGCATATGATATCGCCATCTCACAGGTTGGAACCGGTGCACCATTCAGGTTTCTGCCCTTATGTGGATGGGATCACTTACCGATGGGATCACGCCCGGTCGAGTAATCTAAAAAAAAAAAAAATCACGTGTCACTGACTCCAGTTAGAAGCACCTCTGTTGTTTTAGACCTCGTTTACCCCAGTGCAAAGTACATACGTGTTCATACACGTGTTTAAAATGTCTTCTTTATCTCTGATTTAGCCCCCGGTGGCCACCGATAAACTACGGGCAAAATTGTATTCTCTGTTTTTTCTTTTTATTTTATTTCTTTTCAGAGAACTACTACATAACACCACCGTGTCCCACTTAGGTCTTTGATTATACACCGCCATTAGCCCTGCATGAATGCAAGATTGACAGCTACCTTTGTGCCCATTAATCGTGGTAATACTGAGAAAAACTGCTGTCCGCTACCAGGAACAGTGAATCATTTAAATTTCGGGGCCTTTAGTTCTCTTTGTTAACCCCTCGGATGCGAAGTGTTATATTTTTTTCGGAGCTACAGCATAAATGAAACCAAATGACCTCCAGGGAAAGAAAGAAGCTGGTGCTGTCGCTTGAATAGGCCGCACAGCTCTTCCAGTAATAGCATTTCAGCCATTTACACAGTTTTACACAGTTTTACACAGCCTCCTTATCTTTATGTCAAGATTAGTCATGTTAGCATCATCATAAAGAATCTTACATATACCAAAATAAAAATAGACGCTAAAGGTGTTGTTATACCATTGCCACATATAATTGGTTAATACATCGAGCACTCTTATTTAGTCAGATTTTTTTTTTGGGGGGGGGGGGTGTGGGATGCAATACGCAATTCTGGAAAAAAAAACAAAAAAAACACGACATAGCTTTGCCATGGATGCATACATTTTTAAATTATTTTTATATTTCTGCTTTGCACCAACAGGTTGTTCAGTCTGAAGAGTTTCAAGTCAGGACAGGATGCCGACGTGCCGACGGGGGCTTTGCCAGCTGCCGCATCAGGTTCAAAGTACGGGCAGAGGTGGGAGGTGCCGAGGAGTGCGCCGCTCACTCATGCCGGCCAACTCCGAAAAAACATAATCCTTCTGTCCACCATTCACATTAAACCACCAGTTGTCCCCTATCCAACCAGAGGCTAAATTTGTAAAGGTGGCATGTGGACCCCCTGCTGCTCTTTCTCTTCCCTTCTCATTTTCACACACAAACACATGTACACACGCAGGAACCATGGGGCCTGTAGGGTTTAGGGTTTAGGGGTTAAGGTTAGGTTTAGGGCTCAGTGACCTGTTAAGCAGGGTTAGGTCCCAGGCACTGGTGGGGTTAGGTTTTTATTTATTTAAACTTCTTTGTCAACCAGGACAAAAAACGTGAATCAGCCTCAGGTGGAGTAGACATCTGCAGGAAGATGGATGCGGGATCAAAAATAATAAATAATATATAATAGTAGAAGAAAATGCCCGTTTTTTGGTGTTTGGCAAATTGTGTGGTTGAAGAAGGGAATTGGTGACCCTTCAGGGTCAGAGAGAGGAGTTCAGGTTTTTTTAGTGTCCGTCTGAAATGTGACGGCCGCGCCGTGACCCCCCGGGTGAGAGGAAGTGTTGCGGAACCACAAACTCATCACCGAGGTGCGAGGTAGCGCGCTTGTGCGACAGATGAGGAATAGTCAACCCGTGTATGGCCTCAGAACCTTTAACTTAAAACCAGTTTGGTACTTTACTGTTCTTTTATTACGTATACTTGGCTTGACTTTAGCATGTATTTGGAAATCATTACTAGTATTTCATTTAATTACATTGATGGAGCCTGATTTGCGTTTCCATAGCCCCGATTCCTGGCAGCAGAACCCATTAACCTAAACTCTCACTGTCAGATTATAGCTTTGGCGGCCACTGTTTTATTTTGTTCTCTACCTTTCACCTTTGAACCTTTGGCATCGAAGACTCTCGTCACATGATCGCTCTAATCAGCCCCGTATCTGTGTAGAATGTACACCAGGAGGTCTGGAGCGGCGCTTTTACTGCCCACACATGCAAACAAGGACCTGGCTGACCTCAACTTGATCCTGTTGTCTGGAGTTACCACAAACCAGAGGAATAATGAGCGATAAAGTCCTTTTTTTTTTTCTTTTTTTTTTACTGCCACCCTGAGAGGAAGTCACTTAATGAGGGAGAGGGAAGGGAGCAGTAAAAAGCCAGAGGCTATCTGCCTGTTTACGGCCCCTCGTATAAAAAAAAAAGAGAGAGCAACGGTATATTAGATACCAGAGAGCTGAGTGGTAGGCTAATGCTTTCTGATCTGGAAACACATCTCCCCCTCCTCTGTTGCGCGTGCGTTTTTTTGGTTGAACCATGACACATTGTGCACTCTGATAGTGACTGCACACCTGAAAAAAAAAAACTGAATTTTCTGTACAAAAAAAATTATTCCAAGATAAAAAAAACGACAAACCTTGTTGCACCTACAGGAAACTAGTTGTACACCACCTTTTCTTTCTAAACCCTCTTATTACAGCCAATCAAATATGTCATTGTTGGTCTCCATAACGACACATTCATTTATATTCATATATGATTGAGTGATAATGATAGAATGGTACCTTGAATTCATGATTAACGCTCTCGTAAAGGGTATAAAACCAACATAAAGATAAAAGATAAAGAGAGACTACGGCACCTCTGGATCATAGCCCTGCTGTATCTGCAACCGGTTTGTTTGACTAATATTTCTATTAAAAAAGCCTTCAATTTTTATTTTCAAATATATGGAACAAAAACAGACACAAATAATAAAGCCACTTGTCCGAGGTCAAGGAGGAGAAAAAATAAATAAAATGACATCGATTCACACACGAGGGACAGACTTCACATTAACGTGATGCTCTGTAACTTGGAAAAGTACTTTTTAATTATTTTTTTACGCGGTTATTGGCTTGTCGCATTTTTTCTCCCAGAGCCATGGAGCGATCTTAATGTGGAGGTGTTCTCTTCGGGGGGACTTTATGTGCTTTGATTAGATTTTGTTGCCTGGCTTAATGAGCCGCTGAGGGGCGTGTATGTGTGTGTGTGTGTGTTGGGGTTCAAGTTTGGGGATGTTTCAGGTTAATAAAAAGCCAACAGGCGACAGCTAATTAAAGAAAGGGGTAGTGGGGTACGTTAGCGTGCTGCTCCCGCTCTGATTGTGGCGGCGGGCTGTTGCTGCTGGAGCTGTGGCGCAGCAGATGTGAGGTGGGCTAATGGTGATGTGAGGCGGGCTAATGGTAGAGAGCAGTGGGGGCTGATGGGAAAAAAAAAAAAAAAAAACGCTGCAGAGGATTGGGGTGTGCAGGCTGCACTGAGACAAGGCTTTTCGTGGGCAAGCGGGGAATGTTTCTGTAATCGGGCTTGTTTAGTCTGGTTTAGATAAGCAGGAACCATTTGTGAAGGGCACTTTTGGGATGAAGTCTGTTTGATGTAAGGTCTGGCACAGAGAACTCCAGGAGAGGTAAAATGTAGGTTTAATTCTTGGATGCACAGGCAACTTGGCTCGTAAGTTGTTAAAATGTGATCCGTGAACACTTTGAGCCTTAGCACAAAGTAGCATAGTACACATAGTAGCAGAAAGATTTATATATAGAATATTGGAGCAATATAAAAGATAATACAGACAATGTTCACATCTAATATCACAGAGGGAAAAAAAAATATGGCGTTGACCTGAAATGTGCTTCCAGATGGGCTGAATGGAGCTTTTCCTGACACGTCTTCTTCCTGGCGCACTTTGGATTTTCACACAAAAGTGTCTGGTGTTTCCACGGAGCTGTGTGAAAAAAGCAAGAAGCATCCAGTGCGAGAGGAGAAAGGTCGCGTTGAGAAGTGAAGAAGTTAGACCTTGAGGCAGATGGACTCACAGCAGGAAAAAGAAGAAAAAGAAATCTGATCTGAGGAATGTATTAGCGTATTAGCGTGTTAGCATTTAGAATCCATCTTGTCCATTAACGACCTGCATCAACAAATTGACAAAATCTGATTCTATTTTACGGACTTCAAAAAGCACTTCCAGGAGATAGTGCCGATAAGCAAAATCCAAATATTGATTTTATTGAATACGCATACACATACCTATATATTTTGTGGACCTAACAGAAACAGGATCCTACCATTTCCATTTGGCCTACTGTTTTTTTTATTTTTATCCAAAATCTGTCCCCAGACGCAGCCCGTATGAGACGCAGCCTCAGCAGGACAGATGCTGAGGTAACGCTCATCTCCTCTGAGCTCCTCATTGCATTATTGAAAGGCCAGTTCATTCATGTCAACGGGGACTTCCTGCCAGCCGGCAGCGAGTGTAAGGGATACACACCGGGACGCTCAGTAACCGGAGAAAGGCCAAGGAGCCGCCAACATCCGCCCCGGGGCCCCGTTCCACCCGGGGTCTGGGTAGATGTGGGGTTGCGTAACCCCCGCCGGAACTCCACACGGCGACAATGGAACGTTTGAAAAATCTACGATCAGGAAGCTGGGGGGAAACCTGAAATGTGGCTTCAAGATTTAGAAAGAAATGACTGTACTCCTTGGGGCAGTGGATCAACACACCAAAGCACTTTCTGAATAATCCATGTGTTTGTGATGTTTTTTTGCTTATAAGGTTTCGCACCTTTAGTGCATTTTAACTCAGCGTACTGGTGTATTCCACCGATCCTGGTTCCATTACTGATTCTTATTCAGGTAAAAAAAAAAAAACATACTTTTGTGTCAGTCTGCACTGTAGGGATGTAGCGCTGATTTAAACATGTGACTCAGTATCTGAGCATTCACAGAGCTACGGAAACACAGCGCATGCTAACTCGGAGTTGGCTAGCTCATTGCGCCAGACAGCTGCTGCACCCTGACACCCATGTGCATGAATATGTGGAGCCTGTTTTCCGGACGTGCGATACCTGAGCTCTCCCAGGACTGACATGAGATGTTTTTTTTTTTTTTTTCCTCCGTCAGAAACATCTTCCTGTTTATCAAAGAGCTCGTGTGCTGGATTTCTGCCTCCCCCGCCTCCGTGGAAGTCATGGGACCCAGAGAGGAAGCCAAATTTAACCGCAACACTTCACATGACTGCTCAACAAACGCTGCCATTCAGGAATGAACATCAGCATGTTTCACTGTGCATGGGCCTGCCATGTACTACTCCCTCATAAACATAATTTTATATATATATACTGTGACAGTAAACTGTTATCCAACCATCTTGTACTGGTGTGCTGCTTTTGTACATGTTTTAGATTTTTTTTTTTTCCTCTCTGCAAAAATGACTGCTTAAGCAAACAAAAATGATATGCACTTTCACATTTTTGGCTTCACAAACAAGATGCAGTGCAAATTTCGCATTTCGTGTAAAAAGTAAAGAGAGGATTATTCAATGTTGAATGAATGATGTCTTATGTTTAATCAGCAGTTCTTTCTAAGATCCTGGGCGAGTGTTGAAACGCCAGCGATCACTGCAATGGAAAAGGCAAGGCAAGTAATATTATTTTAGACATGAAACAAGAATGTTGTTTGTGTTATATTGTCATCATTTTAAAATAAAAGAACAAAACAAATACAACATAATGACAGGTAAACAAGGACCGGCGGCGTCGCACAAAGCGCTTTAAAAGCTGACATTCTTGTGCCTGGCGGGCCACCATAAAGCTTTATTTACATGACCTCTGAGCCCGGGGGTCACATGCTTGACCCTCCCCAGGCAGACCAGCCCTCATCTGAAGTGGGCCACTTGTGGAATTCCCAGCAGACCTTTCATGTTGTAAAAATTCCTGCGTATCCTGGTAAACACGGGGCAGTTTGACCTCATCCAACAGGGAGTTCAAAAGGTCACCCGCAAAGGTGGTGGGTGGGGCCTTATTTCTCACACACACACACACACACACACACACACACGCACACACACACTCAAAGCAGTCGATAAGCAGCAGATTACAGGTTCATCCATTATTGGGACGTTCTCTGTGACCTTTGAACTCTGTGGAGACGCTGATGGATTATTATAATGATTAAAACCTGCGATAATTAATTGATTTCATTTGATTGCATTAATTATTTAGCCATGCAAAAAACTGCCAGTAACCTGTTCTACACCGGCGGAGGAAAATGGCTGCTGCCACCAACAGGCTCATAAAACATTCTCACTTTTAACTTCCTCTACACTGGAAAACCATGACGCTAAACTCAGTCTTCCGGAGCCTTTTAAATAGGAATTCTTCCACACACTTAATCTAAAAAAAAAAATCTCTTCCCGCTACACACTAGATGTTTAGCCCTTCATCCACAATAAGCCTTCGCAGTTGCATATTTTGCCCTACGAATGCTCACAGAGTTAAGGACGAGGTCACATACTGAGCATGCTTTCATGGACAGAGGTTTACAGTATTTCTCTGCTGACCTATTTTGAACCCTTCTCGATGACCTAAGGCGGCTGAAGTCCAGGATTTCAGACTCAAACGCGTCTGACTCATCAGGGCATCACCGCTGTGCGGAAAGGGAGGCCTGTGAGGAGCTCAAGTATTGAAAAAGCTGTGAAAAGAGTCGGGAGTTCCCAGGCTTGCCTCCCCGTGCTCAAAAACCTCATGTTTTCGTTTTTTTTTGTCATAATTAATCTTGGCACGTAGATTATTTTAACGTCACGCTAGTAGTCGCCTCGAAAACTTGTAATTGCATTGATTTAGCACCATCTCTACAGTGCAAAAATGACGACTTGAGGTCTAAGCCACGGATGCAGGTTGCACAAGTGCACTTTCTCGTTTAATTGTGTCGTAGTGGTGTTGTTGTTTTTTTCCAATGTAAAACTTGACAACCAACACCTTTGACCACTCAACTCATGACACCATGTGGCTGCACAATGCAACTGTTTTGTCAGTTGCATTGAGGGGTGTGCCATTCCCAAAGCCTTTCTATTAAAAAAAAAAAAAATCCCATAGTTTTGATTTGTGTAGTTTTGTTGTTTCTCCTCAGAAAACGCATATGTCTATCTACACAAAAAAATTGGAATACGCTCAGGCTTTTCTACAAGATCATGTGCTTACGGGAAGTTGTGTAACAATGAGTCAGAGTAACCTCAGAAAAAGAGTTAATGAGAACAGTATGAGCTTTGTGTGTGTGTGTGTGTGCATGTGTGTGTGTGTTTGGGGCTTGTGGTGTGGCATCAGTTGTGTGCAAAGTCGCAAACAGTAAGGAATGATGGAAAAACCAGTTCAATGTTTTGTTTTTATCTATCTGTGTGTGTGTGTGTGTGTGTTCGTGTGTGTGGTTATGTGTGTAATAAAAAAAATGACTGATGAAAAGCTGCAGGTCTCCTGTGTGCGTCTCTGTCCAGATCCTCACATTGTGCCACAGGTCCTTCAATTAATCATCTCATCTGTTGTAGTTCTGCATTATTTCTAATTAGTATGTTAATCCAGCTTTTTTTTTATTTTTTTTATTAATTTTACCGTCTTTTTCTGCGTCTCCAACAGTTCTCTCTTTACTTCTTGGCCTTTTTTTTCAGAAGTCTTTTACTCAAAGGACTCCACAGGCCTCAGGTGATTAGTCCAATCAGTCCTGATGCGTTGCACCTGTTGTGCTTTTTTTTCTTTTTCTTTTTTTTTTGAGACAGACTGCTTTAAATCATCCAAAGTTTTCAGTCTATCAGATGGACGGGAGTGAAACACCTCCGCTGGTGTGGGGCCACAGTCCCCAGCACGGATTATGGATTATACTGTGTGTGTGTGTGTGTGTGGATTTGACTGGGATTTTGTGGAGTTTTTGAATAACGATTCATATCAGAGGATGGAATAGCAGAGTTTTGGAAAAAACAACAATTTGAAGATGGAAATACTGAATCACCGCAGACGCAGCTGTAAAGGTGAGTCATATTTCCTTTAATAGGCTGCCGCTGATCACCATCCTTGTGTTATCGCAGTTGTGTTGTGCAAACACCTCTGCTGAGCTCCAGGTGGTTGCGTGGCTCAACGCGGGTGAGTCAGAGTGGAGGTGTTACACCCAACATTGTCCCCAGAAAAGTTTGTTGTGTTGGATGCAATAGAATAGGATTGTTGTTGTTTCTTTTTTGTTGTTGCGTGAACTTGCCCAGCACCGAAAGACAGCCACTGCAGCCTTTCACTATTAAACACGGCTTTTAAAATACTCATTTCAGGTGTGTGTGTGTGTGTGTGTGTGTGTGTTGACATGTAGCCTTCTACCACCATGTGCATGTCCATGACCATGTTGATTTCATTTGTGATAAGAGACTCGTTGATTCATTTTGTGCAACACATGAGAGACGCCAGTGAGGAAAAACAAAGTCGTTCATTTCCGTGGTGTCATCTCAATGTGTATCATTTATCATCCTGGCTTAAAAAAAAATATATATATATATATAGCTCACCTGGTTTTTAAATGGAGAGAAGATGCTGAATTTATAATCGTGTGTGTGCGTGTGTGACATATTTCTACCTCACCAAACCATTTTGCAATAACCCAGAAGTATTTAAATGTTTCATGTTTTTGTGTAGGACAAAGAAAAGGTTGTAATCTCTGATCTGAGGTCAGACTTTGCAATGTGCCTGTACACTGTGTGTGTGCGTGTGTACACTGGATGATCCCTGTTGTCATCATGTGGTTCTTGAGGAGCGGACAGTGAGTGATCTTAAACGTCCTGTTATCTTTTGTGTGTCAGCTTATTGGATCACAACGTCTCCGCTCTCACACAACCTTCGCTTTGCCTCGTGGGAAAATTGTGAGATGTGTCTTTAGGTTTGTGTGTTTAGTTACATTCAGAAGATTAGCCGAGGAGTTTTTTTTTTTTTTTTGTTTGGCTCTGGGACAATAGTCATGGGACAGGACCTGATCTTTGGATGACCGGAGGTGCGTTATCTTTGTAGTGTGGGATTACTACACAAGAGTGTTTTTTTATTTTATTATCTGCAATAAAGCATTATCTTCACCTGCCGAAGGAAGTTGGCTCATGTAGGGGCTTTTTTACACCTGGCGTTCCCACTTTATTTAATTTATTTTGTTATTACTAAGCCTCTTCTTTGCGTTGACTTTTTAGGATTTAAAGTTTAGTTGAGAAGGTGTGAGGCCTTTCAACTCCTCATCACGGAGACACCAGATGTATCTGGCCTTTGGTGTGGCACGAGACTGGAGTGGTTGGTGGATCTTTTTTTTTTTTCTTTTTTTTTTTTTTGAAAAAATGCCACCTCAGTGCCACAAACAAGCCTGTGAGCAAGATGGTGAAGCCTGTGGGAACACGCCATCAGTCCTGCATGTGTCCGGATCACATGGGTATTGAGGGGGCGTTTTTTGTGTTCACATTAGAAATTTGGCATCGCTTATATAATATTACAAATGAAATAATTTGCCAAACGGAAAGATTAAATCAAATTGATCGAATTTATTATCGGGGAATCACGAGGAGCTGTGTTTCCTTTTTAGACAAGCCATCCAGTTCAATCAAAAAAGATTTTTATATATTCGTATTATATTTATATTTTTTTCATCTCTAGTTTATGACACAATCTGACCACAAATTGTGGAAGAGTGAAGAAATTAATAAATACCGGAAATGATGGCTTTATCAGCCCGTGTATTTATCATTCAATTCCTGTATAGATCATATTATTGATGAAAATACAAACAGCACAGAGCGGCGAGCCTCACCCAGAATGCTTATGAAGAATTCATACTTCATGTCCGCCTCCAGCTGTGAGCTCAGGATGAATGAGTCTGGGTAATGGCTCTAAATACGCCGCCATGGCTTTGTAGAAAGGGGTGTCAGATTTTAGAATTGGCAAAGTGTGGAATTATTGATGATTCTTTTTTTTTTTATATATATATATCATTTTAAAATTCATATTATAGAGGCTGCACAATGTCTGGCTGCTTGTGTCTATGATTAAGGTGCAGCAACATTAAAGCTGGAGTTTATTTATTGGCCGTTTCACTGGAAGAAATGGTCTTTATGGAAATGGAGTTTTACACGTGGGATTAGATTGATTGTGTGAATGTGTTGTTGTGTTTGAACACCACAATCTTGGCTTCAGTCAAAGGCGACATAATTACCAATGAATTAGGCGTGTGTGTGTGTGTGTGTGTGTGGGAGAGAATGTGAATTGGATGCCTCACCCTCTTTTTTTTTTTTCTTTTCATCTCTCATAGCTCGAGGGAAGTGTGAGATGATGCTGGAGGTGTGATGTGTTATTCTTAGCCTCCCTTGTCAGAGTTCCTGTCTTCCTGTCACACTTTTTTTTTTTTTTTTTTTTTTTTTTTTCTTGGCGAGCTTTGTGAATCAGAGACACACGGCCCGTGGCTGGTCACCTCACCCCCACATGGGAGTTCTGGTGAGAGGTCTCGAAAAATGAGGAGGAGGGGATGAGGAGATTTCTGCGGTTTGCTTTGCACCATGGATTAAAAAAAATAAAATAAAAAAAATCTCCACAAAAAAAGATGGTTGCTGTACTGATGGGCTTAGCTAACGAAAGACAAAATATATCAGGTTTCCACTTTGTATTTGGAAATAATACATCATAAATAATATATATAATAGTATTAGTATAATAATATTCATAATAATAGTGTTTCTCTTCAATGACTCCGAACTGGTAAAAGTGAGCGTGTGCATGAATAGTGTTCAGCTGCCTTTTAAATACAATTCATGAATAACTTATGACATCATCTCAGCACCTGTGACAACTCATTGGTTTGAGCTACTTTCCAACAAAATGCGTTGTGTTTAGTTTCACACGTTGCGTTGCATTCGTTTTTACTTTTGATGACAATTCCCCGCCTTAGCCATAACTGAACATCAAATATTTCAAAGATAAGGAAGATATATTCTTGAAAGTCCCAGAGAGATTATTGCCTTATATTATAATTACCATTGAAAGGCAATTTTTGAAATGTAAAGGCTTTTATGATATTGATTGGTTTGGCTTGTTTCTTTTTTTTCCTAGCAAATCATTTTCCAAACAACAAATCACATAATGTGACGCAAGGATTGATTATTGATTGATTGATTATATACATTTGTATGATATTTTAAAGGCTTTTCCCAAGCATGTCAACAGTCTGCAGAGACAAAGCAAGTATTTTTGATTATTAGTCATTCTTTTAAATGAATGAATCATTCAACAACTATTCGGGAGATGAATGTTTGGGTCAAAAGAACACAAAGACAAGGAAGAGGAGGAGGACAGGAGGAGACACCCTTCAGAAAGCATCATGGTGTGTGTGGGGGTCTGGAGTCTGGTTGGTTGGGGGGATGAGGTCTGAATCATCCTCTCCCATAGGCAGGCCCGGAGGGGAAGTTTGGATTCCTCTGCAGGATGACGTCAAAGGGAAGTCCATGTTTGGGAGCGCGATGGAGGAGAGGGGGCGGGGTTGGGAAGGCAGCCTCCTTTTAAATAATAGAAATAAAAAAATCCAGGATTTACCCACTGCCCACACAACCCGACGTCACCTCCTTTTTTTTTTACTGATGACACTGGAAGCTCTTAAAAAAAAATCTGACACGGTCTTTAGTGAGAGGCAGTGATTTTAATTTGAGGGGCCTTTACATACACACTCATTCAAAATAAAAAAAAATAATAATACATTGTCAGATGCATATTTATTTCATCCTCGTAAAATACACTGTAAATTGATACAAGTTGGCGTTTCGGTGGTAGCGTAGCCATTGTGTCTCCGTTTTGAGGAGCCTGACAAAACTCTTTTTTTTTGTTTTTTTCGTGACGAGCAATGGAAATAAGGATCTCATATTTTCAAAACCCGGGTTATGCAAGGCGTTAGTCATCGTTCAGGCATGAATCATCTCTGGGTTGGCTCTCTCTCCATCTCTTCTTCTCTCCCCACTTCCTCCCTTCCTGTTCCACATCGTTTTTCAGCGGGGGGGGCACCGGAGGTGACTGGCGGATTAAAGTCTTTACTCTTAATATGCAGGTGGGGGGAAAAAAAAAATATCGGGTGAAGTGGGATGTGAGAGGAGTATCCAGAGTGCATGGGTGCTTTTAGTTTATGAATGTGTTGAGGGAGGAATGCAAGCTGTAAAAGCCAAGTCATTTGATAATTCATCCCAAAAATACATATATTATTTTCCTCTCACATGCTGGAGAATTAATTTCTCCTTGTCTGTGCTCTGTTGCCTGGTTCCAGACGTCTGAATAACCACCCACGTGTCTATTTTAGTTGGTGAATCAAAGTGGTCGCTCCCTTTTTTTTTTTTATGGGGCGGTTGGAGACACCGAGACAGTCAGAGCTGTGGTGGCTGGGAAGGTGTGTGAAATACTTGGAAAAAAAACCCAAAAGGCTGCAGTCATCTTTTTCATGTTGATGATTTTTTTTTCCCCTGGGATTTATGCATCACATATGAGGCAAATTGCTGGTATTGGTGAATATGGGTGGCTCTATGACGAAACGTTTATTTGATTGAATATTTGGAACTCCTTGACTTCTCCAAAATATATATATATAAAAAAATCTTCTCTCCTCCTTCTCCTCCCTCCTTCACCTGACCCCCCCCCCCCCGCCCCCTTCACCTGACCCCCCCTCCCCTCCCCTCCCCCCCCTTGCCCCCCCTCAGAGCTGGTCACTGGGTAGTCGTTCGACCTGAATGGAAGAGGAATTTCTGAATGAACGTGCAGCCATTCTTAATCTTACCGCTCTCCCTCTCCCATGCCTTTCCATCCTCCCTTTCTGGTTTCTCTGTGTCCTTTTTTTCCTTTTTTTTTCTTTCTTTTTGCATCCTCCCATCCTCTCTCTCTCTCTCTCTCTCTCCTTCATTCATCTTCCCTGAGTCCTTCCTCGGAGCTCAGCTCTGCATCAGCACGGGGGCTGTTGCTGCGCAGATTAAGTGTTATAATCCTGATGTGCAGGG
The DNA here is from genome assembly GCA_016785305.1 of Colistium nudipinnis. Classification (NCBI taxonomy): domain Eukaryota; kingdom Metazoa; phylum Chordata; class Actinopteri; order Pleuronectiformes; family Rhombosoleidae; genus Colistium; species Colistium nudipinnis. The sequence goes on from JAFBJU010000427.1 coordinate 312,602, forward strand.
ATGCAGCACGCATGCATGTGTGTGCGTGCGTGCGCGCGTGTGCATGGGCGTGTGCACGTTTGTCTGCAGAGGACCGGATGTGTTTTTGGCAACAGCCGTGGCTTATGAGCCTCGCTCCATCCCACGCCTCCTTTCCATCACCATCAGCACCACCGTCGTCATCCTTCATCATCATCCATCTTTCCAGTTTTTTTTTTTCTAAGGCGGGGGGGGGGCGGGGGTCTCCGCTGAGCCAACGGTGAGGTCATGGGATGGTTTCAGAGCTCATTGAGGGAAACAGCAGCTGGAGGAGGCGGAGGGAGAGAATACATGCAGCATACCCATGTGCTCATTCAGAAAAAAAAAACAACAGAGAGGAGAAGGACCTGAAAAAGAGGGGAGGGGTTTTTAGGGGTTATATTTAGGGGAATAAGAAAAACACAGAAAGAGGGAGATGTGGGAGGAGCAAAAGAAGCATTTCTAGCCAAAAATGGATATACGCAGAGAAATAATAAAAAAATAAAAAAATAAAAAAAATAATGAAGCAGCATCTTAATCTGCATCGTGCAAATATTGAGTGCAACAGAAAACCAGGAAACATGGCGAACAACTAGCTATGGCAAAAATGGGCAGACCATAAGATGTGACAGGAAACTGATGACGATGATGATGATGACGATGATGAGGGTGGGTGCAACGATGTGTTAGTCCAGGTGCACAGATGTAAGCGCAGCAGTGGGTATTTTTGGCTGGACTGCAGTTGGAATTCTGGACACGCTTTCATTTTGGTAGAAAACGCAAATAATACAGTTTCCTCGTGAAAAGGTGGTGTCGGGGCTCTACATCTCTGTCTGCTGGTTCAGGGCCAGAGAGGGAAAAAAAAAAAAGAGAATTGATTGATTCTATTTGTGGAGGTGCCTCTGATGCTGATGGTGGCGGAATCAGGGACCACAGAGTAAACCGGTAAAAGCCTAAAACGTGCGCGCAAACCGGCTCAGTCAAACGCGCCGAGGCCTGAGGGCATTTGTGTTGGCTCGCACACGCACACGCGCACACACACACTCGCCGGCCACGGTTATCTCCGTCGCACAACCGTAGGTCAGAGCAAAGGTCGGGGAAGAGCATGTTTGTCTCCGTAATGGTGTCCGATTGATTGTTCTCCGCGGATTTTGTGTGTGTGTGTGCGTGTGTCGAGTTTGTGGAGATTTAAAATGTGTGTTTATTGAAATTAAAAGAATGACTCACAAATTCTTAAAAAGAAAGTGAGAAATGACTAGACAGCGCTGCTAGATCACTTTGGATTGAGGTAAAAATGGAAGGAGCTCTTTCTCTTTGTACGTGTGTGTGTGTGTGTTTGTGTGTCTGTGTGTGAGCGGGTTTTTTTGACAGCTCTGTTGGTTCCCTCCCTTTCCATTAGCACTGAGAATACCACCACCCACAGTAATGTGATTGAGTGTGTGAGAGGAAGAGAATAAACTGTGGACTAATGGAAAGCCATTCACAGCAGGAAACGCACACACACACACACACACAACCTAAGTGTCAATACTCACACATCAGCGCAAACAGAAGCGCACAAACCCACAAGGCCCACTATCATCTGATGCACCCCCTGTGACAATGGAAAATAACAGCAAATACACAAGCGGTCATGTCACCAGGTCACAAGGTCACGTTTGATTACCTTGATTGAAGAGTCAGGTCCCCACAGCATGTGTAATAACTAGACCACACACGCATGGACAACGTTAATAGTGTACCAAACACACACACTTGCATTTGCCAACGCAACCTGTGCTAACAAACAAACACACCATCGAGACCATAGAAGAAACAGGAACTAAGAGTGTAAAGTTATCTAAGATTGTGAGGAGAGCAACTAAGTATCTTAATAACACGTCTTTGCTTTGTACAGTTTTTGCCACAAAATGTGTAATTTACAATACAGTTGTATTTACACAAAAATGCCTCGTAATTTACCTGAAAAAAACAGTAAAGGCCAAGTGTCATAACTGAAAAAAATTATATATATATATATATTTGAAGTGGTAGGTGGATGAAGTTCTCTTTGTGGTTGGAGAATGGAGGATTCACATCTTGGCTTAGGATATACTGCCACCTTGTGGTGGAATTTTGGACTCTATCTCTGAACAAATGTCCTCCATTCTTATCATGGTTTTATTTGAAAATCTGATTATTATTCATATCTGTGCTTCAATCTTCTTGTGCAGTCCTCACATGTGTAGCATATGAAATTATAAATTTTGATTTTACAAACGCACATTTCAGAGCTGTCAGCTGCTCCCAAAGGTACCATGACGTATGGGTAAATTGATTTCTCATTCCCTGAGCGAGAAAATGAATTTCTATTGGGAATGTGGAACAGTAGAATTGAATGTAGTATTCATTTGACTAATTCATTTGTTTTAAATCCAGAGCGCCTCAAATTCCTGAGTTTAAACAGTCACATAGGCCCTGGGGAAAATAAATGGTTCTGTTTCCTTTTAGGTTTCAGGTTGGTATTTTTGCCAGTTGCTATATCCACTTTAGCAATATTTTCGAGATCTTTTTTGCCTGATGTGTGTGTCTACTTATTTCTTTTGTCGGACATAATTTCACACCGTTCCAAGCTCCCTGTTAGGTAGTGTTCCTTTTGAAGCTGTTCTTCATGGATGAACCGTGAATGTCTTTTAACATTTGTGTGGGAAAACCTGCGGGGGAGTTTTAGGGTGGTGTGTATCCCTCCTTGCATGCAGAGTGGTCGCCCCGGAGGGCGGTGGTCACCTTAATGCATTTTTAAATCTTGCCTGTTGCTTTTTGTTGTTGTGTAACTAGTGTGCAGACGTAGTTGTTTCTGTTGTTTGTTATGTTTGCCAATTCCTTGGTGTCTATTAAGCCTTGGGATACGTAGTGATATCGGTTTTCACCGTGGAGGGTGTCACAAGCATTCAAATCTATTGGTCCATTGAGGTTGCGCCGAGTTTTTGTTGAATTGTACCTTAAGTGTTTTGGCACAGTGTCAACCTTCAGTGGCTATAGTTTCTTTTTACTCTTTCCTTTTCCTTTTTATTACGGGATGGAGCCGAAGGATGTATTTCACCCACTGGCAGGTTCCTCTGTTTTCCATTGGCCATGTGATCCCAGTTTAAGGTAGAGTCTTACCAGGGAGAGGTTAATTTATATACCTCTGTTTTGTGCCTTCTGTGTCATGGCAGGAGTGACATTGGTGCCTGGAGCTGTGTTTTAAAATAATACAGGCTATCATTGATTTACTTGGATTTTCACATTAAAGTGAGGCAATAAGTGAACTCAGCTGTCCAGAGTCTATCAGGCCGGTACATCTGTGTATCATCTGCATAGCAAGTGAAGGGAACACCATGTTTTTGAAAACTGTGTCCAAATGGGGGGCATATATTATGTATGTTAAATTGGTCCCAAAATTGATCCTTGTGGTACACCATACCTAACATTTCTTTCACCAAAACCAAAAAACCTCCTGTTAAACAGGTAAAACAACCAGAGCTGTAACAGATAACCATAACGGACGTCTCAGTGTGTGATGATCTTTGTGACTTTGGCCCCTCTATCAATTTTGGAGAAATCCATTGGGTCAAAGGCTGCACCGGATGTGGCCAAGTACATGAACTCAGCACATACTTCTATCAAAAGCCATTAAACAGTCCTTTTGTTTTGCAGGACCGGGTCAATGCTGTGGTGCTGTGGGACCTAACCATGACCCTGCGACACACAATACTTTTCAAATATGTCATAATGACACAATGCGACTCAGTTCTTGTTGTATTGAAGCCGTAGAAATGCAGAAATATCTCCTGACCTCGCCACAGGTCAGCAGCTACCGTGTCAACTGCTTTTGTTCCCGACGTCACAAGGAGCCACGGTTTGTCAAACTCGGCCGCTGAATCGCAGATTATCCGTCAATTGACATCCACTCACATGTTTCATTAGACTGTATACCATTCAACTTAAAAATCTCTGCAAAAAAAAATCGGAAACATATGTGAAGATTTCTTTTGACATTTATATTCTCTTGGCCACTAATTTTAAGTTTCTCGGGACTCCTCCTTTTGCGTCACAACATTCCTGTGAACTGTGAGAAGCTCAAGGTACAGAGATTCTCTGAAGTACACGCAGTACCCAACACAGTATTAGTACCACTACATATTGATTTTCTACTGTTTTACACTATTTCAAATGGGTAAAATCGTATTTAAATATAGATCTGCAGACTGAGTGGAACTTGGCCTTGACACAAAGGCAAACTAGCACATTTGACATTAGCTTCTGACTTATTGTCACACAAACTTATATTTTTACAGCATAAATACAATTTCTTTTACGATTTTCGCAACTTCAGCAGAGCGTCTGACCTCAGCTGTCTTTACTCCGGCAGAAGCTTTTGCCACCGAGGGTGACTCTCGTGACAAGTCTCCCAGATGTACCATGAGATAGGAAGTCATTGATTTTTCAACCTCAAGGCAAGAAAATGGATTCAACTTCTGGGACAGTGATGTTGGACATAGTATTGCTATTTGTCTCACATCCAGGAAGTTGCTAATTCCTCAGTATGCCTGGACTTAAGGTTAAGGTTTCGGATTTTCAAAGATGGCAAAGACGGAATTAACAGTTCTGAAAAGTTCGTTTACAATTAAAGTTCGAATGAAATGGATCATCGAGATTTTCGAAAGCACAATGATTTGCAGTTGTTTCTTTCATTTCGAGAAAAGTCAGTTGTTCCTAATTGCATCCGCATCGGCCATCTTGATTGTTGGAGAAAAAAAAAAGCTGGTGTATCTCTGGATTTATGGTTGTGATTTGCCTGAAATGACTCGGGATGGATGGAAAAAGACCGAGACTCCTCTGTGATAGTGAAAGCTGCCATTGTGTTAGTCGTTAAAATACGATAAAAGGTCAGGCCTGAGGTCATGTTTTTACGATTAATCAGAAGGGGATGAAAAATGTGTGTCTTGGATTCTTTTAAACGTAGTCCACCTGAAAAGAGATTTGAAGGGAGAGGTCATGTCTCCCTTCCTGTAGACTTTGGGTCTACTGTCTAGTTTATATCTCTGTAATAATAATAATAATATTCATCAGCTTTATTCTATGGCACTTGTCGTACACAGGATGTAAACAAATGAGGTCAATACACATCTGGACACCGACACAATCTCCCATAATCCCCTCTGTGGGGCCTCGACTAATACCCACAAGTCAAAAAAAACCCATGGACTAACAAAAATAATACTAATAATACATTCCTTAACTCATATCACATTGAGTAGCATGTGTAATATACTTTTAAAGTTATTTGCTAAATGGAGAAAACGATAGATTTGGGGCTTTTGGCTTTGGTGAGGGTAAGAGTTGGAGAAAAGTGGCACACGTGGTTGACGAACCTTTCATTGTGGTGATAAGGATGAGCTCGACAAAGGACTCCTTTGAAATGTGAGAGGTTGCAAAACTGGTGTGATACATTTTGAGCGGATAAGTGGCCTTTTGGTGTGTTAAAGAATAAACCGCAGGCGTGATGCGAGTGTAACTCCCAAACGCACAATTGCCTCCCCCCCCCCCCCCACCATGCATAAAAGGTGGGAAAGGAGGAGAGAGGAGAGAAAAGCGGCCTTAATGAAGTATGACAAATAAATCCATGTGACAAACGTGCTTGTCTACTCTCCTGGGCTCCAGTCGTCACACAACAGCAGGCACATGACTGTCAGTCAGAGAAACTAAAGCCGAAGACACGGCTCAGCGGCAGAGTAGAAACACTTCAGAGCCGGCGAGAGGAGAGACTGCACCGGCACAACAACAACGCAAAGGAAAAAAAACAAAAAACAGCCAGACACTGCTGATACTCCTGTTTCCGTGGCGACGCGAGGCGGTCGCTCGCTGTGTCCTCCGCGGTCAGGGCTTCACTGTTACACTGGAGCCTCAGGTCCTCACTTCTTCATTGGCCACAATGCAACTCACGACAGAGGAGAAAATAGAGCTGGGTCTCAAGGAGCAGGGATCGCTCAATCCGGCGTTTGCGGTGAGTGAAGCGCCATCGCATCAATTCTTCCGACTTTGTGACACTTTGTGACACTTTGTGACACTTTGTGACCCGGAAGAAAAAACACATTTTTGGTGGAGGAGTTTGTACTGGCGAGAGTCTTGGCAAGAGTCGTTTGAGTGTGTGTTTTTTTAATAGATTTGTATTGTTGTCTTTTCCTGAGCACACCAAGAGAACGTAAAGTACGGCAGTTGGAGCTCAATGTAAGCCACTGTGGAATGCGAAATGAGCAAAGTGTGCATGTGCTCTCCCAAAGTTAATTTGAGTCCAATGGATTGCATGCTTTCAAAGTGCGAGGTTTCCAACTAATATGTGTAGTTGAGATAAATGAGAGATCTTAGGAAATTGCTTTGATACAAGGTCATGCAAGAAACCATGTGGTGTGTGTCTGTGTGTGTGCGTATGGCAAAAGGGTCTGAATGCACAGGGGGGTGTGCAAGTGTACACAGCTGACTCCACGGTGGATGGTTCCTCTTCTGTACTCCCCATCCCATAATAACGCGCCAGAATTCAGAATAATAGGAACACAACACAAACACAATGCGCGGCTTCCACTGGCAGATGTGAGTCGACACTTTGGTGTGTGTGTCAACAACTTGCCAAGTGTCTTATATTGTTATTTTAGGTGTATTGTGCGACATTATTGTATTACGGTTTATGTCATTTGTAATAAATGGGTTCCATCCCAACACACATTTAAATAGCGTGTTCAGTGCCTGGATAATAATAGACAAACTGATTTCATCATTGTGTAATCATTTCATAACTTTTTTATGTCATAAATGATGGTGATAAAATCCGCAGGCTGCAGTAGTCTCATGATTCGCATGCTTTCAGGAGATCCTGGATTTTTTTTTACCCTTCGTAAAGGGATACAGGAAGTCGTGTTTTTTTTATTTTACCCGGTAGGCCTGATACCGTCACAGTTGTCACGTTTTAGGCCATTTAACTGGGAAACTACTTGGCGTCAGACAAGAGAGCTTTTGTTGGCCCCGGGCATCTTGGACTCCAGCGGGAGGTCAGGTGGTTCCAGGTCTTGTTCCAGATTACAGATAGGAGTAGGAGGATGGAGGCCCCGGGAAACAAGGGGCCGGGTTTCACGTGCTAATAAAGCGTGGAGAAGTGTGTTTACAGGAGCTCCGTCACGCTACGGGAGACTCGCTCGTTACTGTAAATGACAAATATCTAACACACAACACAAACTGCTCGAGAACTGGCTAAAATATGGACTGGGCAACAGGAAGTAGAACAGTTTTACCCAAAACTCAGGACAGGCAGTTTTGAGGTCGCTGAAAAGGATTGGCATTTCTGGTATTAAAATGACTTTTAGAAAGAAAGATTGAAAAACAAATGCAAAATTCTATTGTGGTACCCCTACTTTTGCGATCAATAATTTACGAGGTGAGGCAGTTGCGTCGCTGTTGCGTATGTCATTGTTGGACAGTTTTTTTTTCCTGTGGCACCTGAGAGGTCGTGACCCTGGGTTTCAGGTTAGATCCGGATCTACGCTGACAAGTAGAATGAAAAGTGGGATGGGTGTGAACTTGGTTGTTTGAGGAGTTGGAGGACTCAAGAAATAAAAAACACCTCATTTCAAGCCAAGTCTGGAGGTCCACATTAACAAAATAAAAAGAAATAAAAAGAGAAAAATATATTGCTCAACTTTTACTGAGTAACTAAGGAAAGTCTGCGCCTTTCTCTTCCAGCCTAAACCAGAAAAGTGGACATGTTGTCATGGACGTGTTCTGTTAGTTCCATCAACTCAGACGTCGTAGTGACAATATCCCCAAACTTCCTAACAGTCAAAAAGAGAGAGAGCGAGAGAGAGATGGTTATTGTGGAAGCTCAGTGTGATTCTCCAACCGGAACCAGTTCTTTCTCACTTTTCTTCTCCGAGCCTCGTGAAGATCATTCAGCAAAACCCACTTCCCACGCACAAACTTCAAACTTATTTAACTGTATCATCCCAGCTGTGAAAATGCAAGGAACGCGTCTCGGCACATGACACCGTGAGCCGCATCATCGCACCGGCCTCATTCAGTGACCATTAACCACGCTCCGTCCCCGCCTGTACCTCGCTGTGTCCACTTCAAAGTCAGGAATGTTGGTGAATAACATTCCCCACAACATTTGGTTAGACTTTGCGTCAGGCTAGGGACATGGCGACAAAGAGAGGACGACACCCAGCGCCTCTCACACCAGAGAAAAACGTAGTTTCATGGTCATCAATCATATGGCGAAATGAAATATTCATTTACGAGATTTCTGATCTAAAAAAAAAATCATAATAATTGAATTAGTACTGCTGCTCATAGCAATCCAATGGTCTCTTTAAAAATATGATTACATTTTGACTTTATACAAACTGTCATTCTGTCAGGGTTTTTTTTATATATCTCAAAATACTCTCATGAATCTCAATGCGTATAAAGTGTGGACAACAAGTGCCTTACAGTAGATAGGTTAACACAAAAAATGATATATGTTTTTCTATTATGAAAATATGGTCATTCTTCAAAAAAATAAAATTTGAAAAACTGTTGGTTTGGATACCATCCTATTATTACTATTTTTTGAGTGGGGCGGTGAATTTTGTAATTTCCCTTACAATAGCAGTGCAGATGCAGATCCACTAGAGGGCAGCAGATATCCACGTATGATCCCGAAGCACTGCCAGCTGAGAACCACATTGCATGAGAGATCAATCAGAGACATAGTGAAAATGGGATGCAGATGTGTCCCCCCCCCCCCTTTGAGACACAGCAGGTCTCAAAGCTGCATGGGTTTTTCTTGTTATCGTTCTGGTTCTTCTTCTCTCCCCCCCTGTCACTGGAGGTTGATGTGAAATATCTTTAAATTCACTGGGGTCTGGATGTTATCTTGTGCGCCGTTGCATCCGTTATTGACTGACTTGATACAATGCTCCGACACATACGGTCTGCGTCTGGACCTTTTCATAGAGAACAGCAAGGTGGAATAATGGCTCCGCATACCGGTCTTGAACCGGCTTAGCTGTGTAAATATGTTTTTGTGTGATGCGAGTCCACTGCTCACAGATGGGTTAAACGCAGACCAAATTCCTACGTACTTGGCTAATAAAGGATGATTCATGTTCTACTTTACTGCTCACATTTAAGTGAGAAGCCCAGCCATAACTTTAAAGAGGTCCGTTTCATCATCTGTTTCCCCTTCCACCGTCCTCCTCCACTCCTCCGTAAATCAACCAGCAGCCTTTCTCAAGCCAAAAAATAAAAATATTGACAGGGTCAGTTGGGATTTGTCAAATGGGTATGTTTATTATTCAACCATCCATTCATCAATCCCTTTGGGGATCTCTTGCCGCTAGGTAGCGCCTGGTAAACCTCCAAAAGAAGGAGGTTCCCCCATCAGATCCCTGGAATCGCCTCAACAGGCCCTTTCAGTATAAAGGAGCAGCAGCTCAGATAATCTGATCATCTTCGCTCAGAGGCTGAGCCCAGCACCACCGCCCCTCAAATGCCAAGGTGAGGGGCCCTCAAAATGTGCTGTCATAACAAACAGACATAGACAGTCATTACGTTGAAAAAGTGAAACAGCGTGCTTTGAAAAGAAATGTCAGTTCTAAACGTTGTTTGAAAGGATTAAGTCGCTTGAGCCCGTCAGGGGGTAACACTAGTTGGAAAAAATTGAAACATAATAGTTGCTGTTTTTTTTCTCGAAAAGCTACATTTCTCCTACTCTTATTTCACTAGTGTATTTGCCAGTGCCAATAAATCACAAATTTCCCTCAAAGGCCAAAAAAGGCAAAGATATACAGACTAGACAAGACCATATGTATATATTTATATATATATATTGTTTTAGAGTCTCAATTGTTTTTAAAGACAATAACATCATTACCTACCTTAATCTGAGTACACTCGCATTACACAATTCACACTAACTTACTCTTTTCACACTGCTTTATTCAATTTTAGCTGAACCTCAAACTCATTTCGGTGGAATGCGTTTTTATTTGAAGATCGTCATAGTGAGTCGTGGATTCCTCAGGTTGTTGCGTGATGTCGGTCAAATGGAGAGCATCTTAAGTTCTTGGTTTCAGGAATTCAAGGGGAAATAGCGTATTCACAAGATTTAAGGGGTGCGTTGCAATTTATAGTGAAACACTTATACCCCTGAATACCTCTGTCACAGTTCAAACGCTGGTGTCCTGACTTACACCCCCAAGATAGTAACTAAAACGCTGGAAACTGATCTGACCCAGGCGGATGGGGTGATGTGCGAAATTACCTCTTCTCCATCTCCCAGCTCGTGGCTCTCAAATGATGTCCCACAATAAACGTCATGTAGGTGGAAATGTGGGAACGATAATGCGTTATCCTGAAAACAGAAGTCAGATATAATGGTAGTGGCCTGATTTTTGGACATAAAAAATAAAAAAAATCTTTTGTAACCAGGACACACACTTACACTTGAAACAGCCACCTCAAAAGAGTTTATACCAACCACCTAGAGGAAACCGATCTGTCCAGTGTGGCCTGACGTAATAAGGGAGTTGACCTCTTCTCGGTCTCACAAATCAGGTAACCCCTGAAGGACAACCCGCTCTTAATATTAACTCTCACACATCTGACATCAAAAAAACAAAAACAAACCCTGTGCAGCTGTCTGTCCGTCACACTGGGGAGGCGCAGCGGTGTTGTGCTTTTTTTGGTTTAAGTACCGCAGAGCACCTATAGCTTTATAGGTTGCGTAACCACAGTTGCTAAGTCTACACACGTTTTGCCAACTCCGGCTGTGTGCGAGACCAAATGTTACACTGACTTCATGGAGAGTTTGAATGACGGATAGCCTGTAACACTGCGGTGTGCCGAACACCCAGCTGCGGGAGGACATAGGTTTAACGCTGGTGTGGCATGCGGCAACATGAGAGACACGAACACATGGCTGAAAGCGAAATGAGGCCGCGATAAAAAAAAACGTCAAGGCGGAGGTCCAACTACTAAGTGATTTTTTTTATTTTAGCGTGAAAGCAGCATGTATAAAAAACACAGGTTTTTCGCTGTTTCCATGGAAACGTATCACAAGTAAAGAAACAACAAGATGAGTAAATGATGAATTAAAAAGAGATTTTTAATGTTGTCCTTTTTTGTGCACGCGTTACTAACTGACCGTCCACAATGACCGGAGAACATTATTATTATTATTATTATTATTATTATTATTATTATTATTATTATTATTATTATTATTATTATTATTATTATTATTATTATTATTATTATTCAATTAATTACGATTATTATTATTCAATTAATTATTATTCTTGAGATTATTATGATTATGATTATTATGACTATTCGATCTGGCCCTGAGCTGGCGTCTTGGGTGATCCGATCACGAATGGCCAGCTGTGGGTTTCAAGTGTGAGGTCCACCCCCGTGACAACAATGATATAATCCCTCGCATCCTATTTAAAGGAGGTCTGGGATACATATGGCCAATTATGACTATTCGGTCTGGCCCTGAGCTGGCGTCTTGGGTGATCCGATCACGAATGGCCAGCTGTGGGTTTCAAGTGTGAGGTCCACCCCCGTGACAACAATGATATAATCCCTCGCATCCTATTTAAAGGAGGTCTGGGATACATATGGCCACATTCTTTGTGTGTGCTCGTGTACTCAGCTGACATCACCATCATTAACAGATCTGCACGCTCCAGTCGTGTACGTTCGAGGCTCCCCCATAGAGAGTGCAGTGCATCAACTCTACGGCAGACTTCTAATGAATCAGAATCAGAATCAGAATTACTTTATTGGCCAAATGTACAGGTGCGCAGGACTTTAACTTGGTGTACAGCGCCAGTGAATAAACACAGAAAGCATACAACATGAGACATACGTTAAATAGATAAGAACTTCAAGTGCGTAGTGGCCTTAAAGTGTGTGATAGCAGTCTAAGTGTCTGAGAGTAGTAATGACCATTTTGGCACAATTCACAAATGAAAAATGACTTTGTTTAACGCAGCCATTTTTTCCAGCAGAAAATGAAGATACCGCATATCACGCAAATTATATTTGGCAGCTGGGAGTTTTTATACATTAGTGCCATATCTTGCCATATAGAAGAGCATGGCACACGTCCACTCAACATGGAATGAATAGATTGCAGTGACGGTTACGGCGTACAGTTCACATTTGGTTTCGGGTCTACATCCTTCAAATTCAAGCGGATGTAGTTAATCAAGTATTTATATGGTCCAAGTTGATCGTACACACAGCTGCAGAACCTCAGCAGACACTTAAACGGTGACGCTAACGAGATAGGTGGACAACAACGTGCATTAGGTGACGCTTTCTCTTCAAAAAAATGTGAAAGGGAGTTTGGAAGGTGACAGATGAGCTATAGAGAAAGTCGCCCACACGCTTTGAGTCAACACAGTGGGCTGCCCCTGAACTACCCCTGAGGTTCAAACGCCTTAACAATAAAAATATTCTTTTCGTGGAAACACGGAGCACCTGCTTCAAGGTGCTGACAGAAGCTGGACAAGCGGGAGTCGTTGTCCAAATAGTCTGGGTTGAAACCGGAGCAGAGGAGTTTTTTTTGGGGGGGGGGGGATGTTCCTCGGGATATATGACATTGGTGGTGTGATGACTTTGTTTTCGCACGTGCTGCCTCTCCAGGACCGAGATAGCGATGAAGAGCCTCAGCTGGCGGTGGACGTGGAGGAGCCCCACGCCGAGGTCCTGGAGGAGAACGCGGACAGGGGCGCCGATTTGGTTTACTCCCTAAATGACCGGCCACCGTGGTACCTCTGCATCCTGCTCGGCTTCCAGGTAACGTGATCTCCTGGTCCATCATCTGTATATAAAGCTGCTCTACATGAATGGGCCCTTGCGTGGGCCAACCCAACTTTTTTTTCAAGCAAGCTGCTTCCTGGTATGAGGAAAGAAAATCTGCTTTTGAAAGAAATGATGAAAGATTACACATTTACATGCTCAATATGTGGTAATGAACTTGTCAATCCTGTGCTTGTTCTTCTTAAAATGCTAAGCTTAGTATTAAAGGCTCCTAATAAATGACTTGAGGCAAATGGACTTCATACTATCAAATTTCCCCCCAAAAAACAAAAAACTTTCCAAGGTCCATAGTTGGGTTTTATTTCAGGGTGGATGTAGGGTGAGGAAAGGGGATCTGATCACACATCACAAATATAGCTAATATAGGGAATAAATCAATAATATCGTGGAAAATAAAATAAAAATAAAGTAAAGACCCGATGAAAGTTTCACACTTCTCGTGCCAACATAAGGAAATCAGAAGACCAGAGGGTCATGAGTTTGATGCCGTGCAGTCATGCAGTAAAATGAGTTACAAGGAAGCCCTGGAGAATCGATATACTCGGAAGTGTTGCTCATGTCACAAATATTTAGATGTTTTTTCCTAGAGTTTGCTGTGTCGAGCCACATCCGGGGGGGCACAGTTGGTGATGATCCTTCATAGGGTTTGTGTTGTTCCTGACATTCCTGGTCTAATATCCAGAAACATGGATTTTTTTGTTTTAGATTTAGTTTTAAAGTTAAAATCACACCGATTGGAGGGAGAAGAACATTTTGGAGAAGGGAGTATATTTCTTTTTTTTTGTTTTTCTTTTACAGTTGGAGTTGGTGCAAGAGTTACCCTCTTTTGCTCTTTTGAGTGTTTACGCAAGTTTTTTATATATATACATATATATATTTTTTTTAATACTTTTTTTTTATATACATTAGCCTTGAAAGAATAGTTCACCAGGTTTGTCGGGTCAGGTCATTATCTACCATAGAGGTTAACGGTCATGAACATAAAGGGTGGCACATTTCATTGGAGACTTTTTTTCCAGGAAAAGCATAAAACGTGGGTGTCCGTCAAAACGGAAGAGCTCTAAATACTGGATCACCTCAGAGCCACTAATATTCCATTCAATAAAATGGATAATACTTAGCAGAAACATGTGGAGAAGTTGAAAGCGGGAGTAAAAATAGGGTTTTTTTTGTCGCCATGTGATGTATTACTGTGTATGACATCATTATATGATGAATAGCCGCTATTTTAAACTGCGTTATACGTTGCTTTGTGTGCTGGCGCATCTGATACATGTGAGGGATCATGGGATGATAAATGGGGGAAGGGGAAAAAAGAGGAAAAACAAAGCACTGATACACGGAAATGTGTTTTCAGTTTTTTTGGGGACTTTTTCTTCTCCAACTTTTGATTCTTGGTGAGATATTGGATCATTGGAACATTTATTGAAACCGAACCATGCGGGAAGCTCAGAGGGGAAATATTCACCGGTCACCATAGCTTTCTGGAAGACGTCAGAATGCCAAATGGGTCGGACACGCCTGGTTTCAGCTTTAACAGTGTGTTATATTAGTAATATCAGGCCGAGCTGGATTTTTTTTATTTTTTTATTTTTTTAGAAAGCCAAATAATTAAGTAATAATAAACAGCTGAGTTTTGTTTGTAAATCAAAAATCAGGACATCATGGAAAAATCTGAGCTCTGACTTATATTAATACAACAGTGTGGTGCGCTTTTTTTTCCATTTTTGGACACTAACTGAGGTCTTGGAACACATATCTGGTTTTGCTACACAGGCAATGCGTGAAAGTTCAATTCATTGCAGATTTTGTGCTTTTCATGCTATTTGTTGACAATTAGAAAAATATTAAATATTTGCCACGCTTTGTCCTTGAAGTGTCTTTTTTGGGAACTGAACCAATCTGTCTTTGATTGTCTGTCACTGGCGTGAGTGACTTTGACTTTTCCTGGTGGCTCGTCTTTCTTTCCGTTGCTTCAGTACAAAATAATTATTTATTGCACTGATTTGTTCTAAGTGCTCAGTTTACTGCCACATTAGATTTTCTGTTGCACATGTCACATTTTGGAGAGCATGTAAACAAGATTGGAAACACTCAGCAGGAGAAGAAACTGGTCCATTAGATCCCAGATTATTTCAGCATGATAATGTTTTTTTTTGTTTTTTTATGCATTTAATTTGATTATTTTAATTTCATTTTTCAAACACCGCACATAAGCGCATAAAAAATGAAAGGGGCTTTGGTCAGACGCTTCCCCGAGATGGTCCCAGACAACGAGCCTTTCGCTCACATTCGATGTCATTTACACAATCAATCTGTAAACACACTGAGATTTTTACAAGCCCCTGTCATTTTGACATAAATCCACGCTCAGTGGAGATAATACAAATCCTTCTTCCTGGAGGAATCCTCCCGTTCACGAAACTGTCCTCAGGCGTCTCCCCTTTGACCTACGGGAGTCACCCGTAACCCTAACCCATAAAACCGGTGAGGCCCATGAACATCTGTCTTCATTTTTTATGACCAAGCGTGAACAAATTTGAAACCAGCGAGAAGTGGGCCGATCGACTAACATCAGATCAGAGTGGCGGAGCTATAGGCTCTAGCGATGGAATTGGCTACCTCTTTTCATTTTTATTTTGTACATGGCACATTACCACCAACAACTATAGACAAAAGGCATTTTGTCTATAGTTAGGGGTGAATTCATTCGAAAAAAAAAAAAAAAAAAATCATTGTCCTTTGCTGTAATTGAGCAGGTTTTAGAGAATCCGTATTCAGTATTTCAAGTGATTTGAAAGTGAAGGTGAGTCCGCCAAGAGAAGAGTTCTTCTTCACTTCTCTTCTCTCAGTCCGTTTTTTTCTTTACTTTCTTTTTCCAGTATGACATGTACTTATACTTGAGCAGTACACCGTGAGTACTCAAGTTCATGGTACTCACAAGCACCATGAACTTCTTGCATACGTCTATTGGGAATAAAACAAAACTGCAGCTTACAGTGTCAGAAAATATGAAAAAACACTGTCAGTCTTGTTCATTGAAGCTCATACATAGAAGGTAAACGTGAAATACTACACTATATAAATCTGCTGCTGTCATTAAACATATATATATATTTTTATATAAAAAAATAATAATATATATAAAAATAATTCAACATTTTTTTTTTATAAAAAAAAATATATATATAAAAATAATTCAACATATTTTTTTTTTATAAAAAAAAATATATATATATATAAAAATAATTCAACATTTTTTGTGTTTTTATAAAAGTAAAAAACACAATTTTAGTTAGCTAGTTAACAGTAACTCATCTACACATATTTGTGTGTTAAGCCTCTTAGTTTTCATTGGCACCCTTCAGTGCAATGTTTGGCTTTGGCAAAATCCCATTTGCAGTTTTATTTTGGGATGAGCGGATACACCATCGACATACTTTGTGTAAAAAAAAAAAAAAAGGTCACAATTACCAATGTCTGGAATGAATAATTTTTAGATTTTTGATTTGCATTTGCATTGATTAAATGCCTCCTTCCGCCGCAGCATTACATCCTGGCATTCGGCGGCATCATTGCCATCCCGCTCATCCTGGCTGAGCCCCTCTGCATACAGGACAACAACGCGGCAAAAAGCCAGCTCATCTCCACGATATTCTTTGTTTCGGGATTATGTACGTTGCTGCAGACGGCCGTCGGTACCAGGTAATAATCCTCATCTCGCCTGCGACCCACCTGTGACTCTCTTTCTCAAAGACACCTGCGCTCGTTTCCGCTCCTTTGAGTATGCTGACCTGTGGAATGGCACTTAGGGCATTTGCATACGTCTTCAGGTTTATAATTTACGGCAGGCACAGGTGTGTTCCAGAATTGAGGACACTGCCATTTATGGCGCTTTCCGCTCACCTGGCCACTTTCCGCACCTGCACGACCGCCTCGCCGCCACGTTGCCGTGTCGGTTTTGTAGACTTTAACAGCCTAAAGTTACAGCTTCAACTCCGACACACCTGCGGTGCTGCGCGCGGAGTTCAACCCCGGGCCAGTACTCTGTGTGACACAGTAAAAAAAATAGGCAAATCCATCCAAAACTGAGATATATATCAATCTGCCTGATGTACCTCGCTTACAGCTGCCTCCCACACATAGAGATCGGAACAATACAGGGCTCCACACCCACTTTCCTGCACCTCAGCACGGCTGTAACAGAAAGCCCTGGCCAGTACACAATGCTTTTGTTTGACTTCTCCACCTACGCAGTTTGGCAAAAGCTTAAAAAAAAAAAAAAAACGGGATCCCAGCAATCGCTTTGGCACCGAATAATAAGTAAGTTAATCGCTGTTTTCACTTCACCTTTCAGAACTGTGCTCTGTGATGGTTTTGTAAGAGGAGAATAGAAGGATAAAAAAAAAAAAAAAACGGCACACATCCAAAAGTGCATAGAAATATGGCACAATAGACAAGGCCGTGATACACACATGCACGAGGCCGCTTTGAAAGTTGCCCCAAGGTGAATTTCAGCTCAACACGTGCATTTTTTGGCGCAATTTCCAAACAGGAAGTGGAATCGATTTGTGAAATTACAGACTGAAACCTCGACAGTTAACGATACAACTCTCGCTATACAATTCTGTCTCTGCGTAACCGCATGATGCCACAAACATTTGAGCCCCTTTCAAATGAAGGAAAATGCCAAAGTCCTTCCTGAGCTACATTTTAACGCACCCAATCAGAAACCAATATATTTTCCACTTCCTTCCTGGGACCAGCTTGCGGTAGGGTAACCTCCTAAAAAACATCTCATCTCATTTCCTCGGGCTTGTTCTGAGCAGATCCAGGTCTTCCTCGTCTTACCTGATATCTTTTCAGGTCTTCTGACCGCTGACCTTTGACCCCCCCCCCCCCCCCCTTTGCCTTCTTTGGACTCAAAGGTTACCGATCCTCCAGGGTGGAACCTTCAGTTTCATTACCCCCACCCTGGCCATTCTGGCTCTTCCCAAGTGGCAGTGTCCGGACCCCAACGCCCCTGGGATCCTGTCCATGCAGCTGCAGAACGGCACCAGGCCGCAGCAGGCGGAGAATCCGGACGAGGTCTGGATGTCACGAATGCGGGAGGTATGTGGTGATGGATGACTTGTGAGCCCCAGGTAATCCAATCACTGACCTTAGCTTGATCCTGTCAGTGTAATGTCATCATATGTCTTATACCACTCAGAAATATCTGTAAAGACCCCTCAGAGAAACAAACAAACAACCATAATGGGTTAAACGGAGCCCAAGGCCGCGTCGGAAAGCTAAGCTTTTGTTTGGGTAGAACCGTTTAGGTCAAGCTGGGCTCTACAAGGTCAGAAGAACAGAGAGAATACTTCATTGTGCTTGTTGTTATGAACAGATTATCTTTTTCTTCTTAGATGCAGAAACCTACAAGTGAGAGTAAAAATTACACGTGGGGAAATAAAAACCTAGCATTGGCGCCGATTTCGGGGCAAAATTGCACATTTCAGCAAAGCCACAAATCATACAAGAAATGTATAAAGATATATATTAAATAAGTAAATTCGCCTAAACATCTGAGGTCTTTTATTCTTATTAATACAAAAATATGCTTATCTCTTCTCGCTATAATGACACATTCATAAACGGATGTCATCATCTCCATCATATGACGGAGTGGGATCGGCATAGGAAATAAATTCATCTCGGCGCTCCAAATATCGAGTTTCACCAGATACCTCCACCTTGTCCGTCCCAGCTGTAGGTTTTAAAAAAAGAACGTCGGAATGCAGAAGAATGCAAGTTTTATATATTATTGTCATCGTAAAGCTGTTTGTTGAGGGTTTTTTTTTTTTTTTTGCAGCTGGTATTTTGTCTGGTGGGAAGGCTGACGCAATAAAAAGTCAGATCACCACTGAATTGATTGATTGATTGATCGAGGTCACGCCCTGTATGACTTTTCTTATCCACAGATCCAGGGAGCCATACTGGTGTCCTCTCTGCTCCAGATGGTCCTGGGCTTCTCCGGGCTGGTGGGCTTCGTGCTCAAATACATCGGCCCCCTGGCCATCGCGCCCACCATCAACCTGATCGGCCTGTCGCTGTTCATCGAGGCGGGGAAGAAGTCCGGAGGTCACTGGGGAATCGCTGCCCTGTGAGTGGATTTTATGTTAGATGACGTTGTACTATACATGTTTTATTAGGTTCTAAAAAAAACAAAAACACTGCACTTCCTTAAGTGCCCTGTAATAAGCCTGGTTGATCCATTGTATTGTGCATCATACTGACAGGTATTTAGTTGATTCTTTATGTCATAAATAAGGCAGACAAGACGGTATGGTTTATGTATGGGATGGTAAATCTTCTCTATAGATGATAATCGAAAGAGAGGATACCATTTTAAGAGTTGGTTGCCTTAATGGGATTTAACGTGGATCACATGTGAACTGCAGACTTTAACATTCCAAAAAAAACAAGTGATATGTGATTGGATAAATAAAGAAAATACCACTAAAGGCGATGCAGTACACTGTCCAAAACTCCCCTCCACTGTTCCTGTAACTCGCTGTGCTGCACCGTGTCACCTTACATTTTACAAATCCCCCCCCACTGCCGTCTCCAAATAATGCGGACTGGAGCCATTACGTGATACCTGTGGGTTTTAAAAGGGTTCAGCTCTTCCACCTCTTGGTGCCATATATGGATGGTGATCAGTCATATCCCTTTTACCCCTAACCCCCCGACGTACTGTACAGGTTATCCACAGAAGACAAAACTAATGTGCTAATAATAATAATAATAATAATAATAATAATAATAATCATTATCATTATCATTATGATAATATAATAAGAATAATAATAATAATAATAATAATAATAATAATAATAATAATAATAATAAGATTTATTTGTACAGAATTATTTTTCATAGACAGGATGTAACTCAAAATGCTTTGACAATTTTATGGCAGATACAACTTCACAGAATACAAAATATAAAATATATCAGCAGATAAGAAAATCCAAATATATGTTTATAAAATTATAAAATTAGGTCCATACACATCTGGACGACCCGAAACAAACCAGTCAACATGCCAGACCCCCAGATCAGCTTTGACAATTTTAAGGCAGATACAACTTCACAGAATACAAAATATAAAATATATCAGCAGATAAGAAAATCCAAATATATGTTTATAAAATTATAAAATTAGGTCCATACACATCTGGACGACCCGAAACAAACCAGTCAACATGCCAGACCCCCAGATCAAACCCGAGGGGCATTCACCCCCAAATAAATATGGTGTAATCCTGTAATCCTGTATATGTTACACTTGAAAGGCCAGTTTGTGCCTATAATAACATATATTCCGCTTTTACGCTGCAATGTACAGCAAGTCCACATACCCTAAACTTAATTATGGTGTAATAACCAAGGCTGCACCCCAGGCTATGGCATGCGCTCGTAAACTGACACGCACCGCCCTGCAAATGCAACAACACGTTGTGCGGAAACACTTTCAAAGAATGTATCCACTCCAATGTTTGAAATACATGCACAGTGACATGGATACTCCTACCGCGGCTTATTTTGTGGTATTCGCAGAATGACACCCAAGTAATTCTTCACCCCGGCGTAGGCCACAAGCATCAAATACAGTGTTTCTACGTTCGTCCCTTTCTAGCAAGGACAATTTAGATTAACCAAAAAAAAATAGGTTATGAGACGTAATGTCTATTGGTCAGTGTGTTTGATTTAGGAAGTTCCACTTTTTTAAATCAGGAAATATAACATGGCTGTATTTCATAAGGTGAATAAGAAGAAGAGAGTTTTACACTCATGGCTCTTGGAAGAACATCTGAGAATGAGCCGTGAGGAGCTGCCATATCACAACATTAAGTCGTGCATCTCTCTACATTACGTTAAAAAATGCTTCCTGGCAGTGCCCTGCTCCTTCGCAAAGGATCGATTGAGTTTCCCCAGATCATATATTTTCCTCCTGAAATATATATATATCCTCACGTCAGATGTTTAGGGCTGCTTATTGAGTTTAAACCAGAACGCTGTGGATGTTTAAATCGGACTACAATGACTTGCTTATTCTCTGGGCCACAGTGCGGCACAGTGCAGCGTGTCTTACACTGTATTTCATGCACATTTTCAAGTCTTTTCATGCACAGCTTGAAGGGGTTCACATGCACAAAATCCCATTATTGTAGTTGCTGTCTGAAGTCTGGATACACAGACGCAGCCGGAACAAAACTAACCTGTCAACTGACAGGTCTTTTTTACTGAGAAATTCCGAGATTTTTCAATGAGAAAACAGAAATAAATGCAGAGCCGCTGGGTGGAGCAATTTTTCAGTTTTTCGCTGCCTTCTTCCACTCGTCATGAGTGACCACTGGAAAAAAAAAAGCGACACTTGGAAACACGCCCAAACACTGTTAATTGGCCCCAAGTCATTACAAACATCAAATATGCGTGTGTGTGTGTGCGCAAAACTATTTGTTTCCCTTGTTATGACCTTGCTTAACTTGTAATGTGTGGACGCATGCCATGCTTTAGCACAATTAGATTTAGCCTTGGCGGAAAACAACTGTGGGTGACATTTTTTGACATATTTTGGCCATTCTTGTGTTTTTTTCCCCCCCACAGCACCGTCTGCCTGATCCTCCTCTTCTCCCAGTATCTCAGCAAAGTCGACGTTCCCATGATTGCGTACAAGGATAAGAAGTGGAAGGTTTTCCAGTATCCTCTCTTCAAACTCTTCTCTGTGAGTTACCCGACACTTTTTCCTATAAAAAATAATAAAAAAAAAAAAAAAAAGCTTAATTTTTGGAAAATATAACCTGTATAAAAACCCCCAACTTAAAAAAACAAACATAATTTGATTAAAAAATGCTTTTAATATCCAGGATCATCCTAAAAACCATTCTACCAGGCTATGTGGATTTTTAGCATTGATGATTTGGATCCGTCGGACATGTTTTTATTTTTTCTTCCTGGGCTCATTAGAAAGGTCAAAATCGATTAGACCCGGGGTGTACATACTGTCTGCTGCTGCTGCTGCAAACTTAAAGGGCCACATTAAAGGGACCCTTAAAGGGTCCCATTTTCTGACCTGGAGGGTCCCGGTACGATTCTCTGTCCAAAAATTCAAGGCCCAGCAGAGAAGTCATACAAATATACTTTCCAGAAGACAATAGTGTTATCCAAAACGTATTGGTTTGATAAAATAAAAATAAAAATGATAATTAAAATGCAAATTGGTGTCTGGCAATGCCAGGCTACCTTTTTGAAGGTTTTTTGAACTTTTTGGGTGGGTGTATTTTTTTTGTTGTATTTCCCTCAAGTGAACACAATCTACTGTAAATCAAAGTCTTTTGTGTGACAGTGTAAACTCCTTTTCTTAGCCGTTCCACCACAACAGCTTTGTAATTGTAGTTACCACCTCTTAGGCAGAGAGTGCCTGCGGCGATGGATCAACCCAGAGAGTGTGTTTTTAACCTTTTGTGTGGCTAAGAATGGGTATGACTTAAGGAAAACAAGCCTTTTTTCTGACAACCTCCCTGCTGTACATTGTGCATGTACATGTAGTCACATGCCTGGTCAGTGTGAGTGTGAGAGTCTTTGCAATCCAAACAGGCACACTGTGAGTCCAATTTTCATTGACTTTTTTTTCCCCTCAATAAAAAACATGCACTCCTGTTTTTTCTTTTTAACGCCAGCCAAAATAAATACGGTGGTTTCGAAGCTCTTGGGTGTTCATTTGTTAACTTTCTTTTGGTGGTAGGAGTAGAAGAGCCCTGAGTTACTTTGACCCCCGGGGCTCATAATCGCCACAAAATACTTAGTTATGACAGGTCTGCACATTTTGGATGAATGACTCGCATCTTGTGAAATCCACACAAGCTTAATAAAAAAAAGGCATTCACTGGTATCTAGTGTCCATGGTCAAATTAAGCGGGAAAAACCATTAAAGAAAATGTTATTTAAAAAAAAAAAAAGGGATGCAACAGGGATTACATAACGGCTCAGAAAGAACACACCTAGTGTAAGAGGAAGGCCGGAATTCCAATGGTGCACTCAACCTCTATTTAGCTTTAAGTGTTCTTAAGCCACTGAAAAAAGATTGGATGTGCCCTTTTATTTTTATTTATGAATTACTTCATTTATATTGTTTTTATAAGTATTTACAGGTGTCTTGCTAAATCTATTTTCCCCTTTGGGCTCATAACACGGATCAAGCAGTTTGCCCTGGAGACACTGTCTTTGACACAATTTCTTTCTCCAGCTGTAACTCCAATCTAGTATGCGCGTTTGTGCGCAAGCGTGTAGTACAAAAACGCACAAAGTCTTTGGTTATCTCTGTTATAAAGGTACAATTAAACGAACAGAGCTGTGGCCACCTTACCATGGAAATATTCAAAAATTAACCATACTTTAGTGTTGTGTGTTTTAGTATCGCTCTAACGGTTGTTGTGTGTCCTCCGCGTCTCCAGGCTTTGTTTGGGATGTGCGGGGGCTGGCTCGTCTGCTTCCTACTCACCATCTTTGACGTCTTGCCGTCCAAGTCCACGCAGTACGGCTACTCGGCCAGGACCGACATCAGCCTGGACGCTGTGACAAACTCCCCGTGGTTCCATGTGCCTTATCCAGGTAAAGGGGTTTTTAGATCATATCATGGCTTCTGGGTGTGTAAACATGTAATAAGCCTTTTAATTATTCAAACCTTATCATGACACAGACTCCTTATTTAGATTGTTTACAGAAACACATTTTTGTGCTACAGCACTAGGTTAATTGGCAAATAAATATATCAAGCCTAGGGATGCATAATAAACAAAATAAGTAAAATAAATAATTGTTTGCATTTAATGCAATGAAGTTTATGTATGTGTAATTATGCAGGGTTTGTTTTACCACTCCTTTTATTTTGCTTTTTTTTAAGACATGCTGACAGATCATTCATAATTGCACGGGGGAACCCTGAGAGAAAATAGAATTGGGTATGACTTAAGTTCAAGGGGCTTTCCATGTTCCGCTGTTTAAAAAACATTGACAGATTTTTGGACTGATTTTCTAAACCAAAGACAGAAATAATTGTTGCACTGTTTTCATCTTTTAAAAGTGATATATGGACGCTTGGGATTTACAAAACCCATTTTTTGGGGATCTGTGTGATGTCAGGTTTCCAATTCATAACTGTGGATTGTAAAGTCAGTTGTGTGGCTTTTCTGATTATTTGCACATGCAACTCACTGTTTGCAGATGGCACATTCATTCTCAATATGTCATTCCCATTTGTCTGCTACACAATGATAACAGAAACAGTTGTGCCAGTGGGAAAAAAAAATGGCTTTATATGATGACAGGCCCGACGCCCTTCTGATGAGCTCATTGTGCTTAGGAATAAGGGTCTTTACAATAACAATGACCAAAAAACATAGAACTATGCTTTCTTTTCTTGTCATGAAACCATGCCAGATCATACAGATATTTATAATGACCATGGCTCTTAAATGTTTATAGGATAACCAAGAGCATTTGCATCAAAGTTCTCAAATGTATAAACCACACAAAGTAACAAATCACTTTGTTCCAGTCAGATCCAGCAGGTTTAAGAGGATTATTGACCTCTGTGGCATGCCGTATTGCGGTGCTGTTTTTGCGACCCATCGGTTTTGCATTTATATCTGCATCTGAGATCCAACACGCTTTAAAGATACAGTGGTATAAGATGTTTGACCCTTCTACCAGTTCCCGTACATGCTGGCTCTTTGTTAAACAGCTTACGGTTGAAAAGTTCCTGTGGTGACATGCAGTTAAGTAAAATAAAAATGTCCTCATGCCGCAATACACATCTGTCAACGTGTGTAACAGGTCTATTTTAACAATGCATAAAAGATGACTTTAAAGGATCACAACTGTTTATACGGTGTTCACAGTAATGCCCTTAAGTGTGGAACAGAAGCGGAACAACAAAAAAACTCTTTGGGAGGTAAACACCTGTGGAATGTTTCATGATAGATCTGTAGGGGATGGATATGCATGCTACTTTTTGCTTGTGCCAAACCTGTCACTACGCAACTTTATTCATCATGTTTTTCCTGCCAGGAAACAGTATTTTTTTGCTATTGTTGCATGGAACCTTCTAAATGGTTATTTTAAGTTTTTTGGGTTGAAACTTACAGATGCTTCCGAAAGAAATCCTGACACTGCTTCCTCAGAGCATTGCCAAAGCCATGTGCCAAACAAAAAATCATTTGGTTAAAAAAAGTCATTCGGTTGATTCCATTTGAACATATTGCTAAGGAACAGGAAAAATATAAATAATGCATTATTTTACCTCCACCATGTGTTTTAACATAAGAACCCTGAGGGAACCCACCTGCCATACCACAGTTGTACGAATGGAAACCTACATACGATCCACTCCTTACCCATAGGTCAATGGGGTATGCCCACGGTGAGTGTTTCTTCAGTGTTGGGCATGATGGCAGGCGTCTTGGCATCGACCATGGAATCAATCGGTGACTACTACGCTTGTGCCCGTTTGTCCGGCGCCCCTCCACCGCCGACACACGCCATTAACCGAGGTATCGCCGTAGAGGGCATCGGCTGCATCATGGCTGCGCTGTGGGGAACCGGAAACGCAACCACCTCCTACAGCCAGAACATCGCTGCACTTGGAATTACCAAGGTACGCCTCATATTCGTTCCATCTTCTGTTTAAATGCTCAAGCTATTATTTGGCTACTTGGAGTCAGGAGAACGCTGCTAAAAACGTTCCTGACATCTTCTAACTAGGGAGCTATCATGAGGCAAGTAGTTTGGGGTGGATTTTATTTTAAATGTATTTATTTTTGCCCTTTTTGTGTTGTCTGTTTTCCTGTCAAGAGTAAGACTCATTTTCAGTGTCTTTACAAACACTTGTCTCTTCATGCCTGAGTTAGGGAACAACTCCAAAGGTCAGAGCAATCTGATGGTAAAACCCCCCAGCACTTCCTGCTGTTGTTTATAGTGCTGGTATGTTTACCCCAAAAGTCAAGAGGCTTTAGTAACCTCAAACCTGCAATTGCCTCTGGGCCACACAGTACCCCCAAGGAAAGTTTTATCTAGCCAATAAGGTGAATCAAGTGTCGATGAATGCTTAACAAACTGGAAAAAAAAAGGGCGGAATTCACTGGTGGAGTTACCGGTGAATTTATGTCAACTGGTTATTATGGAGAAGAACAGGACCTAACAGAAATCCACCTCTCAGTTCCTCAAGGGCCATTCTTGGGCCCCTTCTATTGAACATTCAAAGGTTCCCTGTCTTGCTTAGATTATGGAATGTTACGTGTCTTAGGATAATTCCTCAGATGACACTCATCTCTACATAATAGTCGCCACATCACCACGCCCCCCTTTTTTCCGTGATAGTTGTGGACCGACCAAGAAAATCCCTATATTAGGAATAAGCAAATAAAAAAAAACCCAAAAACAAATTGTGTTTGACAGCCTGCACAGTTTTCTGTAAACTGGAGATTTATATCGAAAGAATGTTAACCATCTGGTTCAGAGTAGCCATTTTGCAAACTTCAAGACATTCTTCATTGGCCTGATATTATTACCCTTCGCTTTTAGACTGTAAAATGTCAGGATAATGGATGTTAGAGTGAAAAACACCACCACTTTACATGTCAGAGTTGTTCTGATATCTGTTAAAAAAAAAATACAAATATGTCATCCTCACTTTCTGGCAAGTAAAAAACAAAAATGTTCCAAACAAAATAATCAAGACTATTAAATAAAAATCCGAAAATGAGTTTGGGAAAAAGTGTGACACTAACCATTGGCGTCACCCAGATAAGAACCGGTATGCAAATGTTTTGCTGAACTTTTATGGGAACTTTTCACAACAATGGCATTGAATACATTACAGGGCACTATGCCAAGGTGTGTCAGTTTGAAGAACTCTCTTTCATTTGAAGAAGCAAACGTTTCATGAGTGGTACAGATCCACTTGGCACTTGTTGAAAGTTTTATGGACACTAGGTATAACTTTATCTCTGACTCATAAACATCATAGACATGATTGATAGTGTCCTGATTATTTCTTCTTTGTGTGATTCATCCTAATAAATAATGCTGAGATGGCTGGACTGATGAAATAGTAAATCCCTAATGAATAAGTCACTGTGCTTGTTTTTTTTCTGCTAGGTTGGTAGCAGACTGGTCCTTCAGACCACTGGTCTCCTTATGATCGTCCTGGGAATCTTTGGGAAGTTCGGAGCAGTTTTTATCACCATCCCAGACCCGGTTATTGGAGGAATGTTCCTAGTTATGTTTGGAATGATCGCTGCAGTGGGGATCTCCAACCTCCAAGTAAGCACATTTCAGTATTTTCGAACAACATCCAACATGCAGCATTATACTTTTTTTTGTTAATCCTATTTTATTTGTCACAAGACTTCCTTAAAAAACTCCTGAGACTCTGTGACATACTCGGGTAATAAAAAGAAACCTGATTTGGATAGCGGCTTTCATACACGCAAGGTTTGAGGCCACATACATTCAGGGCTCCTTATATGCCTCCTGAGAGCCGTAAAACACCTTACGAGCCTAGTTGGAAGCAGACCAAGCAACATGCAACCGACTGAGCTGGGGTCAACTGTAATCCTGTTTTCCTGGCACCAGGTTCTGCTGTATGATTATAGCAGTAGTATTGGGGCAAGTGTTAAGCACTGATGCCAATTAAAACCACCCACAAATATATCTTTGTCTTTATTAATCCCAGGTGGGTGTTTTTTTTTTTTTTTTACATTGGACACGATTTCCCTGGTGAAGAAACTGACATGAAGAGATTTCTTATAGAGAGCTCATAAGTGATTTATTGGATTTATCACTGGATTTATCACTTCCTGTATGAATTTACTGCTGTATTTTTTGGGGTGGGACGGGGCATGATAATCCTCTCCAACTGGATGGTCGGAGCAAACTCATAGAACCAGATGCCCCCGCTCTGCCCCGCGTTGACCCGTCATGACCAAACACACGTGAATCCAAAATACCCAAATAAAACTGTGGTTGTTTTTGGAGCGCCAGATGATTTTTTATAATCAAATTTTAGCCAAGAGATGCTGGCCAGCTGACACAGACCAACAAAATAATGGTTCGCATCTGAGAGTCAGTTAACCAATTCAAAGATATTATATAATGTCTCTCTCCTACCTCCCTTTCCCTGTCCCTCCAGTATGTGGACCTGAACTCGTCCCGTAACCTCCTCATCCTTGGCTTCTCGACCTTCAGTGGACTCGTCCTTCCCACCTGGTTTCACTCCAATCCTGGCATCATTGACACCGGTGAATTTAACATACACAAACCCCCACACACACACACATACATCACGTGTGTGTGCTTATGAACTCGGGGCCTGTAAAGAACATATAAGAAGGCCTGAGTGGCGAATGTAGTCACAATCTGCCTGTGTGTGTAAGTGTGTGTGTCGTAATCTGAAGTGTGTCTAGACAGTCATGCGTGTTAGTTTGTTCGCATGCGCATGTCAGTTTACATGACATCTTGTGATTGGCCGAAGGGAGGCTGCAGACGCAGCTGACGAATCATTGGTTTAGGTCTGAGATGCTAGCGCTCTAGTGCAACATCTAGTGGCAATGAATGTGACGTATAAGAACTTGTACTATTCATTAAAAACACATAGATCGTATAATGAATATATCCACTGGCAGAAAGCTACACATTGAATTACTTAGGTATGATATCACTCATTTATGGAAAAACAGGGCTCTTTTATCTGTTTGGCCTTTTTATTGTGATTCTTTCTTTTTCTACATAATGTAGCCAGACATACTCAAAAAAACACCCCGATCAAATATAAAATACATCAAAACACCCAAACTTTTTACATTAGGCCTTCATGTAGGGATGACCTGGGTCAACCTGTCATGATGATTAATTACTGGCAAAATATCTTATGGAAGATAGTGGATTTATATTTCCTAATTCACTGACAACACCATTGCTACACTTTGAAGACTTCATCTGTGGATTTTCTGGCAAGTGTCAATACCAAGAGTCAGATCAATCCTGAAGCCTACATAATTCACCCCGCAATGTGCATTTCCCATCTTCACACACACACACACACAGGCCTGTTTTATAGTTCTGTGTCTGTCTTTAATGTTATGGATGAAATAAAGACATCCTTCTTGTCAGTGTTTATCAGGGTTGAGTTGGTTGTCAGACAGCGACATGACGGCTGCGCTTCTACAGCTCCACTTACAGATTACACCTGAAAAGATGGAAGTGGTTCTGCCAGCCTAAGCTCCCAAGGTCAAGGTGTTCCCAAATCCCACAGGCCCATATGTCAAACAATTAGTTACCTTCATTCTTTAGCCTAGCTTTGAACGTGACAAACGGAGCCATTTTAATTGTCTTACCTGAGCTCAGTCTTGCCTGAGCCCCAATAGCAGTTCTTAGGTGGGCACAGTTTTAGGATATACATGTCTGTCATTAGTCACGTATGTGTCCAGGCCATTGGGTTCAAAGTCAAGTTCAAAGTGAATTGGGGGAAATTTTGGTTTAGGAGGTAGAGCAGGCCGTCCATGGCCACATGGTTCGATTAGCATTGTCCAAGTATCGTATTGAGCAAGTAAGTATTGAGAAAGATTTTGCCCTAAAATTGCCCCCAAGCACTGTATAAATGGATGAATGTGGAAGGGTTAGGGTTCTGAAGTTTTTTGGTTTGCTCCAAACTTCAGATGTACCTATGAAACGAGTTTGGCTGGGTTGGGTTTACATTCTTGCATTTGCGTTGTAGCTAGCTGAGATGAGACCAAATAGACTGATAAAAATGAATATTCATATTTTTAACAATATTTGTGATAATGGAATATGTGTTTGATTAGATCGCCCAATTTTCAAACCTTCGACTAATTTTAAATTTTTGTCATGGCCACCAACTGGTCATTCTAAGTTTTGCGGGTTAGACACAAGTAAACTGGGCTAGTGGCCTTAAGAGGACCACTGATTATATAAAAGTTTGGTAATAAGTTAGGTTAACATATATACAGTATATATTAGTAATAAGGGTAGTGATAATGGTTACCCCTACAAACATTTACTACAACATTACTCGTAGTAAATAAATAACCCCCTGGATACACACATAGTAATGCACGCACAGACATACAGGTAACAGGTAGAATTTAATAATGCTAATCCAGTCATGAAGAGGAATTTAACAGATTAAATTAGCCCATGTGGAGCTTTTACAAACACCAAGTCTGAGAGATCAGAGATCAATCGCAGGCTATCAGCTGATGAATCCCCGCTTTTGATGACACATTGATCTGCCACCCCCTCATCGTCCACCTCCTCTGAGGCACCATCAAAAAGAGCAATCCACGAGATTAAACCACTCTTCCTCGCAGACATAAGATGTTGATCCCATGAGTCATGTGACGCGAGTGTCTCTCAGGAAAGTGCTAATCCAAAGTTCAACATGGGCATGAAGGCTTGTCTGGTTCTCTCGGGTCTAGGCTGCTTACCTCCCAATCCTCTTGGCGAGCCCCCATGTCAGGGGCTGTAATCTGCCCCGGCTGAGATAAAGCACTCCCGCCCCGGAGTCTTTCTCCAGCCTCAACATTTGCTCATGGCTAACACAAACACGCAAGAAGACGCCTGTCGGTGCTCTTCGTAAACAAACTGCCGCTTTAGATGCACAGATTGGGGGGCTTAAAATACGCCTAGCAGGTGCCTTGAACTTTTGACTGCTACCTATTTGGGCAAAAATATGTGTGTGTGTGTGTTGGGATGGAATGAGTTCCTTGAACAACAGTGTGTTTAGAGTCAAACTACGTCAGCAGCATTTGCAATTCTTGATTCAATCCGATACAACTTCATTAGGCAGTTTATTACCTAAGGGGCATTATGAGAACAGGCCATGCACGCATTCGCTTATTCAATGGTGCTCTGTGTTCACCCATGTGCTGGTGGTAACACATGCCACATGAAAGGCCAACTCTGGCTCCAGAAACCGGTGTGCCACAGTGGTTCAGTGATTACCAAGGCTGCTCCTCTGTCCACTAGCTGTCAACCATCAATTTCAGATATGTGGACGCTCCCCTAGTTTACTGCTCTCCATTATCAATGCTATCAAACAGTACCAGGCCTGCTGTTTTTACCTTAAGGGCGAAACTACCATGACAGTAACGCTAGCTTACCCCATATATGTGCTGTCATTCAATTTGGCCTCGCTAAATCTTAAATATGGGCAGTCTGAAACCCAAGTCTAAGAAAAAGCACTGCACACAGTGCGATAATAAAGTCATGGCAATAAAACTTTTATTACAGGACCCTAGCAGACCAATGGACCTTGGATGAATAGCTGAGGTTTCTCATAGCGGTCTGGGACACATGAGTGTTCTCACCTGACAGATTTATAACCAGGTAGGAACAGAGGGTTTAGTGATGATTGAATCTTCACATGCTTTCAAACTCAACTCAAAGAAACACCAAATTTGTCAAAGTTACTTAAAAAAAAGTCTTATATCTACAAGAACATATCAATTTCTTGACATGTGGAGGGAGTTGGAATTGTTTGATATATGGCTTGGAGATATGGCCAAGTGATCCAAAAAGAATGTATGTGATGCATTGGATGTTATCCTGTCCTTCGGGATTTTCCATCAGGTCCCAGTAGCTGTTGGTTTAGATTTTGAGGGCCACTCCATTTTTCATGCCATTTTACAAGCCTGAACTAAAAACCTGACCTCTGACCTTTATGTGGAGGCGGCAAGAGCAAAGGGCATCTCTATGTATATGATTTATCGTTTTCACTTTGTTATTTCACAAAGTAAGTAAAGGGTGAAAAATGATGTTCACTCCTTTTATTCTTTTGTTTTGTGCTTGTTTGTTTGTCCATTCCGTTAACTCTCTTTTTATTTGTTTGTAGGAGTGAAGGAACTAGACCAAGTGATTGTCGTGCTCTTCACCACGCACATGTTCATCGGGGGGTTCTTTGGGTTCATCCTGGACAACACTATTCCCGGTATGTCTGTTGTGTTTATCATAACACCATTTATGATATTAGCCCCAACAACCCTCACTCACTTGCGGCCTCACTTTCTATTCCAGGCACTGACAAAGAGCGGGGCATCAAGAAATGGCAGGACAAGGTGCAGGAGGGGAGCAAAAACATGTGTGACCTGTCTTGTTATGATATTCCTTTCTGCAATGGTGTTTTGAAACGGTTTAGGTTTTTTCAGTACCTGCCCTTCCTCCCCTCCTACAAGACCACCCAACAGGAGTAATGAAGCTCTAACACACAGGGTAGCATTGGCAGTGACCCCTTTGGCCCCAATAAAGGCAGACAGCATTGCATTAGGATTGGTGAACAAAAAAGAAGAAATGGATATTCTCCTATCCTCACCGAACCACTGTACCACATAGGGTTGTTTACTTGGTTTACTTTTTTTTCTGCTACATTTTCCTGCCGCAAATCAAAAACAGGCTGGTTTTGTTGAGCGTCCGAAACAAAGTGTAAATCCTTGATCCGTTTGCTCCGACTTGGAGATGAAAATCGATTGTTTTCTGTTTTGAAGTTTAGAGCGAACATCTTTTACGCACTTAAACTGAAAAATCTAACTGTGGCTTCCACATTCCAATGTGCATCTGAAACCATTCAGGCTGGACCGGTGCCTGACCCTCTCTGAGTCTGAGGATATAGAACAATAATAATCCACTCTGTTCAATGAGTATACTATACATTCCAAATCTATATTATTTTCGCAACTTAACAAAATGAATCCCCCTTAACATTTCGAGGTAAGTGAAACATTTGTAGTGCCTGAGCAAGCAATGAGCAGATACGTGTGTTTCAGATTAATATACGTGTATCCATTAGGCTAGAAATGACTCTTAGCATGAGTGAAAAGTTGTCAATGTGTCATACACATACAGTAGCTGCTCTCTGGTTGCTGTTCAGGTGTTACCAATGTGTTACCACCTAATAGTCATTACTACCTCATCCGAAACATTGATTTATCAAAACAGATCAGGGTTTTTTCCAACTACTCTGTGATGTCTTTTTTTTTAAATCTTGTTTTCATTAACATGACTGCTTTTTACATTATATTGTGTCTTTGTCACTGTATAGAAATACAAATGGGAATTTTAAATATATGATGATTTTACATTATTTTTTACTGGAATTTTGAATCAGTTCTAAACTGTGACAGTAAATGGGGTTGTTGTGAAATTAATTCTAAACGTAATAAATACTTTAATAATCATTCTCTATTTTTGACTCCGTATATTTGAATTGTTTTTGGAAATATTCTTGTATTATCTCCAATCAATTTGGATTTGTAAACGTGATGGGTGGGTTCTTCACACATGTATGCGAACACCCGACGCGCCCAGCCAAATCATTCATCTGCCACTCAGAGCGATAAACGGACAAATTATGGCTTTTACAACATGTCGACGTTTTAAGTCCATACCCTGTCAGTAGCAGGACGACAGAGATAAATGATGAAAAAAAATGCAATCATTCCAGACTTCAATGTTTTGGCTAATTCTCTTGCGTTCCGCACCATTAACACTCGAGAGCTAATTTATCTCCATTTGCCAAAGATGACAATGACAGAGGAGTTGAAGATGAGGAAAATAGAGAAAGTAAAAAGAGGGTGGATGTTGAGTCAAGTTTTACTATTTAGCGTGAAGCTGAAGAAGAGGCTAACCAACCTGTTAGCCGTTTAATTTGTCAACTCTTTAGCTTATGATCACAGATCTGAGTAAAGTGAAATTATAATATTTATGAAATAATCAAATGGAGGTTTTAACCTTCATTACCTTTGGGTTGATACGACTTATGACATCATCAGTCTACATATTTATCTTTGGCTGCTGACGCTGATTTTTTTCCCCCCTTTAGCTTATAAACAGTTGTGTACCACTGCCTAAAAGGGGGTTGTGGGTGGTGTTTACAACATGGCATTAAGCCTCTGGCCTGTTGGGGAACCCCGAGAGGAGCTTTAAGTTAATGTGTGATTTCACGGCTTTAATGTGCTCACCTCTGGTGGGCGCTGGGGATTTGATTGAGCAAAAAACGGTGATAAATTTGATGCGACTAAGCTAATATTTGTTCATGTCAAGTTGTGTGGAAATTTGGTTATGAGCCACCTTCTTGTTGCTGCGCAGCCTTGTTATCGGGCCAAGCTTAGTTTAGAAGTTTAATTGGGTTAAGGTATAGGTGAAGATTATGGCTTTATAGTTGTCAGGGTTCAAGTAAGGTTCAGGTATTGTGGCTGAGACACTTCCACATCAAAATGTATTCTCAGGTGTGTACCTGTGAAGATTTCTGTGTTTGTGTGAAGCGTGGGATTCAGTTTGTCAAGAACAAGACACAACCATGATATCATTGCTCTGATTTGTTGTTTTTTGATTGTAATACATATTAACATAATGCAATTGTATCCGACAATGTGTTACTATTTTTAAAGAGTAATTTCACTTTTAATTTGTTATTTCAATGGGTCAGGGTTAGGTAAGTTGAAAGGTGCAGATGGTTTTTCCTCCAAATTCCAAAAAGCAGCTTTGAAATTGACATGTTCCTGATGTTACGGCTAGCTTCTCAAAATCCTCTTCCTTCCTTCTTTTTAGGATCTATACCGGGGTACACATGACAGCGCAGATAAGCTGCTCAGCCTTTTGGGGAGATCAAAAGGTCCCCGCTGATCTCTTCATCGACCATGGCATCTTGCAACAAAGGTCAGCGTTTAATCCCCTGTGGTATTCACTGTATTTGTTGGTTCCATGTACCATTTTCAGACCAAACACCCCATATCACTCAAAAAAAAAAGTAGATAACTGAGGTTAAGCTGTTATGTTATGGATTTTAACTGGTTAATCTAACCGTAAATGTTATGATTATACAGTTAATCTTCACCCATATCTCTCCATTTCGTGTAACTGGCTGATCTAGTCCCCCTGGCCCCCCTATCAGGTTGGCTACAACCTTTTATTAAAGATTATTACTATTATTCCACAACACAATTGTCAATTAACTGCCCTGATAGATACTATCATTCCAAATGTGTAGTGCTCCGCATATATGAGGAAACATTGAATCCCACGTGGTTCCAGGTCTGACTTAGAGACCGTGACCGGGGTCACCGAAGAGGCCAGGTTCACTGATATAAATTTAGGACAGTTGTCTAGCCTTGCAACATGGTTGGCACACATCTAACGGGATTACTAAATCCTAATCAGGATTGACTTGGGTTGACAGATGCAACTGTTCACTATCAAGTGAACACAAT
The DNA here is from genome assembly GCA_016785305.1 of Colistium nudipinnis. Taxonomy (NCBI): domain Eukaryota; kingdom Metazoa; phylum Chordata; class Actinopteri; order Pleuronectiformes; family Rhombosoleidae; genus Colistium; species Colistium nudipinnis. Next base: position 347,815 of record JAFBJU010000427.1, read on the forward strand.
GTCCAAAATGTGAGGTATTTTGAAAAAAAAAAAAAAATGGACCGGGGGGCGTCATCGGCTGTAGGTTCCATCATCCACAACTGCACATATGACACATCGTGGGTGTGTACCACCTCTGGGCTGCGGGTTGGGGGGGGGGTCGGATTATAATAAATTCACTGGCTAATTCAATCAAGAGCAACAGATGAGGGATTAGAGCAAAAGATGGTGCAGGTTTGTTTTCTCTCTTCGTTAAGCTTCTTTATGCAGCTTTACACTAAGGTACACCATATTGAATTAGTCTACAGGGCCTTTGAGAAGGCTCCTACTTGGTCAGTTAGAAAAAGGGTACGAAAATGGGAGGAAAAATGTGTTAACTGTTGCATTCAAGCAAACCCATGGAATATTTGGAAATATAAGTCTTGACAGAAAAAAACAAATCGCTGTCTCGACACTGATTCCAACAGTGCAGGACCATGGACAGGGCCCCATTGAATAAATATGGACTCTCTTTAGCATCAGATTTAATCGAGATGAACATTTCATATTTGACTTCAATGTCCAAAGTGTCTAAGTTCATTTATGTCCATATATCCATAGTTTGCTTTTGTTCAAAATCAAACATTTCCCCCCTGCTGTTGAAAAGAAAATCTTGTATAAACTGTTTACAAGCCTTTACCGTCCACAGTCTTTTTAATTTGATTTCCTAGCACAGTGTACCAACCAAACCAATTCTGACTCGTACAAATGAAACACACGTGTAATGTTTAGGGTGGAATGCGACGCAGCTTGGTGCTGTGTAACTGGCAACATTCCCTCCCAGGGTCTTGGTGTAGTTCAGTTTCACGATGACGGGTCATTGTCACACATCATCACCGTGCTTGACTTAACATCATTTACAATCTACCCCCCAACTGTATCCAGCTGCTTTAGACGTACTTCAGCTGGCAGAAAAAATGCATTCTTTACTAATATGGTACATGCTATCGTAAAACTAAGACCCATGTGTGGATGAAAGTGGTCTCTGATGGTGACAAACCTTCTACATATTTGTTGTATGTCTGCCCATTTCTATAAAAACATGAAACCACTAGTGACATGCTCTTTTGTTTTTTTACGCATGGCGTTTTTTTCTATCTTTGTTGGAAAGATGAAGCAAACCCCATTCTTTGGGTTTGATTTCAACATGAATCGGAAAGGTCACGGTTGGTGTTCAGGTTTTTGGGATTCTTCTTTTTTTTGATTTTTTTTTCCCAGCTGGAGCAGATGAGAAACACCTGTCTTCAATCTCATCCCCTGTCTATATAAACCCGGCTTTCCCACCACTCCAGTGGCAGAGCGACTCTAGATGTTGGAGAAAATGAGTTTAACCCCAACTCGCTGCCTATCTGCTGCCAGACCGGCCTCCCGGTTCACATCCTTTGTTTTTGAGTAAATACATTAGACGGCGTTGAAGAACCCCAGTTCGAGTTTCTGCCTTTTTGGGTCCGCCACAGTAAAACCAAAAGAGCAAATGTGACTATATATATATATATATATATATATATATATATTGTTGTTTTTAAGTCATGTTTTCATTCCAGGCGAGGTCCTTGCAATGGAAAAAGTCCTCAGAGATCTCAACCTGAACAGCAAACATACATTTTGTCTTCAAAGTGAAATTAGACGGCACAACTGCAGAAGGGACTGATTTTTTGCCAAATCCAGCTGGATACTGTGACTATTATTTATTAGGGGGGGGGGGGCTGGTCATGTCACTCTACGCACACAGTGTTTCATTTCTGCATGAATGAACATGTACGACCAGCCCTCCGTATTATTATCGCTTCCCACATTTTTGTACCACTGGCCGTGTGCCAGAGGAGAGGGCTTCACTTTCCGGTGTCTGTGGAGATTGGCCCCACGCAAGAGTTGCTCAAGTTCATTTAAACTATATATTATATGGTATACATATTATACTATAAAAGAATAGCCTGCAGTTCATTTGGCAAAACCGACTCTGGGAAACCGATGGCAGCTGCAGATGTTAGCGCTGGCATTGTCATTTGTCAAGAGGTTTTTTGGATTCCACCTCCATTCCAGGTGTTTTACTCAGATCATGTTTTTTTTCTTTTTTTTTTTTAATGTTTACTACCGATACCATTGTGCAAGTGCAATGGATATCATGTTTCCGGGTTCCAACTTTTCAATGTTAATGAGTTCAAAGTAGCAAAGACGGGGCTTTGCAGCAGGTGAGTGCATGAAAAGTTAAATACACCTCATTTCTTGGCGCCGTGCTCAATGAGCCTGATGATATCCATTTTGCAAGGATTTTGCAATATTTTTTTCTGTTTAAGTTAAGGAGGCCAAACTGAGCCGAGGTCAATTAGGGGCATTCTCGTATCGAGGTGACAGGGGAACATGAAAGGAGGATGGGGCCTCCGTTTAGAGGTCCCGCGCAACTCCATGCAAAGGTAGAATTCCCAACAGATGGGGGCGGGGGGGGGAGAAAGAGCGAGGGGCTCTGTGCATCGTGAAAGTCCTCGGGTTATTCCAGCATGATTAATGGGGTTGGTTCAAGGCAAGCCTGAGCCCGTGCTGGTGATAAGCGTCATTAAAGAGAAAACAATTCATTTTTCCTATTCAGGTTAAATGGTGTAAATGTGGAGAAGCTGACATGGGAGGCAAACAGCTCCTTTTTTTTTCAAGTAATGATAAAGAGGTATAACAGTGATACAATTCAATCAATAATTAAAAAAAGATCAAATGTCCGTGTTAGTTCATAACACCATTATCGATTTTCTGCTTTTGCGTTTGTGGTGATATATTGTTTATATTCTATAAAACATTGTTGCATGGAATTATATATATATATTTTTTAATCTATGGTTTCATATGTGATCTGTCACAACTCTGCATAAACACAGTGAGGTGATATTTTGTGGGAATCTTACGAGGACTTGGCCCATTAATAATTCCGTCATTTAATCCTCGAACCGTGGAAAGTCGAATGGGAAAACACACCAACGCCAGAGATTCCTCCTCGAGTTTGGCTTCCCCCCAAATATACGATCCCTCGTTGGAAAGCATTAAACTCAGGAGTAATGAGTTCACTTCATGTAGAAAACAGATCGCTATCTAAACTGAGCAATTAACCTGTCAATCATGCAGCGACTCAGAGGTCCACCTGAAAGACGGATTGGATGGCTAACCTGTTGCCTTCCAGAAGAAAAAAAAGAAATACGAGAAAACATGCATACCAAGTTCCAGATAAAAAGGACATACCTGTCCTGGTCGGCCAATCTCTCGGAGTGATTCGCTTCCGCCGCCCCAAGGCCCAATTAGGCCATCATTACTCTTTCCACCTCTGCATGTTCCCATGATGTCAATTACACAAATCACAACTTGTGTCACAGGGATTAAAAATATGTACAGGGCGGGGGGGCTCCAGCGACCTTGACCCTGCCACAAGCATGAATGAAAATCCTCAAAATGGAGAACAAACCCTGCATTTTGACTGGTGGAATGTGGAAGTGAAGGATCCTTCCTCCAGGATGGACCCAAGTGGAATTACACACCAACACACAAGAAATGTGGCTGGTGCCAGACCTCCTCGTACAGATTTATTCACTCTCAGAAACACCAAATAGGTATAATAATAATAATAATAATAATAATAATAATAATAATAATAATAACAACAATAATAACTGGGAAAATAAGCTTCTGTGTCTCCCAATGTCTCCCTTTAAAATGCATATGTGCCTATGCATCTGTCACTAGCTGGTACAGGCTGTTAATAAAAAACGATGATGTGTGTGTGTTTTTTTTTTAAATAAATGGTTATAAATCATCATAACTTCTGACGGACTCCATTTCTCGACATTATTGACAAAATGTTTCATTGGGAGCGAGTGCGGGTGGGAATCTTTTCCTGGGCCTGCTCAGAGTCTTGGGTTGCCACTGATTGGTGACACGCACGCATGGCGTGGTGCGATCAAAGCGCAGACTGATAGTGGCCAATGTCAACGTAATAGAGGTGGTGGATTTGACATGAAGATGAAGGTGGGTGAGGGAAAAAATTAAGAAAACGTGCTTGTCAACTGCGATCTGTCCCAATTCCCATCATCAGCCTGCTGTGACGCAACAGAACTCTGTGTGGTACACAAAGTGGTCTGGCCTCTGAATGTTGGAGTTTGGGTTTAAGTTACATTCACAGCCTAAATTATTTAACCCCAGAGCAGCCGTGAACTGAGTCAGAAACGCTCTGAGGAAAATGTGTGAGAAAAGAAACAGTCTCCCTGAAAGGTTGGACAGCAGATGGGACTGCTTAGCTGTTTTCTCTGAACTCTAGATAATAAAACTAAAGTTGCTTCCTCCTTTTCCTCCTCTTCCGATTACGTAAAGTTGTTGAAACAAAGAAGTAAAGTGTATATGTGCATGCGGTACCACTGCTTTTATGAGACATGTCCCTCATGCAGTCGTAACCACAGAAGTACACACCTGATATAGAATTCCTCCTGTGCCTTAAATGCCTTAAAATCAAAGGTCCCCACTCTCTGGACCATGACTGACCCCTTTAAAATCCAACCTACATTGTTTTATTTGGATTTGACTTTGGTCACATCACATTACATTTCATTTGGCTGAAAAGCACTCGAACAATCCAAATGTATTATTATTATTATTACAATACTATAATAATAATAATAATAATAATAATAATAATAATAATAATAATAATAATAATAATAATAATAATAATAATAATAATAATAATAATAAGAAGAAGAAGAAGAAGAAGAAGAAGAAGAAGAAGAATAAGAATAATAATAATAATAATGAAATAAAATATTATTATTATTATTAGCATTATTATATTCACACTGGATACATTGCTCTTTAATAGCCCTTTTACCTGTAACATTACATGCCTTCGACTTACAATAAGAGCAAAAGGTATTCATACATTATATGAAAATACTTAACATCTTACCTGACAAGTATTCTGATGATTTTGTCACTCTGAATTGTTATCCCATTGTTTAATCACATGTCATTAGAGCAGATTTGTTGAAAATCACAGTAATCAACAATATAACGTGTCTTTAATGCCACTCCATATATCTGGTTGGTTGGTTGCCCAAAAATTGAACTGGGTTTGCGCAATAACCAACTGCGTCGAGGCTTTAAGTGGTTCATGACGCTGCAATTGCAATGTTTTTGCTCTTTTTTAAAAAACAACAAGAAAATACTAAATTACTTTCATGCAGTTTTGTCAGGCACAACCATGCCATTACGACACACTGCTACATCACTCATCACAGTGTGTGCGTGTGTGTGTATTCATCAGCCCGGGACCAAATGGGACTCAGGAGATGACAGATATACAGCCCTCAAGTACAATTACTGTGTTACGCTGTTGACAGAGGAAAGTGTTTTCAAACAGTTAAAGAGAAAAAGTGTGTTGAAACTGAGATCTACCGCAAAGGTCAGAATAAAAAAATAAAAAAATAACATGCCAGCTGTTTGTGTGTGTGTGTGTTTTATGTCCTGTAAAGTGTCTTTGACTGTTTTGATAGCACTATACAAATAACTTGTATTATTATAATTATTACAATTAAACACACATTTTCAACTAATTGGTATCAACAGTGCTTTGATGGATATTGGATTTTTTTTTTTCTTTCATAGGCTTTTTACCTGGAAAGTTACATTTCATGAAATAACAAAGCACACACGCAAACCTGTTGCTGTGTCTCATATTAATTTGACTCTGATTACAATGTTAGTCCTTTTGAATGAGCACAATAAAATCAAATCAATCAATTTTATTTAATTTTTTTGTATTTCTTAGCCTGATATTTATATTTTTATTTTTTTAAAAGTCGCTTTTGGCCACTAAAGGTTTGACGATGAACGTTATGTCAGATGAAGAATTAAAAATGCGTGGCTGTGTAGCAAAATCAAAAGCTTGCATATTGCCCCTTTTGAAGTTTAAATCAGCGACACGTGTTGTTGTCTGGAAGGTTAATTACACGCTGGACCGAACGCAGGCTCAGCGCTTAACGGCGGATGCCTGAAACCTTTAAGAAGGGGTCAAAGTTAAACTTCATGGCCTCTGCCTTTAAACGGATCTGCACTGAAAGGTTCACGACCCGGAGCCGTCCACATCCCGCCTCCAACCAGCAAGCCCACAGCAGCTTTAATGTTAATCTGCGTCGGCTCAGTGGAGTCCTGCTGCGCCACTGGAACCACCCCAGTAAAATGGAGAGTCTTTTTATTTATTTTTTTCAGCTAATGCCACTCGGTTCCAGGAGAATCAATGTTTGAGTGGGGTATCCTTTTGAACAGCCTTTTTTTTTTGTGGGGGGGGGGGGGGGGATCTTTGTTCTTTGATTTAATTCCTGACAAAAAAAAATACGGTTTTGTTGTGGGCACAAAGTCGTGCAGCCGTTTGGATTTCCCCCCATGACCCAGTTCTAGAAGAGTGTGTGTGTATTTTTCCGTGTGGTCAGATGAGGCTCCGACACACACCTCCAGCCAACGTGCTCTTGTTCCGCGAGTAACACTAAACCCGCCGGTTTAGTCGGACATCTGCATATAATTGTGGAAACGCAAATAGGCCCCGAGCATCTAAATGGGTGATTGCCTCCACAACTTCTGAGAGCCAGGAAACATGGTGGAACCTTCCATAGTGTCCACTACAGTGCTGGAGAACATCACGGAGTTGACACACACACACACACACACACATACAATTATACTGTTGTATATGTTGTGAAATATACCATGAGCAGCAGGATCATGGTGTGGTATGTGAGTTTCTTTTGTTATACATATAAAAAAAAATCCCTTTTATCAATTTCAGTAGGTTACTGTTACTCACCATTGTCCACACATCCGTTGGGTGCTTATACATATACTATTCATTTGGTGTCACTGAACAGAAGTGGCTGAAGGCCTATTTCAATGTTTACCATTCATCATCTACATAAGACCCATCATATCAGTGTCTCTTAGTTCAAAATGAGCAGCAATAAGTTTGAGAAACTTGAGGCCAGAAAATCTTGTATGGAGGAGTAAGTGTGCGACTGTCCTTTTGTGTGTGTGTGTGTGTGTAATTGTCCCTTTGCTAGACATTGTGGAAGTGTAATGAAAGGAAAGCAGCGAGACGCCAGAGAGGCTTCAAGCACAGGAAAGACAGGCAGCGCTGCATAACGAGACAGGAAGCAGAGATTTACAACTACTGCTGTCATGAAAAGGTATGTTTTAGTCCGGTCCGTTTATTTTTGCTACCGTGTGTGTGTGTTGGGGGGGGGGGGGGTTTGGAGCTTTGATCATGGTGATGAGATGCAGCTGGTGGGGGGGGGATTTGGAGCTTTGATCATGGTGATGAGATGCAGCTGGTGGCTCTATTCTGTCTCTGACGCATCTGCGGACAATCACAAACAAACACATTGGCGGAGGAGAAGATCCCAGGAGGAGATCTGTGAAAAAAAGAGACACTAATGACTAATTGGAGGATACTGTGTGTTTCACTGCGGGTTGATCTGGTGACAGCTCTGACTAAGAAAAAAAAACACTTACTCAAGCATTTTTGGAAGGAACATCACCCAGTTCATAATGTCCACCCCACATGTTGCGATATTGCAATACTTTCATTGGTAGTCATGCACCGTTGTGTTGCCAATTCCACAGGTGTGTTAGATTTGAACATAAGAAATATTTATAGTTTTCCCTTATACGCCTTAGGCTTAAAAAAAAAAAACGAAATACGCTTTGTCTGGAACGTTCATAGAGGAATGCAACACAGCTTGGGTGAGTTTGTGCAGTAACATTTTGTTCCAAAGCATGAGAGCCAGTAGTCCAGTTCATAAGGAGAGGTCATTGTCAACCTCACTCACATCACCCGTCTCTGCCCCCAGCAAGTGGTCCAATCACCTCAAAGCAGCACTTTTTTTTTTTTTTTTTTTTTTTTACAGAAGTCAATCAACAGTAAATGAAATATCTGAGTTATATCTAAGTGCTAAAAATCTCAGCTAAAAGCAGCTACATAATCACAGGGAGGAAGACCACAAACCTGAAGAGAGACACCTTCAGTCACACCGAACACAAACCCAGGTGTCATAATGTTGACATTGTAGATGGTATTTGAACTGTTTGAAAACCACATCCATAAAACCACCAAAATGCAGCAGATTTACGCGACCTATCATTCCACATCAACATTGCACTATTTCTCGCAGATGGAGATATGAGAGTGAGTAGCCCAGTCGTTTTT
>JAFBJU010000427.1:356233-411905 GCA_016785305.1 Colistium nudipinnis
CAATGCTCTCTAAGACAAGGCCCATAAGTCAATTATCACACATGTGTTAAGTTTGGGTCTATAAAATGTGCGTGTGTCCGGCTCCCATGAATGCCTCCCCAGCACTGAGCTTTCTTGGAGTGCCGAGAGCCTCCGCATTCCTTTACCAATGAGTTTAAATGCCATTTCAGAACCTACACGTTTTGCCTTACTCAGTATTGTACGAAGCCACCAGTAGGGCTGGTAGGTTTCTTTGAAGTTACTACCAGTGCTAAATGACACATTGTATTTAGGTTAGAGAGGGATGCCCTTTCCTTTCAGCCAATCCAGTCATTTATTGTCCCTTTGGGGAGCCACCAACACGCAAAAAAAAAAAAAAAAAAAGTATTTGGTGCCCACCGGATTGTTTGCAGCACCAGACGATGTTGCTCGGAGGAATGCTGAGACTGAGTTCAGGACGTACATGGGAGCAGATCCAGGAGCTGCTCTGTGGGCACTGGTGGAGTCATGCTGAAGGCTGAGCCAGATGTAGGGCTGCATTCTGGATAAAACATCTGCAACGCTTCCATTCAGGCCCTGGCTTTCCCGGTTGCTATGGAAACCGAGCTCTTCTCCACTTGCTAGGTCGCTGCTTTTTAAAACTGCCCGTAGCACTGAACGTTATTTGAATCTGTGAATATTAGCCAACCCACTGCACAGCTGCAGATATGAGTCAGCTTTGATTCCCCTCTGATTTTGCGCATGAGTCATTCCGTTGCGGTACGTTTTCAGACCATTATTTATATGCAAACTTCCACTCTGGGTGAAGTGTTGTGTTACATGTCGAGTTTTGTAAGGTGAGGCAAGGAAAATACAGTGAAAGGAGTAAACACACATGATTTATTCTGTATTTTTGACTCTATGCCTTTCTCTTGGTCATTTATTTCATCACTTTCACCAGTTTGATGCGGTGGGAGAGAAAGGGATGTAAAAAAAAAAAAAAAAAAAATTTTTTGCTGCTGTTTTTATTTTAGGTGGATGAGTTGCAGCAACAAAAGAGAATAAAATGTCTTGTAAACCGCTTTTATTTTGTATTTATGGCAACGCTCCGGAATCTAAAATTCCCCCATGCTCAACGAATCTTCACAATCAGAGTGGTCAATGGGGACGAATGGCAGTTGGTTACAATGTAACATTTACTGTTTTGTGACCAATGGCATGGAAATCGCAACACGATGCATTTTACGACCAGTAAACGGATTTCCAGGATCGCAATTCCAGTAGCAGCTTCTCCAGTTCGATGTTTGACATTCACCGCCACAGCCTAAGCCATGTTATGGCTGCTTGGCTTTGCTATAACGGTGACAGGTCTTTAAAAAAACGTTTGGGTCAGGGGTTAAGTGCGTACGGTCTGATCCCACAAGGCCCGCAACCCCGGGGGCAGCCATCTACACCTCCCGCAACATAGAGGACTGCAGAGAAACAACATCGACACACGCGCGCCCGCACACACACACACATTGTACCGTTTATACATTATATCAAATCTTTGATCAATAATTCTGTTTTTTTTTGATGGGTCAGTAAAACACGTACATGGTGAAATGCATGACGTTCAATCAAAGCTTCTGCCTAATTGCATTTTTTAGACAAATTGCGTGTGTCTTGGTGAATGGGAGATTTGAGAAACGCTGATTTCTGGCCAGACATTGTTCACACAGGCTATTTTTTCAACCTCACAGCAGAGAACGTCGGTGGGCCGTTTCATCCTGAGAGAATAATTCATCTTTTTATTGCATTTGTCCATCTGCAGCCAAGATCCAAAAATACACAATCCGCCTTCTCCTTCTCATGTTGGGAATCATTGGTGTGCTGATTCCCAGATGACGTGTTTTGGGGGGAGGCGGGTCGCATGAAGCAGGATTTGCGCTTGTTGAGGTTTAACATTGGGTTTTTAGTGATGTGAAACGGGTGTTTGTCAAAGCAAATTCACCACACTAACTCACTTTTCACCTTTAACTTGCTCCGGAGCATTTTGATCTCAGAATAAAGAGCTAAAAATAAATCCGGTGGCCAGCTGTCAAATCCCTGCTGAAAAAGACCCACAGTCATCATTACAGGTCCGGAAATTGACAGTTTGCAGTGAAGTGACAAGTGAGAAAGAGCGGCAGATATTTTTATAACTACGTGAATGGATTCACTGTTCCTGAGGTCCCATGTGCCCGCTCATTATTATAATTTTTTTTTAAACCACATCTTCCAAACAAACACAGGGTTTTATCAAACTAAATAAATAGGCATAAGCATAATAGCTTCCTTTTAGTGGAATAAAGACTCTTTGATTGGAAGATGGTAGGGTTTTATTCTGTCACAGTAACACACAGGAGACTCTGTGATTTTGTTTTAATTGGACGTTCAAAACTAAACCATCTGATGTCTTTTATTAGAAAAATAAAATGCACACACTGTTGAATATTTCCTATGATTAGAACTGGATCATTTCACTCAGATGGGACTCATCAGACGGTTGCTTCTTCTCCTCTCCATGAAGTTTAGCATTTTTTTTTTGTCAACATTTTTTTTCATGCCAGTTTACATACATTGCCCTGACTTCAACACATTTTTGCAGATATAAAACGTATATGGCTCACCATGACATAATACCTCGTGATACAGTGCCTTGAAATTCTATATCGATTACACACATAATGAAACAATTTTGATCGATTTGCAAAATCTTGAACTCATGACTGGAGACAAAGATTCGCTTGGTACAGACTTGAAAAATGGAATATTTCTCCATGAAAGTGGAACATGTCTGATGAGATCCCAAAACAAAACAGCAACTGTGTTACAGTGGAGTTTATTAGACTTTGCGGCTCAATGCGTCTTTCATAAAATAGGTTTTTAATCTCCGCTGCGATCTTGCAAAAGTCAGTCGGGGCGGAAATCCACCTAACGTCCATAAAATCCCTGCTCCAAGTTGAATTCCAGGTAGTGTAAAGAAAGGGGTGACTCATTTTTTGAAGATCTCCACATATGAGGAAACACACACAGAAAAAGAACCCACCTCAGGTAGACGCCCTCTTTGGTGGCTGAGCAGGAAGACATCAATCCAGAGTCTGAGGGTCAGGAGCTGATGTCGGGTCCGAGGTGACAACCAAGAGTCTGGAACGGAAACGAGTGGAGGAGACGACTCGGAGGTCAGGGTCAGCCCTGGTGCTGATGGGGGGAAAAAAAAGGGGGGGGGCTGAAATTGAGCTGGAGCATAAAGCTGTTCTGATCACAGAGGCTGCGGCCTCCACACAGATGGTGATCTGGGGATATGATATGGCCTTTCAAGGTCTAGCTCAAAACAGATAGTGATCAGCTTGCAAATGACAGTTCAAAGGGAAACTCAAATATCTTTTGGGTCCTTTCAGGCCAAGTTGTTGTTTTCAAAATTCCAAAGTGCACAAAAAAACAAGAGAAAACTCCAAATGAACTTCACATACCACAGATAGTTCACAAAATAAAATTCACGACACAAAAATAAAACTGAAATGAATTATAAATACAATATGTTGAGGAGGAGTGAAAATGAGACACCGGTGTAGCCAATAAGCAAAAGTTGGGCATGATCAGAGGAAAGTCCAGGGCAGGAAGTAAAAAAAAACAACAATAAATAAAAACTGGAGTGTTAAACAGGAAGTACATGTGGACGGCAAAGAGTCGTCGAATGGTATATCTTATCACCCACTTATTTTTTTTACTGGGAACATTTTTGTCCAGCTCTATACGTCCCCATCCCTCCCCCGTCTCTCCTGTAGCTCCGCCCCCCTGACGTCCAATCAGACCAACAACGAGGAGCAGCTGGAGGAAGAGCTTAAAAGCTCCAGAGCCTCCACCAGAAGGGAGAAGATGATGATGTGTTGGCGACTGATGTGGTTTTTGTTGCCTCTGTTTGTGGTTATCATTATTTGGTATTTGGTATTTTATTTTATAACACAATCAGCATGTCCTTTTTTTTACCCTGTGTCAGCGGGTTGAAATGAGCAGGAAGACATTTTAGTGACATTTCAGTTGGCTGGATGGAATTTTTTCCTTTTTTTTGTTCTTCTTTCTCTGATCAAAAATATCTTCTCCAGTTGTGTTTTTTTGTGGTGTCACTTTAGAAAAACAACGGCGTGCTGTAGGAACACACAAATACAATACAAATGGGTTCCATGTGAGCATGGAAATCAAAGAGGCTCTGACCCCTAAAGACCCCCAAATCCACTCTGCATGTACAGCCACCTGTAAATGTCAAAAAGGCTACTTAAATGTTGAAATTGGTTATTTCACACACAACACTTAAGTTGTCCTGTTTTGAGGTCAGGAAACAACAGGAAATTATTTATAGACAATTATTCTTATTATAGACAACTTAGCAGGTTGTTTAACAAGCAAAACACGGGCAACCATTTATGATATTAGGAATTACAGGTAACTGAAGCCAGCTGTTAATGACTGAAAAACTTCAAGCTTGTTACCGTCAACCATTTGGATAAGTGGCCTGTAAATGGTCTATGATGAAGGAAATGGGGCCTCGTTTCAGGGGACTCACGACGGCAGATGGAAAACTTTATTAAATCTGCCTCAGGATTAAAAGTGGAGTACGTGAGATGCGGAAATCCTCAAAGTGAAACAATATGACCAAACTTCGGCGTGTCAAAGGCGGTGGTCATCGACAGTTAAAGGAAATCACACAGCCATTTTATAAAAAAAAACGTCATGCAAGATTTCTGAATTTTGTATAGTGTATTCATATCATTTTGTATAATTTGATCCAAGGGCTATTTATATAATAATGCTTCTCGCTGATTATTGATGGATATAATTAGATGCATTCCCTATCTTGTTCTATTATTTTTTTCAGCAGTAGATGGGATCTGTTTTCTGTTTTCCATGTTTAAATTTCTTTTAAACCATTCCAAGTATTTACACAAACAGCCATTCAGTCCTAAGTGCTTCCCTTTCTTCCCTCAAGTTACGGAAGTCATAGGACTTTTTATAGCTACCCCAAGACAGAGATAGTCCACCGTCCCTGTGGGCTCGGCAATAGCTTGACACAATTGTTGGAATATTCCTGACTATTTTCCCCGAGTAATTAGAGTTAATCCAGTCACGCGATCACAGTGGAGTTTGTTGTTTTTTTTGAACCAGTCACATTGGTTAAAAAGACAAAAAAAAGTCCGTTTTTTGGCCACTTAACATTTTCAGTTTGGCCGGAATCAACACGGACCTAAATTCTCCACCCAGCCCTCTGGGCAACTATAGGTTAGCACGCTTTGCGAGTTGGAATTTCAGGACCTACTGCTGCCCTGGAGGTATCCCGGTTTATTTTTAAACAGCTAATCTGCTGCCGCTCGACCTGTATTTGCAAGACTGTTTAACTTCCTGCTGACAAGGGAAAGCACGTTGGTAAGAAACCACCTGCTCTTTGCCTCCATAGGCACCGCGTTTGAATCCGAGTGATACACCAGTTAATACGTGCATATGGTGGACAACGAATAATTGCGGGGTGATGACACAACTCTGGATGGCACAGGCCCCGGCAGAATTATCGGTGCGAAGGTGAAGGCTATGGTCCCACCGGACTCGTACATTGATCATTGAAGATCAGAAACAGAATAAAAAATAAAATAAAAATAAAGATTCTTTATGAATGACGTTTAGTGCGGGAGAGATGGGAAGGCCTTTTGAGACCTGTGTGTGTCTGTGTGTGTGTGTGTGTGCGTGTGTCTTTTCCCCCCTGGGCTGGGGGCTGTGCCTTAATTGCTCGCTGCTGACGAGGATTATAGCAATCCTAATTATGACAGATTCTCTCAGACATCAGTCTGCAGTCTTTATGTGAAGCTCTTCCTGCTGGGCCGCACAGTGCTGCTTTCTCTGGAAATAAAAACCAGTTAGAAAGCACCGAGCATGTTTTTCAAATGAAAGAAAAAAAAAAAAAGAAAACGCAGCAGGCTTTCAGCACATGTGCTCAGCGTACCTTCGCCTTACGGCAGACAGCAACTCTGTTGGCTCAGGTGCTGGCCAGATATCAGCCAAAGTCCAAATTCAGTAACTGAGGCCATCAATATTCAAATGGTCTACACCCATTACGTCATCACCATGTCAACATATCCAGTGGTATTACACATTGGTTCCATAAAAGTTGAAAAAATGTTTTCCATGTTTGAATGCATGAGTTATATGTACTGAATGTATATTAAATATGCAACATCTGGATGATGTCATGCACACAGCTGTCTAGCTTGCTGGCAGATCTCATACCTTTGATGTCAGTCCACTAATCTCCCTGTGCTCCATTTATTCCCCTGGAGGTACGCTGCTGTTTGACCCCCACGTGACCTTTCAGGGCCAACCTGCACATCTGCTCCCCATCCAGCCAACCCATCGGCTCCTCACTTTACCCATTGTTCCCAGCCAGAGTCACAACATTAAGTCACACATTTTTGTGAGACTGAGTTGGATGGAGAGCAGGACAGTCAGGAAATAGAAGTTTGTGATGGAGGTTCCCAGTGTGACTGACTGGGAGCTGATTGGAGGAAGACCACAGCAGTGGCACTTAATCAGTGTGTAGCCGTCTACGTTAGGCTCCTAGATAGCTCTCATTGCACAATGATATTTATCCATTTGGGCATGCAGCCCATCTTTTGGTATCACTTCTTGCGTTGAACAATGGCACTTGGGTCCAGGGGAGCCCGGTACCGAACATCTGGTTCGACCTCCTCTCCAAGAGCAAAACACGTTCATCAACATCAAAACCCCTCCTGGACAGGGAGAAGAGAGATCTTCACTATTGTTACAGTATTAATAACTAAAATAACCCCCCCCCTCCCAACATACACCTCTGTCCCTGTCCCTTTGCCACAGTGGCTGCCGCCAAACTCCTGCAAACACCGGTTGCATCACATTTTGGATTGTTTGGAATCTTCACTAATGTCTGAAGGTAGAGGAGGAGCCCAACGTTCCAGGAGCACAAAGGTCGACATTTTTGAGCTTCTGCAACCCCCGCAAACCCCCCTCTGCGGTCCACTGGGTGTGGAGTGGGAAAGTCTCCCAGTCTGACGAGGCCTCAAGTTTGATCAGTTAAAGTGTAAATAAGTCCATTTTGGGACGCTAACTAAAAAACAAACAAAAAAAAAAGATTCTAAGCACAGAATTCCACTTCCTAATGACTTGCAGCTGTTGAACGCCGCTCACTGTCGAGGGCCCTGGCCCTGGCTGTCCTGACACATCCCATTGGGATCCAGTCTGTGTCCTTTGGACATAGCTGGACATAGATATCTATGTGAATATCCCAAAGTTGCCTGGCACTGCTCGTCCAATGTGTCTCTGAGAAATCAAAGTGGTCTTCGTGCCTTCAAAAACTTTTTTTTAAGTCATTTTAACAACTTTTTTTCTAACCTCCTCATCATTGGCCTACACTGTGTACAACATAATGAAAAAGTGAAGCCACCTGGGGTGAATTCAACTGATATGCCTTATAATAGTGCTAGACAGTGTATACAATGTTGTTTTTTTTAATGCAGAGCTCAGGGACCAAAGTCATGGTTTCCAAAAGCAGGGAGGGCTTGAGAAGAGTTTTTTTTACGGGTTCACTGAAACCGTCACTGCAGAGCTCCACAGAATTGGTCTGACGTCAGTAAAGTGCAGAGATACCGTTGATGAAAAGCTGTTCTGGACATATCGGCACAAAAGATTTCACCAGGACAATGAGCTCACAGCTCAGATGAATCCTCTGAGTGGCCTAGCCAGTCTATCAAACCCCACAGGGGGTTTAAAACGAGTTTTAGAAATACTGAATTCAGTTCAAACGTGTTTCACATACATGAACAGGTATGTTGAGACTTTTCTGAATCAGTTGCAAACAAAAACTTTTCAACTGAAGCTGAAAGGTTATGTATCTGTCAAAGCAATGTATTAGTTAACTCACAACTTTTTTAGTGGGCCCAAGATATTTTGTGCAGGTGCAGGAATTGTTTAGATTTTGATTTGTTTTTGCCACCATGCACTGAAGCGTATTAATAACTCTGACATTTTAAAAAGTATTCTAGAATGTCACCTGAAAGGATTGTGAGAACACCTTGCGGGGGTCCATGTATTATTTTGAAATTGCCGTCCAGTGACGTGCAGACGCAGATCATAATATGCCAAATTTCTGGATTTGTTTTTGTTTCCCAGTGTTTCCTGGCTCCTAATGGCCAAAAATCAAAGAATGCAGCTTTAACGCGGATGTTCAGGCTCCAGGTCCTTCAGACATTCCACGTGGGGCTTTCATTTTAAGTCAACCCAAATCATGTTCCTTGCCAGTCTTTGGTTTTGCAGCCATTGATAAATATCTGCAGAGTTAAAGTCTTTGACAGACTCAATTTGCAGAGTAAGCACATTATGCAATCAAGCCTCTCGCACCAATCCTCCACTGGAGAGGGGGGATTTGGCTTTGTTTCTCAATTTAGGGGGTGCTAATTCAATTACATCTCTGATTGTTGAGCCTATTATTTCCCAGGCCAAAGTGTTAAGCAAATTGTGCACCCTCACCCACATAAAACGGTGTGAAAGTTGAGTGCGGAATGTTTGCAGGTCACCGGTGATTGCTACCTGCCCAAACACACAAACACACAGTGATGCGCCCCTAATGAGCAGGTGGTGAAAGGAGGCTTCCAGCTTATAAATGTTACATAGGAACAGCAAAAGGAGGCGGTGCCTCTCCCAAAACTGAAATTCAAAAGAATCTGCTTGAAAAACACGAGACACCTGATAGATTTATTAAAAAAGACACAGTGTTCATTTTGTGATGTTTTTCTATGATGTGATCACATTTTTGGACTCTAGACAACAAGAGACGAGAATGAGTATTTAGAGTGAAGGAAATGATTGCATATGGTATTTCGTGGCGTACAGGCAACCGAGATAAATAATTATTGTTTCAGAAACGCGTCACGTGGAAGTAGCTTCTTGCTGAAAAAAACATATATTTAACAGTTATTTTACTAACTAAACTGAAGTATGAAAACGTTATTTTAGAAATTGAGGAAAAGACTGAGGCCAACTAATTACACTTACAGGGGAACTTTGACCTCTGTCACATTTTCTCAGACATCTGAGGCTGCTCTGTCTACCTGTCTCCAAAAGCTCTCAACGTAGTCTGAATATTTGCAGCCAAGCCTGAGAAACGTTATGTTCCATTTCACTTTGTGTCACACGCCCTTAGGCGGCGGCTTTGATTCAGACTGAGGTCTCTTTTTTTTTTCTTTTATCACAAATAAAATCAGTAAAATCAACTTTAGAGACAAGTGGGGACTGGGGAATGTCTTCTGTCAAGTTAGTGTCCCCAACTTTAGAGGGATGTGTGTGTGTGTGTGTGTGTGTGTGTGTGTATGTGTTTATCTCTATCAGGTTGTGAGGACTGATTTTCTTTTTTCTTTTATCGCCAACAAATTTGGTTAAAAAATAAAAAATAAAATGACCTCTTTTTTTTAAAGCTGCACATTGGAGCAGAACCCTGATAAATGAAATGTTCCTCATGTCATATTAAAGAAATGAATTTGGTTTTCAGAACCAGACAGTATAACTCTCCATATACAAATACCCCACATATAATCAGAGAGTACACAACCGGAAATACATTTAAAAAACAGTTAATCACTATAAAATAGCATGAATCAATGGTATATTGCTTTTATGGAATAATTAATACAAATAATTAAAATAAAAACTGATTTGTGTTGGGATGAAGCCAATCGTCTTGATTTATTCACATGTGGAGGTTTTTTGGAGGTTTACTCAAACATCAAACTGTCGCCTTAAACGATCATCCTGTACTACAAATCTTTCAGAAGTAGATCCGTTTTTTTGGTTGATGCTCAAAACTTCACAGAGACTTTTGGAGTGATTTAGTTTTTTAGACACATGTTTCTGTGTACACATTTCTTTATAATGATGCGAGTTTTTTTTCTTCATATATATAAATATCTGGTCCTCACTACTTCAAAGAGCTTTTGGATGCTAGAGACATTAGGGTTAGGATTATGTTCAGGCTTAAGGTTTGGTTTTAAGTGATGGTTATGGTTTGTCTAAGGGACTGGAGAATGTCTTATGTCAGTGAATGTCTGCAACTAAAGAACTATGTGTGTGTGTTTGTGTGTGTACATGTCCATAAAGGTTGCGAGGACTCATTTTATGTTCAGCACATTGATTTAAGAATATTTTGGCACTCTGGGGACATTTCAAGGGTCATTTGGAGTGTGGCCTTCAGGGTTAGGGTTAAGTTTAGGGTTAGATTAAGGGTTTAGCTGTTGGTCCTCACAATTTTTTTAAAGCAAGTGTCTCTGTGTGTTTGAGGAAAGAAAGATAGAATGTTACTACTAAAAACAAGATTTCACGTGTAAAATCAATAGTCCTCCAAGTGTGCTCCATGAAACAGTACTTTTTTCTTATTCTTATAAATATTATTTTGTTATCATTTACGTGTTTTTAAAATAAACCATTTCACCACCAGCACTGTGTGTGCGTGTGTGTGTTTGCCGTGTGTGTGCCCGCGCGCGCTCTCGGACCTGTGTGTGCGCACTGCGCCTCGTCAGAGGGCGGCACTTTGACTGCCTTTTACGCACCATTAAAATCGAGCCTTAGCGCCCTCCCTCTGCGCGCGGCCCCTCTCCTGCGCCGCCGCCAGCCCTCACTGTCTGGATTTATGTTAAGGATAGATGGGCTACATGCCACACGTCACACGCCTACAGGCTGCACAAGTTCACAGCTCCATCTCCACTCTCGGGCCGTTTCGCGTCTCCTTTGGGCTTTTTTTTTTTCTCGTCTGCTTGGATACTACTTACTCAGGCATTGGATATGTGCACACAAGATGATGACAGCCCCTTTCCTCCCCGTAGAAGTAAAATAAAATAGGCTTTCGCACACACTGGATTTACTCCTGTCGTTCCATATGAAGAAGTTAAAAGTAAGTGATGCGTTTTCCACTTTCTCCTTTTTTTCTTCTTCTTCTTCTTCTTGTCTCGGTTTATGGTGTTCTTACGCGCGGGAGTTCGCAGCGCTGTGGCGTGGCGCAGGACGGCGGGGACACGGTCCCGCTGCTCGGGACGAGTCCAGCTCAGATTGCCACATGTTGTGGATGAAGCTTGCACAAAGACACGCGGCGGCAGACGGGAATAATAATAATAATAATAATAAAAAAGAAGCTCCACCTGTCCGGTGTGTGTCATCCACGGCTTTCCTTACGTGATTCCCCCGATCGATATGTTTTCGTGGACGGCCCCTGTCTGCCTCTTCCACGGTGTCCACGCATCTTGCGCAACTGTTTTCCTCCTTGTGTAAATTGTTGCATTGTGTGGCGTCTCTGCGGGAAGCAACTCGCTCCAAACACGCGTTGGTTCTCAGAGCTGCTTTTAATTTCGCCTATTTCTAATTAGAATAATCAAATAAAATAAAAACACGCGTCTTTTATTTCATGAACTTCCTGTGCTAGGTACACGCATTTTATAAGCCTGTTATAATAAGCGGGTGTTGCATGTGAGGTCAGGGTGTCCCTGTCTTTCCCCGTGTTGTCAACGCAGAGAGCTGGCTCCTCAGGTCAGACACCCGAATCTGTGGCCTGTGACAGGGCTGACCTGCTGTGCACAAATTGCCTACTAAGGGTCCCTTTCATTTCCAGCATCGACTATGGGGCTGATCATGTTTTATCATGTGTGTATGTGTGTGCGCCTTTTGTCAGTCTGTCAAAATGAGAACCTGGTGACATCTACTGTAGAAACGACCACAGAGGCAACTTGTGGCAACTTTTGGCAGGTGTGTGTGTGTGTGTGTCTAGGTGGTGCACCCAACTTTTTACAGGTCTGCAGCAGATCGCAATGAACCAGAGTTCAAAGTTGGGTGTGGTCCAGCCCATGAGCAGGCAGGCAGTAATGTTGTAATTGCCACTGAGTGCTCCTTTAATAGTGTGCTAATACCACGGTGGCCTGACCATCGCGGGACCGATTTTGGATTTCATGTAACAAGTGACGCGAGAAGCAGGTTTCCCACATTTGGTGCGGCAGGACCTGTTTATCACACTGGTGTCGTGGTGGTTTTGATCCTCCATCTGTGGCAGCAGGTGACCACCAACAACTTTGATGCAGAGGGAGGGGGAAAAAAAATCCTTTTACTGAAGAACGTTATAACTAAAAATAGATCGAATGTGTGCATGTGCATACATCAGGTCGTTTCAGACGTTTCATCTCTCATCCAAGAAGCTTCTGCGCTTCAGTTAAATTTCGACAGGTTTAACCTGAGTGACATCCCCCAGGCTCTTTTACTCAACCAGCTGGGTTTTTTTTTCTTTTTTTTTTTTTGCTCACTAATCTGCCTCACTACCGCCTGACAACTTAAGCTCCTTTTAATCACTATATCAGATAAAGAAAAAAAAAGAATGTAACAAAATGGAATATATGAATACTGTTTTCGTATCGTGTGTGAGACAGAGAGAGAGAGAGAGAGTGGGGGGGGGGGGGGGGGGGGGGGGGGGGGGGGGGGGGGGGGGTGCGTGCGTGCATCTGGGAATAAGTCTTTGAAGTCTTTTTCTGGAGGAAGGGTGGGCATTTGGAGGAAGGGTGGCCACCCTTAATCATATTCCGAACAGACTTTTCCCTTTATGCTTTTTTAATGGAGTTAAACAAGTGAGCTGGGCTGCACGCCCGGCTGCATTATCTGACACCTTTCATCTTTCATTTACTGTCCCTTCGCCACCGCTCCACTGATACCAAAGTACAGGGAGGAAATATGGAAACAATTAGTTTTTTTGCTGGGGAGTTTTTTGTGGTTACAAAAAAAAAGTAGTAGTAGTCCTGCTGTTTGCAGAGTAAAAAAAAAACGTGACATTGTAATGAAGATAATTGTTCACCACCACGTCCGGACGATTTGTGGCTGCTGTACGTTGGCCAGGGGGGGAGGGGGGGAAGCGGGAGATCACACCTCCTCAGATCTGCAGGCACCAGCAGGGGGCGCTGGTTTTCTGATGCCTTCAAAACAGCTGCTTGGTTCGGTGAGAGGTTTTTAGAGAGACATCACATGTGGTTACCCTCCCCATCCCTTCATCCCTTCTAACCCCATCCCACCACCGGGTGCCAGAAAGACACCGGGCCTGTTTAAGTCTGGAATGTTGCATGGTCTCTCCAACTCACTGCTCCGTATCTAAGACACAATCCAGGAAGGTCCTCCAGTGCCAGTCCAGTAACCCCCAACTTTCATGTTATTTAAAGCTAAATCTATAGCATCGGTTCAAAGCTCCCTTTTTTGGGGGGGGGGGGTGAGCCAAATAAGCCAAGTGACTAGATTAGACAAATCTTCTCTACTCAAGTGTCTACCCCGGGGTCAGATGTGAGATGATCTACAGATTGAAGGTTGTTGAGCTATTTGCCCCCGGGTACATGTTCCCGCCCGGCGTTAGGGGGACTACGGGGGCAGGTGAGGTGGCAATTGGCCTGGGGCTTATTTAAAATGCACGCATTGTCCGGGCTCCATCATAAATGCTGTATATCCACAGGTTGACTCCAGACGTAGTGGTTCGGTTCTCCTGTTTTAGTTTGGTGTCGGGTCAGTGCGAAAATATATCTGTTCTTTGAGTTTTTTTTTTTTTTTCGGAAATGTGAAGGTAGGTGCAGTCCAGGAGCATTAAAGGAAAGAAGAAAAAAAACAGACGTTTATGCATCCTTGGATCTATTTTGTCTTATGTTCTGTGGCGCAGAGAGGGTGTCGATTTATCCCGCTCCAGTAATACACCGCGGAAGGATTTGGTTTATAAAGCCTGCACCTGATCAAGAAATCTGCAAATTTGATCTCAGGATGTTGCTCTGTGTTCATAGTATAATGAGGAAACCCAATCCCAGCCACCGTGTGTTGCTACTGTGCAAGGCGCACACTCGCCCGGCAAAGGCCAAGGTTAGCGCTACTGCTCAAGTCATTTGTGCGTAAAAAAAATTAAAAATCTCACAATCCCCTCAAAACACGCTTCGATTTACTTTCTGCATTCATATTTTGTAGTCTGTGAACACGGGCTCCCGGGGGGGGGGGGGGGGCGGGGGCTTGCGTTACCGTGTCGGAGCCAGGCGCCTGAGCCAGTGGAGCGCTTTGACAGATACTTATGTTCTCTCATTGTCAACAGATATTTCAGGACTACGAGTCTGTGATGAATGCTTGTTTTTTTCCTTCGGTGCCGCATATCAGCGAGTCACTCGCACGCCTTGTGTTAAATGAGACACCACTGCCAAGTTCTTGTGTCTGCTTCACAACTTCATGCGTCCTAATGCCTCTAATTTGATTTCGCATCAAAGATGTTGACGTCTAGCGGCGCAACATTCATGCTAATGACAACCAGATGTCCTGTGTCTTTTTCTTCCTTCCATTTCTCTTTCTTTGCCGATATTTTTTTTCGACGCAGACTTTCTGCTCAGGTTTACGTGACCCCTTCCTGTCACCAATGCATGCTTGCTGACAGGAAGGGGTTCCGCATGCGATTATCGCGTGATGATCAGATCACCAAAGGTCGTGTGGGTAGAGGACGCTCGGTCACAATGATCTCCTGGGTCACATGTTATTGGGAAAACTATAATCCATTTGTCCGTTTGTTCAGGGGAGTTGTTTTCACGCATTCCTGGTAGGCAGGAGTTTGAATACCTCATAAATAGTCTCCATTGGGTATAAATCCAACGGGCGGAAACCCTTCATTTATAATAAACAGGAATGTTGTTTAAGTTCCGCATCACAAGAATCATTCATTTTCCAAGCAGTGATTTTTTTTTTTTTTATTAACGAGACTTTAAAAAAAAATGAAACATTTAGTTCTGAATGAATGAGGGGGAAATAGCCAGCAGGGATGCTGTAGATGACAAAGCCGGGACAGTTCAACGCCATTATAGAAGAGGTGAATTAAGAGCCTCCTTATGAGCTCTGACCTCAGATGTGGAAATCACCTCACCTCATTTGCACTGGCCTGCTCTGATGTGCAAACAGGAGCAAAGGGAGGATTTTTTTTTTTAAGTGGAAGCGGAGACGGGACCTTGAGCGCCTCGTCTCCGCTCTGGCCTCCGCACTCGCTGGATTCTGTGCCCGGTCTAACTTTAACCCTGACGCAAACGGGGGCGTCACTGTGAATCAGCCCCTTTCTTTTTTTTCTTTTTTTTTGTTTGCAGGAAATCTGCGGGCTGCAGATTTCCTGCGAGGACTTGGCTGATTGGCACTCCATGTGTGTAGCTGGAAGTGCGAGATCACCAAGAGAACCCTCTTGAAGTGATCCTCTATAAAGTGTCGGATGAGGTTAAGGGCTTGTTTGTGTCTTTTTGAGTTTCCAAGTGTAGCTGTAAAGCCATCAGAGCCACAGAGACAAGAACCAAAAACACACTTGAGTGTGGGTGTGAGAGAGTTTTCTTTTCTTCTTTTTTTCAAACAACATTTCTAGCTCTCCCAGACTATCAATCAGCAGCCAGCCAGCCGTGTCACCGAGGAATTCCTGCGAGGCCCTCAACCTGGCGTGCGAGCTCCAAAGGAGCGGTGGGATGGGTGGAAGGATGCGTTAGACCTGGGCTGGCGCTTAGCTCTGTGCAGAAAAGACACCGTCGGGGGGTGTCATGTGGAACGGGGAACATTAAGTGGGGGAAATCACATGGGCGTGGCCCTCGGTGCCAGGATCTGAGGGCTCCGCTCTGTTCTCTGCAGTGGGCTGCCACTGGAGTGTGAAGCAGCAGTGAGGCATTTGTCAGAGTCGGTGACCCAGCGCCCAATCTGGCAACATGTGTCCAGTCCCCCTCGTTTTTGCGTCGCGCTGCGTTAAACCGCGCACCGTCATGCTCTTGGCCATATGGAACAGGTGCTGTTTAAAATAAGAGACAGAGCTTTTACCAGGTAGATTTCGGTGATGTCACGTAATTAAAAATATTTACGGCAATTTTTGCTATATCTATTGGTTGCTATTGATTAGCTGATCAAATCAAAACATTGATTGCTAAATAAAGAAGGAATTCTGTTTTTTTTACTTCATCATTTCCTGCTGTCGTCCGGAAATCTAAAAAAAATCACTGCAGCTTTTTGAACTCCTATTGGAAGAATCAATCACTGCAGAGTTCAGCCGCCGAATTTTAGAAAGCACTTCAGCAGGTGCACGGAGGATCTGTTTGTTTCTCGAGTGGCTCGAAACTTCAATTTTTGCAATTCTGCTTTTGTCCACCAGACAAAAGCCGAGTAAGCGTAGTGTGAGCTACCCACAGGGCTCATAAAAAAATTGACCTCACCCTCCAATCTCGGCCCTCTGAGAATAATTGGAAAATAAAACCACATTTAGTTTAAGAGTTCACTGCTTCACTAGGGGTGTGGGGGGGGTTTATGTGTTTATGTGGTGTTTAATCGGATTTTTAAAGGGGGTTGTGGGGTGTGTGTGTGTGTGTGTGTCGGTTACCGTCATTTGGTGAAGATGATACAAACTGAAACTAATTGGGTTGTGTTTGGTGGATTATTGTGTCCCTTACCACCGTGAAACACAATCTTTTATGAGCATCCTGTGGCTGATGATTATGAGCATTTAAGGGCGTGTTCAGGTTCCTTTTTACACGCCTCAGGTCTGTGTCATTGGCGTGTGGCCTGAAACTCACATGTTTTTTTTTAAGTCAAGTGCCAAAAAAAAGTACCTCACGCTCAAGAACCTCTGGATATTTTTACACCAAGCGCGTAATATTTCCCTCGCTGAGCGATCCCCGCATACATGACTGCTGGAAGGCATTTGGATGAGCTGGATTTGAATCATGATCAGAGTAGTAATCTTCGAGTCAATAAGCGCATCGGCCTGCTAGGAGGTCGTTGTTTCCGCATCAGCCGGTTTCGCTCAAGAATGAAAAAAATTATGAAATATACCAGTGACCCATTAGTCATCTCTGCAGATCGAGAAACATTCACGAGGTCCGTGGTGCCCCGCCTTTTATTTTCACTTTCCAGGCCAAAAAGCAGCAACAATGAGAGAAATAGCTGAAATATCTTTTTTGCATAAAAATAGGCTGCATAACCTCTGACTCTGGCAGCCATGAAACATCATGCACACAGTGAGCCTTATTCATTGCTGAATTAAATCTCTATTGGCATGGAGAGCAAAAAAAAAATCATGACGTCACCATGATATGGAAATCTGGCCACAGGGGGCCCATTTATCCGAATCCTCATGCTGGGGCCACTGAGCCCCCTCTTGGCAGCCTGTTCTCTTTTTTTTTCTCCTGTGCTTTGAAGGGAGGCCATTTTTCCAGATGTGACTCCTCCGGGACACTTGACCTCGAGGGAGGGTGTGAAGGTGACTCACAGGAGAGAACAATTAGCTCCCCTGCTGTCATGTGACAGGAACAGAGAGAGAGTGACCCATCGTGAACAAAAAAAAAACCCACACGGCTAAAAAGTTAAAGTAGAGTAAAAAGTAGATCAATATAGTGAGTGAAAGAGACCTGTACACAACAGTGAAGCGACAACAACACAACACAAGTTCAGAGACCTTGTCGTTATATGCATGTAATAAACAAATCATGTTCAGTTCAGATGACAGCGGGTCCGAGGTAATTCATGGGCAATAGTGCGCTTTCAAAAGATTTGCATACGGTCCCACATTGCCTCGAGGTTGATTCACATTCTGGAAAACAAAGTATGACTGATTTTCATATTCATGGTGAATAGGTATACTTTTTCTTTTCTTTGTTCGAAAAATTATGTATTTTTCTGTTGATGTTGGCAGAAACTCAGAAGTCGCACATGGGTGTCACTTCTAGGTTGCTTTAATCAATATGCAACACGTGCCGTCTAATAAAATAAAATCTAATGGCTTAATGGTTGCTACCCACATTGTTTTTTGTGTTCATTTTCAGTTTTGGTTGACATGCTAATTCTTTAGCATTGAAACCACCAAGCAATTTTTAGTTTTATTATTATTTTCGCCAAAAAAGAGGGTCAAAATTCAAGAAGTCAAAGTTGGAAAAGGTGATTTGATTTAAAACCAGCCACTGTGTAATGACAAAATAGAGTGCAAATTCAAGCAATCATCCAGTGCCAGGTTTCGGCACCCAATTTTGGATTTGCCAAATGGGTGTTCAGACACAACTTTGCACAACTTTCTTTCCTTATCGTCCAAAGCCCAAATTCCTCTCCTGCAGTCAGCACATAGAAATCAGAAAATCCAATCTTCACCACTTCTTGTTGACACAGTAAGGGGAAGCTACTGTGGGCCTGTGAAGGGGGTCATAAAATAGTGCTTTTCCCTTTTCAAAGAAAACAACAGAGAGAGCATGCGGTCATCCAGAGCATCCCCCCCACCCCCTTGCTACTCTCAGTAGCCAGATTTGATTTCCTGCAGGACACCGAGGGGAGACGAGCTGATTGCAGCCAAAAGCATCGGTAGTTCACGCTAACGAGTCCTTCAAAGAGACAGCTGGGTCCATTCAGCGAGTTTACATGTCGGATCTGTGAAAAATTAAATAAAATACCTCAATTGCAAAGGGATAAGGCAATTGGCCCCGTCCAGTGAATAAATGAATCGGCATCCCTGTAACCCTTCGTGACCACGCCCCCGACCCCCCCCTGGCCCTCACAGACGGTAATCTGATTAAGGTCACTGCCGCTCCATCCCCCAAAACAACACGTCTGGAGGAAAGAACTATTCTCAAGGAATAACGAGATGTCACCCAGCCAAAGGACACTGGTACAGCTCCAAGTTTGAAATGGGAATCTCGTGTGTGTCCTCCGAAATAGCACCCTGGGATGTGTTTTTCCTCTCTCCGTTCCCATTGTTTGCTTAGCTACGCTTTTATTGCTATGTTTTTCACTATTAAAGCCTAAAAACCTCTGCGGCTCGCTAACACTTTGATAATATTTGGTTAAAAGGCTGCAACATTTGGCTCGCACTCATCTTTTCAATCCCTTTGTTTAGCACGGTGGGTGTTCGCATTGTGAGGTCTGGTCTCATTAGAGATTTGTCAAGGTTTGTTCATTGTTCCTGTTTTTCTCTGCAACAACATATGTCCGGTTGCAAACACAGCAGAACACAAAAAACTCAATTTATCTGCTGTGTGCTGACTTCAGATATTTAGTTAGCTTGGGCGTTGTTCCTGCGGCACATTGAGCAAACCGGCCCCATAAAGTGGTTTCATTCATCTCAGGCCTCAGGATCTCGACCTCTTGTCTGTTCAGCCGCTGGTCATGTTCCCTCCGACATGCATGGCTTTACTCAGGGGCCATCTTTCTTTGTGACGCCACGATAACAGACAAGCGCCTAAAATGGCCTCTGAAGGGAATGTCATTCACTCAGGCGCCTTTTAAAAAAAAATTATTTCTACCTTTTGACTTTTTGCTCTTCTTGCCCTCGCAGCTTGTAAGGATCCAATCTCAGGCTTGATCAAATCAGGGATTGGCCAGACACTGACTTCATTAAGTGGATCGGGCATTTGCCTGATCCATGTTCAAAATATATATATATTTAGAATTATTAATATCATCTGCTCTCTTAAGATGGTATCTCAATGACATTTTATTCTGTCCAGGACACAACCTCAGTTTTCAGTACCACAACTAACACTGGTGTTTGATGTTGCCTCACTTCTTCAAAATGTTGTTTTGTGTCAGAAGGTTTCAATGAAACCAATGCTATTATTGATTCTCCGTATGGGTACAGTTTCCTATGGGTTTCCCTGTTTTTAAATCGGTATGCTTTGTGGCCAAAAAATGCACTACCTGTTTTTAGCAACATTGTCCCACACAAACATGCACATACAAGTCGGGGGAAATTTGACCTCTGCATTTGACCCATCTGTGGCGCATGCAAGGCCACAGGGCAGCGGACAGCTGAGAGCGTCCGGGGAGCACATGGGGTTAGTGCCTTGCTCAAGGGCACTAGAGGTGGCGTCTCTTTTGTTAGTGGCAGGGGTTCGCGCATCCTTCCAGAGCGACTGGGCCTCGAACCGGCAACCCTCTGGTCCGATGCCTCCTCTCCCGGATCTCTTGCATCTGAACACACTGTAGAAACGGATAAGGAATAAGGTGTGCTTTGACTCTGGCTTTTTTTCTTTTAAAGAGAAAATAAAAACGCCTGTCTGCTTGGCGCTAACGCTAATGTCATTCGAGCAGAATCCTGTTTTTAGCCTCAGCCACTTGGGCTGAGCTTGTTTTTGCAAGCAAAGGCACTCGTGTTGAAACACATGGCAATCCGAGAGATGCTTCAGCATATTTCTGACGTTTTTACCGTTTCACAGACATTTGTCGAATTCATTTCATCATCTTTCCTTCAGTGAAATGTTGCCGAGCTTTGGACCGTTCCTTCCTCCACTTGCACCGTGACTCTTCACTGCGGGGCTCCAGTAGCGTACACACGCACGCACAATCTTGACATTGCTGCGTTGGTATTGCGCAACCGTCTGAAAAACAAGCCGGAATCGATAAAAGGGAAATTAGCAACCACAGAGGCATATGATTCCAATGGGCTGGACCATAAGGAACCGGTTTTCAGCTGGAACCAGCTCTCACATTTCCATCCCCGTTTCTCACAGCAGACTTTCTCCCAAAGCACAGTCATGCTTAGCGTCACTTAGACGTGGCAACTTCACTGCTCTTCGTTGAATTGAGCTCATTTTAGGGGTCTGGTATTGTGCTGGGGTGGGATCAGCAAAGGTTTATTCAGGATTATGCGTTGGGGCCAAGAGAGCAATGGTGTCTTATCATTATTAAGTATTATAATAATGATATATAATAAGTTCAGGTATCAGGGTTGGTTTATGTAGAAGGATTGAGGGTATTTTTGTATTTTTTTTTATATTGATTGTATGACAACATTTTATTATCTGGACACACACACGCCCGTCAGGGAACCTTACACTGCTTCGATGTGAAAATCAAAGCACTGTGAGATTCTGTTTTTGGGATGCACACAAATCAACATGATCACCCAGAATGCAACAGTTATTACTGCCACCAGCCAGGCATGTGCCTCTTAAAGGTTTTTTTTGAGCAGCATGTTTGATTCTATGAATGTTGGCGTGACATTTTTGCGTTTCCTCTCCATTGCCATGATGCCGGTTCAGTTAGTGTCAGTGCAGTGTTAGATGCTAATCAAGTTCACACAAATGTTCACTGGTACTGTGTCGTACCATTTTATGGTCTGAAAATACATATATATATATATATACAGTATATATATATATATATATATATATATTATATTCAATGGTTGCTGTACTGATAAGTTTGATCTTGACCTGGAAATGGTTAACTAGCTGCAAAAGCCTGGAAAGTGTTCTTGAGGTGCAATATAACTTTCTTTCAAGTCTTATCGTTTTTTTTTTTTTTACGAGGCTCTATTTGCAGCTCGTTCACTGATATGTTAAATATTGACATGTGAATTTAAGGTTTCTCCTCGTAACTGACCTGGAAATGTCAATACAAGGTGGGAGAGAACTGTGATTGGTAGAGCAGTCATAAAACAACACAAAGCAAAGTGTTCTTGAACTGCAATATAACTTTCTTTCAAGTCTTATCGTTTTGTTTTTTTTACGAGGCTCTATTTGCAGCTCGTTCACTGATATGTTAAATATTGACATGTGAATTTAAGGTTTCTCCTCGTAACTGACCTGGAAATGTCAATACAAGGTGGGAGAGAACTGTGATTGGTAGAGCAGTCATAAAACAACACAAAGCAACAAAAAACAAATGTTTGAGAAGCTTATCAATGTGGTTGGATTATGACCAAAAAGGAAACGCATAAGCTTAGTCGTAGTCTTTGTTTTCTTTTTTCGCACAGATTAAGAATTAGAAGAGCTGCAAGTGAAACCCCTTGACTAACCCTGTCCTAGACGAGCTTTTACAACATCTGGCCAACAACAACAGTCGGGCATTGTCTTTTTCTCATCCGGCCTATTTTAATCCTCATTATGGAACACTGGATTTTACATCACATGGTGTAATTCAAATAAATACATCAAAAATAAATGTTTGAGGCAAAAATGACTCGAAAAGTCCATCGTGGGGACAGGCTGCGTGTTGCCATGGCGGGGATAAATGTCATGCGCGGTCCTGTGGTCCGCTTTTATGAGATTACGTGGTTAAGAGGGCCACGAGGCCGGCGGTCTGGAGAGCCTGTTCAGCTAATGATGCCTCGGGGCTGAAAGTGGCACTGTGAAAATTAGATGTGGGAGGGGCAAGCGAGCTCGCAGGCGTGGAGGGCCGTAATGCACTTTGGAGGGGTTGCACCTGACTCCTCAGGCTGCTCGCGTGGTGGTGGATCCTCTTTATTTGTCATTTTATTTTTCGCATCACCTCTACAGCCACGCTGTTTTTCAGCGTCCCGCATAAAAGGGAGGAGCGTTTTTTTTTTCCATAGCATGTGGAGTCACATTCATTGAGCTGTGACTTTGGTCTCGCAAGGTCAGTCAGGGAGTGTCCTAACCCTCTCCATCTTCAGCTCCCTTCTTCTCACCGAAAGCCTGGTGTTTATTGCTATGTTTGGCCCAAAATGTGTGTTGCGAATTTTGGGGGGGGGGGGCTTGGGGTGGAACTAGTAGAAACAATATCTGTTTGTTTTTGCATCGGTGTTATTGAACCAAGATGTTTTCCCATCATTTTCCCCCTAAACTGAACTGACATTTTGCATTCGGCCCTTTGTTTTTGTTTTTTTTTTGATCAAAGTATGTTTGATTAATTGAATACAACTTTAAGTATGTATTAATAGTAAAGTTTGCTATTTCCATCGATTTTATCTGGGGGCCAAACAACACTTACATACATTTCATAGAGTTTGCTTTCACGTACAATAGGAACTGAGATCAAAGAATCAAAGTAGAGTGATTACACAATTTATATGACACGTAATATTTCATATCTCCCAAATAAACCAATCAGAAGTGGCTGCACTCCTAACTCATTATCTTAGTTTAGCCGTATAATCGAATTCATTACATACATAGCAAAATGCTACAATTAATACACTATATAGGATTGTATCCAATGTGCATGATAATAACTGCTCTCTAATTCCATGCATAGTTATAGTGAATATATTTTTTCTCTTTTTTTTTGTTTGTCTCAGCACATGTTTTTCTCAGTAATGACCAATATCGCATTTATAGCTTTGAGCATCCCCCTCCCCGATCTAACAGATGCCAATTCCAGGAATTTTGCCTGAAAACATTATCATTTTTGCATGAACAGAGTCATCCTCCAAACCATGGGATTCTAGATCAAATTGTTTCTCCACCGTCAGAATGTGACTTTTCTGAAGTGGAAGCAACACCGGGTGTGGTGAATTTGATTTCAGCCTGAAACAGGTCTGAACAACGGCAAAATACTTTTGAAAAGTGCATCTCAGCTTGGCACATACATGCCAGCCAGCATGAGTCACATTCTAAGAAATATGCTCGTTCAGCATTCAGTCCAACTTGTATTTGGGTAAAATATGTATTCATTAATGTCACTGCTCCGTCTTAATATAGTGACTATGTGTTTTTATTTGAACCAGCCAGATGTTGACAGATGTGGAACCACCATAACGGAACAAATAATGGAAGGAATTTGAGACATTTCAATTTTTTTTTTTTTTTGGTCTATTTTTGTGCGCAGCTGCAGAAACAACAAGGAATAATGTCAATTTTGTCTGGAAGTTCTTAAACAGCTTATATATTTGCTTAAGCTAAGATTAGACAAACATCTTATTGATCAATTTGTCTGACTTGTATTTTTAAGCTACATTTTCTTTCAGTCTTTAAAAAGGAATCAACTATTTGGGGCCCATTTCATGACCCTGACCTTCATTTACCTGGGGTTGTCTCAGATTTGATTCATTTGTCGTTGTGTGAGACCAACACGCCCCGATTAAAGACGTAACGTAACTTTGACCTTTTGCTAACCTCTCCCGAAACATTGTTTGCTCGTTGTCCCCCATGTTTGCCGCATAAAGACGAGGTGGAGCCGCATCAGCTCACTTCCAGCCTTTCCTGCCGT
This sequence comes from Colistium nudipinnis, assembly GCA_016785305.1. NCBI lineage: Eukaryota > Metazoa > Chordata > Actinopteri > Pleuronectiformes > Rhombosoleidae > Colistium > Colistium nudipinnis. The sequence continues at coordinate 380,207 of JAFBJU010000427.1, forward strand.
TCATGGATCAGTGTTCCCTTCCTGTTCCAGGCCCTGCTTTGACAAATGTAAAGCAACCAGAGGAATGTGGATGGCGGCATCTGCCTTGAGGATCGAGTGGGACTGAAAGTGAATCACATTGTATGAGTGTGTGTTAACTGTGAATGGGAACAGCATGTGGCTGCAAAACCCCAAGCCCATGCTTAAATAAACTGTAGTACCAAAATCCTGTTGTACTGGTTTGGGTGCTGGAGAAGCAGACACCCACACAGTCTTATTGGCTTTATTCACAATGGAGATTTTTTTTTTTTTTTTTTTTTTTATGTGTACTGATAAGTTTTGGGATGGGCTGTGTGAGCATGGCTGGGTCAATTGCATAGAACACAAAAGAGACACAAAGGTCAGACAAATTGCTCATTTACAGAAAGCAACTGCGTGAGGCAATTAAAAATAAGGGGAGAGACACAGGAGATCACAAGCTGCAACGCGACCGGGAGGTGGGGAAAAAAAAAAAAAAGGTTTTCTTCTGTGACCTCAAGGGGCAAGAAGTGTGTCTGAACCAGGCCCCCCCCCGCGGAGTTTCCTCGTAAAGTTGGCATTCGTTTTTTTTCTCTTAGCGAAAGGCATCGTGCACACATCTGTGTCAGTGCAACAGCATGTGCGCTTTCTTCGCATGCACATGTGTGTAATAAGACGTGTGGAGAGCCGAAAAGAAAAAGAGGCTGGATGCTGTTTTTAGACCCAAGGGAAAAAATATATATATATAAATCGCTGCTCCGTGGTTCTTTTTGTTCCAAAGAAACATTTGCATGCTTTGAATGTGGACTTATCTTAAATCTTGTCTTTATTAAAGAAATCTAAATAAAACTGCTGATCACAGAATAAGACTAAAGAAAGCATCTCAAAATCCCAAATCAGACTACTGCACATGCAGCTCTTGCCATCCAGAATGAGATTTTTTTTTTTATAAAACCCAAGTGTCAACATGAGTTTGCCTCTCAGCTTTTCCACACAAAGTAAAACGTGTCAGGTTATTTGGTAGCTTTTTCCTGTTCCTGTCACAACACGACAATTACCTTCTTCCCAATGACTAAACGTCGGATTGCAGCCAGCGTCAAGGAACTTCTGGAGCCGTTTGACATGTGAGCGGCAGATCCTCAAAAGGAATATTAGCAGCGTGATACAAAAAAAAAAAAAAAGTCCCTTTGTGAGATTGGTTATTCGTTGCGTAACGTATGTCAGCATGAACTTTTTCCCATTACCATGTGTACAATAATAACTTGCACAAGCGAGTTTTTTTTTTTTGTGCATGTTCATGCAGCTGGTGGCTGATTGCTGTTTTTTATCATTCTTCCATCATTTTATCTGTTTCCCTCTTTATTTTGTCATTTAATTGTTTTTTTTATTCACTGGATAATTAGCATTTTTGTGTAGTTATGTCTTTTCCTTGCATTTACATCCAACCGTGCCGAATGCCAAATTCAAATTGTTTACCCCCCGGATTGGCTGGCACGGCACTAATCAGGAGGACAAATCGAGAAGGACTGTGGAAGAGGAGATGAGAAGCAGTATCTCTCTTTTTTTTTTTTGACCATCATGGGAAATGGGCTAGAATGGGACGGAAGTGGGGCAGCTTCGGTGGGGGGGGGGGGGGGGGGGTTGAAATATGTGTTTCACCACAGACCAGGGTACAGGATCTCCAGATCTAATTGCTACCTTTTACGACTTTTTCATGGTTAGGGGTACGGACAGGAATATATATATATATATATGCGTGGAGAGCCGAAAAAGAAAAAGAGGCCGGATGCTGTTTTTATTATCCACAGTTGCAGCCAAATTACCATAAATCTGGGTGTAGAACCCCTATTTACTATCAAGGGGCCATTTGGGTCCTCAAAGGGGTATGGCATATTTTTGGTACATAGATCACAGCAAAATCTCTGGGGTTGGGGAAGCACAATTTATCCCGGTCAGGCAGAGGGAGGTGTTTCAACCTGCTGTAGCTGAGTTGTTTTTTTTTAGCTTTGCTTTAGCGCAGTCACATTTTTCGTTTTTTGTTGTAGGTGGTTGGGCAGCTTTGTTCTTCGACACTTTTAACAGGCTTCAGAAATATTTTCATGTCCCCCCCCACGTTTGCTTTTCCCATCCAGAAACCTCTCACCCCATGCCTGAAGGAGTTTCGCAAAACTGGCGTATTCAGATGTCATTGCAGACTCTGGAGTAGAAAAAAAAAAAAGTCAGTTTAACATTTTCCACTTGCCACAGCACGCAAAGGCATTAATTCCTCTCCTATATCAGAGGGCAATTCCTCACCAAACGACTGGCGTGGCGTTTGTTGGCAGCGTCCTCCAGTGTTTTTTTGACAAGTTGTGAAATCCAGTGTGCGCCAGTTCCTGCAGGACAAACCGACACTTGGGACAACAGTGTGATGCAGTGGACATAAATTCTCCTCATGAATGAGGTTTGGACACTTTTTAGCTGCTTAGCTGCTAATTCGTCACAAAATCCCCTGTCTGCAAAACAGAACAAGAATGTGGTCTTGTGCATGTTGACAACCTACAAATCCTCCCCAAGAGTGTAAACTATGCCAAAGTGCAAAGGTCCATGCAGCTTTAGTGTTAGTTTCATGCTAATTTTACCGCTGTGGGACAACAAACGAGTATCTTATCTTAGTCTAGTTTTCAGCTTTAATGATGCTGGATGCATGACTTTATTGACATGTTTTTGTGTGATCCTGAGCAGGCGGCCAGTCTTGCCCCCCCCCCCCCCCCCCCCCCCCCCCCCCCCCCCCCTCCCCCCCCCCCCTTCCCCCCCCTGAGCCAATTTGGTCGCCGCTTACGTCACCAAGAGTCTCCTGGGTGTGTGTTTCCTCACGATGTCGTTAAATAGTAACAACGTCATATCCCTGAATGCATCCGTGCACTTTCCACAAATAACATGGACCCCATGGCAATGGCGGATGGAATCTGATTTTCATTTTCTTCCTGAACAAAATGCGGTTCGTTGCAGGCAGAGGCAGAACCAATGAATTACGAGGATAGCCTCAACTCAACTCATTTGCATCAGCGTGTCCCTTTATGACTGATTCCCGTCCAGAAAAAGCTGCTCTGCTGCAGGTTCATCCCGTGTCAGTGTGGTATGACCGTGTTAGATGTTGTTTCTGTACTTTGGTGCTGTGATGCCAGTTTCAATGAGTTATGAGTTATTATCTGATACAGTTTAGACTAACTGTCTTTTTTTTTTTTTTGGTTCTCCCCTCTTGATCTGCAGATTTGGATACGTGTCTGTTTCTATTTACTGCTGTTCACCACGCTTGGGGTATATTCAACAAAATTTGACGTCAACCCAGTCACCGATGACATCTCTAGACTCGCTGTTTTGGTAAGGACGACCCTGATCCGTTATTTCAATTCTATGATTTCAACAAAAGAAAACTCAAAACTGCTTTTATTGATTACACGTATATGATATACAAAAAACCTTCAGGCAGATTGCATCTCTGCATTTAATTTGCCAAGTACAAAATGGATCGTCGTGCTTGCTTCGTAGCTGCACATAATTCACATTTAGCTCAAAATGTAGCAAGTGAAACCACCAACTCAGGAGCTAGTGGGTTTCGAGACATTGTGATTCATATATTATTTTCAAGGACCAGGCGCCCTCTGCTTTATTACAGTATTACTATGTGCAAAGGTTTAAAAGTGGGTCTTGTTCAAAGCTCATCTTCCTGAGCAAAGAGAAAAAGATATCTTAAAAATGTGAACAGATGTGTATGATAGTGTGTGTGTGTGTGATGTTGTGCATGGGCAATATTCATTAAAATATATATTTTTTTCTTTTACAGAGACAAAATATTCCTAAAGATTACAAAATTCCTGTGCATTACGTTCCAAAAGAAGAGGTGAGATACCGGAGGGGGGGTTCTCAAAATCAAAAAAAAAATTTAATACAGATTGATGTGCAATTTAGCAAACTCACATTTCAATCTTCACAATTTTTATTAGTGGTTTGATTTTGAAGGATGGCATTAAGCTAAGTACATTTTTCAGTTCATTTTGCCTACTTGCCATGCCCTCATACCTGTCTTTCTCTTCTAGGGTGGGATGTGTTGGGTCAAATTAAACGTCTTCTACCTGGAGGAGAGCTTAAAAGATTTAGCGGATAAGTTTGGAAACATTTCATCCAACAAAAAGGATATTAGCATATTCATCCAAATGCTCCAAGAACTGCGGCTCAACATGGGGTCCCTGGTAAGTTCACGTTGTGAGAACATTTGAAAAAAATCAACAAATTAACCTTAGCGTCTTAACTTTATAGCCACCTGACTTTCATTCATATGACCAGCTAAACACAAGCGTTTTGGCTGCAATTTATAATAATAATCATGAATAATGATAATATATTCGAGCTTTTCTCTGCGGCCTGCCTCAAATCTCTGCATTGTTGTTTTTGTTCCTGTAGGAGCCAATCATGTATGATTTCGAGTGCCACTACAGGGAAGAAAGGTGGCACACCACGCGGTACTTTGACTTTGTCAAGGATTTCCTTATAGCTGCACAAAATAGAGAAGATTCGGATGACTGCAATCCTCCTCCTTGTCCCACCACACCGTACTCGGTAACAACAGAAGAATATTTAGAAGGTAATTTTTTGAGTATGTTTGGTTTTTACGTGCGGCCTGTTTTTGTGCCATAACATTGCTGTGCATCAGAGTTTTTGAATCATGTGACGGTTTACCAAGAAAAGAAGCTCTTTCTTAAATCACTTGATTCAAACCATTTCATTATAAGGGGAAACAAAGTGGAGCATTAATCATTTTAAATGACATGAAGAGGCTTTTTTGGGAATCCCTATTGTTCATTGTAAAACAATTTAATAAAATTAAATGTCACTAGGGCTTTTTCTTTAATAAAACTGCGAATTAGTGGAGAAACATTTGGGCATCCATTGGATGATGGATCAATGACATCTTTATAAAGACAAGAACACCATGGAGAAAGGCTGGAGGATCTGAAGAATTCATTTAATTTTTTGCTCTGATTTGTGCGCCCGTTTCGTTAGCATTGGATAAATAGCATCAATGCTATTTTTTTTTAAAACTCTAATAGCTCTTGTCAGCTGCACCCATACCATCCCATCCCAGTCCCACAATTGTTAATGGTTAAAATAGGTCAGGGAAAAACGGTTGCATTACTGACATTCAGCAGTGTGTTTAGTGATACTATCTGAGCGTCTCAGATTTACAGCTCCCATCAGTTTGGAATGAAGTCTGCCCGTGATGCTGTCAGGAAAGAGAGATAAGATCCCCTGAACGGCTGCCAAGCACTCACAACCGGTCAAGTGTGATTTGCTTGTTTTTTTTAATTATTATTATTATTATTTTTAACCTGAGAGCTCTTGCTCAATTTATTTATTATTATTATTATTATTATTATTATTATTATTATTATTATTATTTGCATCAGCTGCAGTGAAAAATGTGCTGTTGAGCGTCTCGATTGAAACCTTTCAAGGGGTTCACAGGAAAAAAAAATAAAAAATTGTCATTTACTATGAGCCGTGCGCATGGGTTGAAGCCGATCGGTATGCCTTAGTCGACGGGTTTTTTTTTTACCCTGAGGAACCCCCAAACAATATTACAGATTCAAATTGTGTGTGGACCAAAAAGTCATCTTGGAGGTTTAAATACCACAATCAAACTTCCCTCAACGACAAACAAATCAGCGTGACATTCCCAACTATTTATCATTCGTGAGTTATAACAAAATCTGTGTTTTCACGGGGTTGACCGTGTTTTAAGTGTGGCATTGTGGGAAATCGTTTGAAACCACCGCCGCCGCGCTCTTTGGACTATTGTGAACAGGGGGAGCTCTTATTTAGGACAGATCTCCTGTGGCCACCGCGTCCAGAAGCTTTTAATCCAGGGAACCATTATGTCTTCACAAGACCTTTTACAAGATAAAAAAACAAAAAAAACTCAAAACCGTCGCGGTGCTTAGACGGTCCGCGGAGACCCGGCTGAGTCACCAGGACTGAGGGAAGATGTCCCCAGGCAGCGCGGGTGAAAAGAAAGAAAAGGCCCCGAAACCCGACTGTATACGTGTTGATTACAGAGCAATCTTCCAATCTTCCCAAGCGCCACAGTGGTCAGATCTTTTGTGTGTGTTTTTTTTTGTATGGAGAGAGAGAGGGGGGGGGGGGGGGGGGATGTTTGGGGGGGGGGGGGGGGGGGGGGGAATGTTTTTATCAAGCACTAACACTCCACCCATTTTCAGCCCTTCTGTTGGGTTTTTTTCTGATTGTCTCCTTTTGTAACCCACAAACTTACGCATCTTTTTTCTTCTGTTCATCTGGTGTTTCTCTCTCTCTCGCTCTCTCTCTCTCCCTTCAGAATCACCCACGTCCACCAGTAAAGGCCCAGACTGCACGACAGGCTGCAATCCCCGTACGTTGACGCCTCGCAAACATTTCAGAAAAAAAACAAAAAAAACAAGTGTCTGCGTCAGGTTTTTGTTTGAAAAAAAACTACAAAAAAACTGGTGTGTGTGTGTGTGTGTCAATTTTGTCGATTTTTCCTTTTCCTGGCTACGCAATCTGGAGCGACTCAGCCCATTCCCTTTGTTCTACTTTCTCGCTGGATTAATGACTCACTCTGGGACTCCCCTAATTATCACCTTGTTGTCGCCTCTGTATAGCGCTATAGAATAAGAAGTGTGTAGTTTTTTGGTTTTTTTTACGGCCCTGTTTCGCTGACACTGTGGCCTAGCTGATAAATGAAATGTTGGCGGTGGAATTTGTCAACATGAATGGATGACGAGACTATGTTACTTTTAAGACCCTTGAAGTCAATAAAAAAAAAAAAATATGTTATGAGTGAATTTCTGGATGGCATATACTGGAATGTCTTGGGTTGCATTTCAGTGGTCTACGCTGATGTCTGTAATCAAAAGTTTGGGGGGCGGATTAACATTTTTATGTTTATAACCACACGCAGACTTTAATTACCACTACCAGCTGACAAAATCGCACTTGGAGATAGTTTAAAAATATATATTAAAAATACAAAGTAGATGTCAGATGAAGAGCTAAAATCTGTGTTTATGGGTCAAATGTATAACTTGTTCCTGTTTTTTATTCCTTTTCCTCTTAGTCCCGACTCCGAGAGCGAGATTCCTGCCTGAGGTGGTGGAGCGAAGCCTTTTCTCCTTACTTCTCATTCCACTCCTAGGCCTCGTATTCGTGATCGTGTGGAAGGTGAGCCGACCTTTGAACCCGGGGCCACTAATCTGTTTAACTTCCTGAAAATCTCTGGAGATTTTACTGTGTTTTTTTTCTTTATGGCCAGAAGATATCTCTTAGATTGGTGGCAATTTATGGTAGCTAGAGAGATAGCGGCAGATGCTGAGGATCATTGGGTGATAAGAGTACACTTTCTTCCCCTCCAATAACAGGTCCGATCACGGAGGACCGAGGAGGATCCTCAACAGAATCCTGGAGCGGGTGGACTCCTCACAGGAACGGAATGGACTCCACCTCCACTGGAAGCAACATCAGAAAAGTAAACGCGCATTTCTCTCACTCAGAAACCTTTCTTCTTTTTTTTCCCGTTTCTTTCCCCTTCCCGCCTGCGCTCTGCACACCGTGGGCGAGGCTTGGACGGCTTTCAGCGGTCATCAGTTTTGGCTTCAGGCTTAATTAAATCTGAGCTTCGCCTGCGTCACACAACCGGCGGTGTGTTTTTTTTCTTTTACTTTTTCAGTAAGTGCTCAGTTTGAGGGCAGACATTTGGCCACAAAATCAAATTGAAGTATTTGTGGTAATAAACTTGTCGCAGACTATATATATATATACATTGATGACATCTGTCCTGAGAGATCTAAGTTTGTCTTAAAGCAAATACACAAACACTAAAAAGGTGCTATATGCTTTACAGTTATCATTATTAATCATTATTATTATTAGTAGTAGTAGTAGTAGTAGTAGTAGTAGTGGTAGGAGTAGTATTAACAGTATTACTATTATTGTTGTTAATATTATGAATAATTGTATTAATCATATTGATTCATTACTGTCTACAAATAAATCAACATCTGGAAACTTGGAATAAAAACCTAGAAATCTGTTGAGGGTTAGTGCGATCAGATTTGGAGACGCCTTCGGGGCGTATCCGGGTGTGACCAGAGCTGTGTTGGGATCACTCAGGGTCAGATGCTTAAAAACCAGATCTGAACAGGGTCACCTTTGTCTCTGTCTTAAATATAATGCTTCGTGTGTTTGAGGCTAATTCACAAAGCAGAAAAGTGTGGAAATGTAATTATCTCCTGACACCTTCTGTCCCTGAGAGGTAAGAGGGTGTCACAAAGAATTATGGGGCTTCTTTCAGAGCACAATCTTCAAAAATCTCATGTTTGCCACCACCTGACCGGGGAGCTGAATGCGACGCTTGACCCTTGTCATGCGAAAGCTCTTTCAGCCCATTTCTTTTTCCTCCTGCATCTGATTTCTACCTGTTGCCGTTGTTGTTGTTGGTCATTGGCTAACACTTTTACTTCTGCTCCATGACAGAAACAAGTTGAACGTCATCGAAACAGTGTAAGGCTCGCACCCTCCGATGTTCCCCAGCCTACTTGGTGAGATTTAATTTTATTTTTTTCATTGATTTGGCGCCCCCCCCCCAAAAAAGAAAGACCATCTTCTCCTCGCTCTGAGCTAACAGTCTCCCTCCGCTCTCACAGGGCTCTACTCTTTTCTCCTGCTGTCGTCAAAGAGGTGATGAAAAAACAAACACCACAAGGCTGAATTCCATGGGGAGAGATCTCAGAGCTTGAAAGGCCCTGGGGGGCGGGTTTATTTTGACTGCTCTCCAGCTTCCCCCCACCCACCACCCAGTGGCACTGACTCACGATTGCCATGACAGAGATTTTTAGGTGGTGGAATCACACCCTGCTACACCTATGGATAAGCTTTGCCTTTTTCTTGTAAGACTGCATTAACCAACCGCATACTTTTTGAAAAAAAGACTGTGAGAGCGTTGGCCCAGACCCGCGAGGACCCCTGAACATGCACCCCCGCCCCCCCACCCCCCCGTATCACACCTCCACTGGATTCTGTGGCTCCGTGCAAAACTGCTCCATCCCACACCCTGCTGCATCATCTGGATGAAATGAATAAATAAAGGCAACCAATGTGGACTTGTGGAGATTCTTAAAGACAATCACTGACGAGGAGGGAGTGTGAACGGGGCACGCTGGCTGTGACCTTTGCCGTCCTGCTGCGACTAGCTGACACTGACAAAAGTGGCCACCATGACACGGGCGAACGAAAATGCGTTTTCTGTACGTAGTCTATTGTATTTTCCTATCATGTCTGTGGTCTTACATTGTACCGTGTCCTCCACTCTCGGTTTTTACTGTGCCTTTGTTTGATTGGCGTGATTGACTCGGCGTGTAACTGTCCAAAAAAAAAGTCTGTCCATGTTTCTGTGTGCTAGGAGACAGTGGGGGTCCTTACTAGGCAGATTAGAATGATCTCACCACAGTATCCCCAACAGTTCCCTCTCTCTCTTTCTCTCTCTCTCTCTCTTTCACTCAGAACCATGACAGTTTAGTTGGCTTGACCTGTGCCCAGTTATGATTTGGACGACCAATGAATCATCTGCAGTGGTTCACACAATCCACGTTAGCCTTTAGGAAACAGTTCCAACTGGTAACTATGCTTGTTTCATGTGTATATGGGACTATATGTTGGGACTTTTTTTTGTATAGGAGATGAGAGTATATTGTGCTACATTGAATCTGTGTTTGAAAGAAAGAAGAAAAAAAGTATACCACATTAGATGTGTATAAGAGACAGGCTCTACTCTTTTCTCCTGCTGTCGTCAAAAAGGTGATGAAAAAACAAACACCACAAGGCTGAATTCCATGGGGAGAGATCTCAGAGCTTGAAAGGCCCTGGGGGGCGGGTTTATTTTGACTGCTCTCCAGCTTCCCCCCACCCACCACCCAGTGGCACTGACTCACGATTGCCATGACAGAGATTTTTAGGTGGTGGAATCACACCCTGCTACACCTATGGATAAGCTTTGCCTTTTTCTTGTAAGACTGCATTAACCAACCGCATACTTTTTGAAAAAAAGACTGTGAGAGCGTTGGCCCAGACCCGCGAGAACCCCTGAACATGCACCACCCCCCCACCCCCCCCACCCCCCCGTATCACACCTCCACTGGATTCTGTGGCTCCGTGCAAAACTGCTCCATCCCACACCCTGCTGCATCATCTGGATGAAATAAATAAATAAAGGCAACCAATGTGGACTTGTGGAGATTCTTAAAGACAATCACTGACGAGGAGGGAGTGTGAACGGGGCACGCTGGCTGTGACCTTTGCCGTCCTGCTGCGACTAGCTGACACTGACAAAAGTGGCCACCATGACACGGGCGAACGAAAATGCGTTTTCTGTACGTAGTCTATTGTATTTTCCTATCATGTCTGTGGTCTTACATTGTACCGTGTCCTCCACTCTCGGTTTTTACTGTGCCTTTGTTTGATTGGCGTGATTGACTCGGCGTGTAACTGTCCAAAAAAAAAGTCTGTCCATGTTTCTGTGTGCTAGGAGACAGTGGGGGTCCTTACTAGGCAGATTAGAATGATCTCACCACAGTATCCCCAACAGTTCCCTCTCTCTCTTTCTCTCTCTCTCTCTCTTTCACTCAGAACCATGACAGTTTAGTTGGCTTGACCTGTGCCCAGTTATGATTTGGACGACCAATGAATCATCTGCAGTGGTTCACACAATCCACGTTAGCCTTTAGGAAACAGTTCCAACTGGTAACTATGCTTGTTTCATGTGTATATGGGACTATATGTTGGGACTTTTTTTTGTATAGGAGATGAGAGTATATTGTGCTACATTGAATCTGTGTTTGAAAGAAAGAAGAAAAAAAGTATACCACATTGGTGTTCATATAGTCCAGAGCAGCCCTACTATTCAGCATCAATAGCTGGAAATCTTTGGTGTGGTAAAGTATCGTTTTTCGTGTTGAACTGCAGTATCATTCCAAAATGCATCTTTGAAGAACACACTGTTGTCGTCCACATATTGCTGGTGCCTTGTGGCGTTTTAGTTTTTTTAGAGCTGGGTCTGTGTTAGAAAACGAATACCACATTGGTGTTCCTCAGTCTATTCCAGAGCTACAGTACATCCAGCTGGAATATTTGCAAATGAGCGGCATAGAACAAGTGCCGTCATATTAGAAGCTTTTAGCCGAGAACATCCACAAATTCAAAAATGCATTTTTGGACAATATTGGAACATACTATCCGCTGCAGTTTAGACCTGAGACTTTCTCTTCCATCAACCTTAGGATTCGCGCTTCTCCACATGAAGCCTATTACATGCAGTGCCCAGTGTTCTGACAGAGACACAGGCTTGTGTAGCCAAAAAAATAAATAGATAATAGGCAAAGGTATACTATGTCAAACGTTGCTTTTCATACATAGTCTATGAGTATCATGAGCTGCAACAGGTCTAAGCTGTGAACAAAACAAAACATATATATATATATATATGTATATATACATATACATATATATATGTATATATGTGTGTGTGTGTGTGTATATATATATATATATATATATATATATATATATGACATGGTCTCCCACTTGTCCTGTCTATGCAAGAGCCACAAAGAGTCTCATGTCTGATGTATGGAAGCCAGTAATAAAGCCATGCATTCATGCATTAGTCAAGAGACTGACTGCCCCCTGAACACTGTTCCTATGTGGGACGATGTGTGGTCTCCCCAACACGTCAGTGGGCGAATCCGATGGGTATAGGCAGGAAACAAGTCTGGGTGCCAAAAAAAAGCAAAATGTAATTATTGCCCGGTTGGTATTCTGGGTGAAATCTCTACTGTATTCTGTATTTTTGTGTAAATGTAAACAAACATATATGAGATATGAATAAAGTTTCACGTATCCAACTGTTGTACATTCGGTCTGTTATACTTGAAAATTGCAAGTTTCAAACTGCCTGCTTTAGCCAGTTTAGCTAAAAGAGGTCTAAAAGAGATTCTGATTTATAAAAAAAAATGCAAACACTGGTCACAGATGTTGGTGTGTGCCATGTGGAAGCTCTAGATTGAATGCAGGGGTTGATTTTCTTCCTTTCTTAATTGAATTTGGTTAAACAGATTTAAGGCTTTTGAAGATTCCCCCTCCCCCCCTTTAAATCAAAAGAGATTCCGAGCTTCAGGTCTGATTCCATAGTTCCAAAGCGTGTCCAAGAAAAGCTCGAGCTTTTCAACTATGTGCTCTCGTCTACATTGCTGATTTGTTTCCTTTGTTTTTTTCTCGGAATCGTGTTCTTTAGTTCTCCAATTTTATTCAGGAAGTCACATTTAGCTCCAAGGAGAACTTAGCTGCCTAGAATGATTACGTGTCAAGCCCATAAGATAAACCTTGAAGGTTTCAACACTCCCAGAAGTAGAACTATAAAATAAAAGCTTTTTTAGCTTATTTGAGCATATTTCATTAAAGCAATAATGTGTCTGGCTTGGGGCCCCTTCTGTCTTCAGCCACTTCCCGATGGTGCCAATATCTCACGCTTTGGTACGACCTTAAGTATGTTATTGCTTTCATGCAACATTTAGCATGTTAAACACAAACAAAAACAGAAGCTTTTATGGTGGTGGTTGTGTCAAGCTATTCTTCATGTTCTGTCAGGAGAGCATGAATTACACATCCCCCAGTGCTAAAATATTTCCCTTTTCATTGAATAATCTCACGAGTTGCATTTACTCTCACGGCAGCTAATTTCACTTTGAATTCAACGCAATGGACGTATTATGGCTCGCAATAAATATCATGTCGAATTGGTTAGAAAAAAAAGTCATTCAAAAGAATTTGGATATTCCAGAAATTTGAAAAGCGAAATGACACAAGCCGAGGAGAAGCTGCTGCTGTGTCTGGAGCCAAGAGTTGTCGCCACACTGTCAGAGGTCAAGGGTCGAGGGGCCCAGTCGCACCTGGCCACAGCCCAACTCTGTAGTCAGGATTCAATATATTTCAAAACTTCAAAAATAAGGACCAACCTACCCGTTTAAAAAAAATCTTGAATTCGGTGTCAGGACAATTCTTCACCTGAAAGAGAAAGTCTTTGTGGATTTTTTGTGATAACTCAGCCTTCAACTTGACATGTTTCAGGCTGTGGTCTATCTTTACACACACAGTCTACACACAAACACATGTCTCTTGTCAGTGTGACACATCCAGCCCAATTTGGTGGTGGGCTTCAATCGAAGTCGCCACTCAGAGATGAAGCTTCAATGGATGAAGCACCACATCATCGCCATACATTGCTAACCGCCAATCTGAGAGTAAGCACACACTCATTGTGAAATTCAAGGCATGCACATATATACGGATTTAGGACCTCAGTGTATTCTTCTATTACGCATATTCACATTCAACAACATTCACCACTGATGCAGCCATTGTGGAAAGGAGGACTCATTTGGAATTGTCCAATGGCCTATATATAAAACGTTTGACGGCCGATGCATTCCTCTGCAAATCTGCTCGGAAGGACCCACGGTACTACAATGCACTACCCTGTTGTTTAATAACGTTGTTATAGAGGAATTCAATTGTGTAATAGTAGACAGAGGATGAAATTATAGCATAAATGGTCCAAAAGTGTTGGTGTTTGCTTGAGAAGATGCAAATTAGAATAGCATTGAATAGAAATTGGTATTTATTGACAGGTGATTGATTGATCAGAATATAATGCCTACACACTTTTCATCCCACAATTAGAGTGTTCTATTGGGAGCAAATACATGCCACGCTATCTTTTTTTGATATGTCCATCGGTGGTGCAACGCTTTCAAAAATACAATTCATCCAAAAAACCCAATTTTTATCGCGTATTCCCCGGATGACGACTCAAATACAGAGATCGTGCAAACTCCACACAGACAGGCCTCAGTCGCATTAGGATTGGGTCCAAAAAACCTAGCATCTTTGATATATTGGCAGTGACATTATGTGGAAGTCCATCACTTTCCTTTCTCCAGACAAAAGCTTTCAGATGTGTGTTTATCTTGGCCAAAGGACTGTATTTTTATTTATCAGCAGCATTTGTTTGGGGGCCAAGGACATACATCACAGAGAACAATTTTGCTCGTGCTATCACTGAACAACAGGAAGGCCCGGCTCCATTGTTTATGGACATGTAACTGTACGGTGAATGTGCAAATGTGTTGAATAGGCATACGGGGGCATGAATGTATGTACATGGAGCACATTTGGCTCAGCTGCTTCCTCGGGTCTCACAAGTCTCTTACATCGTTACGTGCCGGTTTAAGGATTTTCACAGAATAAAGGTTAAGTTGAAACGGCCCTCCCATGACTGTGATTGATTTAATTTCCCTTTAAATAATTACGTCCTGGCATTCATTGCGTCGCTATGACTTCAAGAGCCTGAATGTGGGCTCTAGGTTGTTCCGCAAGTGCTGCAAGAGGAAGCTGATCATAGATTCTCATTGAGGTTAGGATTTTGCTTGAAAGGAACAAGGAACAAGGAAGCATAGATAAAAAAAATGCTAAAACAAAAAAAAATGTACTCAAACTGGAGCAATCAAGCAGCTGAGTGATCAAGACAATAGTATCATCGGATGTGTGGGAGCCAAGAGACAAGTCATGAGCCACAACCGTTGGCAGCCAGAACCATTGTAGAAACCCAAATCCATGAAAATACGAGTGGTGGTAGAGTGGACCAGAAGAATTTTCGGGATTGAAAAGGGGGCCAATCATATTCATCACTCGCGGACCGACTCTGTGCAGGAAGTGAACGTCCCCCGACGGCATCTGCAGAAGCGGTTCTCCAGGACTCTCTTCCGAACACCAAACTTTCATAACCTCTCCGGTTTCCACCTCACAGCCAGGAGCTTCTGCTTTCCCATCCTTTCTTGTCCGACGGCTCCCAGCTGCACAAACTCAGGAGGGGAGAGCGTTTAGCAACCGGGGCCTCTTTTTTGTTTTCGTGACTGTAAGCCAGCTGAACTTGGGCCACAGTGTGCTGGCTCTTTGTGCGAGTGCACTTGATGGATCAGTCCCTGATGTACCCATGAATGCGACTCGGACATTTGTTTTTTATTTTTTGAGTAAAAAAAAGAAAAAAACTTTGTTTTCATTTGCGCTTTGACGGAGGCAAAGAACAAATGCCTCTCCACCCAACTCTGGTTTAGATAGCAGTTCACAAAAAATAATTGGGAGCAAACACTCCATCTGACAGGAAGCAGTTCAAGGGGAGTCACTTTGGAGAGGGAAGCAACTAGGAGTCTCCTCTATAAATAACAATGCATGCAGCTGTAGAGTGGTGGCCACAGCAATGGAAAGCCTTCACGGCAAAAAAACAAAGGCAAATCAGTGGCTGGTAAACACAATAAGACATCCCAGACAATGGCTTGGACATGTATTTGTTCCTGGAATAATCAAGGATAATTCAGAAATAATCAATTCCGCTCAATACTGGGACCAAAGGTTTCCGATCAGACAAATCAATTCCCGGGGGGTGTGAAGTTGGTGGATCTCAGGTTCCTTCCTTACTTCCTTTCATTTAAAATGATTTTTTTTGCGTTTTAAATGAAAAGGGAAGTTTGAAAGCTCTGCAAAAGGTAGTAAGACCAATCTCCTTCTGTTGGTTATAGTATAGTTATTATATTCTCTACTTTATTGATTGATCTGATATTACGCTAAAGTACCAGTCTGCTGTAACTATGCCATATTTACTTTGGTGCATCAAGCTCAGCAACAATGGTCAGTGGCAGCAGGAAACAGTCTGGCATGGAAAAAAACAGTCAACACGTTTTGTGACAAACTTGAGAAACCTGCAGGGTAAGTAGTTTATCAGTCATATTTAAATTTGGATAGGACTGTTGCTTCACAATACTTTGCATATGGAGAGAGTCAATAACTGCCAGATTCCCTTAAAGGCAAAGAGGCTATTTTCAACAACTCAAAACCACTTTCACGTCTCTGGATAATGAAGTTCAATTCTTGTTTCGACATGATTTGTTTTTAAGGAAATGTGGCACACAGGTCTTTAAAGCAAACTTAGCATTTAGCTCTAACATGCCAACAATCAGTAAAACATGTTATGGGCAGTCATTAAGGGTAACCATTTTTACAGATCAAAGCTAAAGCTTTTTTTGCAGCAGCAGAATCGGAGCTGAGCCAAGTGTGGTGAAATTGGTCTCCTATAGCAATTGTCCGATGCAGAAGATGAAATGACATGGTTATAGATCACAACCTGATCACATGGTTATAGATCACGACCTGATCACAATCACGTTGATGTGTTTTATTATGGCCAGATCATAGTGATCGAGTGATCAATTGGTCAGACTCATATAAAGGGTCATGTCATTGTATCACTTTCCAACTTTGATTTGTCGTGTGGTGAATTTCCTGTATTCCGTCACATTCGTTTGTCGAATTATCTAGAGTATGTTCTAGCAATTGTGTGTGTGTGTGTGTGTGTGTGGAGAAGGGCAGGGAATAACAATTACATGCAGAGACAATGTGAGGGTGTCATGAGGGCAAGGCTGTAAAACACTCTCCTCCTGTCGGCGCATACATTACCAACGCACATACACACACAAAAAATGCATTATCTGCCCTCTTGAATGCATGACAAAGCTCAACACCGTCATAAACCATCTTTTTTCCGCGTGTCCCCTCCCACTCTGTCTGTAAGTGTGTGTGTGTGTGTGTGTGTGGGAATCAGCACAGGACCCTAGTCACAGGTCAGGGGCTCTAAGGTTACTAATAGCCCACACCAATAGACTTGTGATCTACGTCTTGCCCTTTATGGCGATCTTCCCTGCGGCCGGAGGAGAATGCCTCCCCCTCCCCCCCCAGGTGGGGAGCGCGAGCTCGGCCAGCCTCGTCCCGAGAGGACGTAACAGGAGGCTTATCGGAGCGCCGGGCTGTGCTGTAATACTCCTGTGAAAGGTCTTTCGGGCCGCCTCCCAATATTGATTTTTCTGGGCAGGAGGGAAATGGAGAAGGCCCCCCCTTAGAAGCACTCGGGTTGGGGAGGAGGAGGAGAAATAGACAGCTAGTAGTTTTTTTTCGTTTGTCTATTACTATATTACGTAAATGACATACGGTAAAGACCGTTATTGCCTATAGGCTGCATAGGTTGTAGACAATAAAGGTCCAATTCGTTTTATGAGCAAAAACCCCAGTGCAGACTCCTCATGAAGACGGTTGCTATGGTGTGTTCTGAAGTCCGACGGCTGTTTGAGTATGTTCCCTGCTCCGTCATCGCAGGGAAGCAGTAGCACCGCTGGGTTTTCAACTCTTGGACTGTTTACACTGGCTTTTTGGTATGCCCATTGTACACGGTCAACGGACTTGCAGCTGGGCAGCACCTTTTCGTCGGGACGACAACTCAGACCACTTGACGCCAGGATTAGACTACACTTTGTCCCCTATGGCCCGAGGAGACGCTTTGACACTCTCAAACCGCTTCAACTGATTACTGTAAACAAACAAGAATAACGGTTGTCACTCCATCACCTCATCCTTCAGGCACTGAATGCGGTCAGTTGGAGGAAAAGAAAAGATAAAAGAGAAGACAGGAGCTGGAAAGGGAGAGTATAATTGCGGTGCCATCATGGCCCCGAGTGAGATGACAGGATAATAGTAGGCAAACATCAAAGTGCCTACAGGGAGGTGTGAGGTATATTCAAATTTTCATCAATGATAACAACAGTGCCACAGCAGGATAATTGCGGTATGACTTCAACATTTTATGATTTCGTTTTTCAATCTGGTCAGGATTAAAGTTTCTCATTAAAGTGGTAACCCTTGCGATGATCACGTCTTTGTTCCATTTTCCCACAGCCCCCAACATCAGTTTAATCATTTTATCTGTGATGTCGGGTATGACCCGCGACATTTGTCATTTATGTAAAAACATTGTGATATTCATGTGAGCCAGAGCAGGAGACAGTGAATCTGTAGAGACAGTGGTAGAGAGAGAGAGATGGATCACCTGTGTGGGAGGAGGCGACCAAGGTGAAGAGAGGGGGAGGTTTGTGGACGGACAAGGAGGCCTTGATGGCTCTTGTTCTTTGTCACCTCGGTGCAGAGCGAGAGTTGCGCGGCGTCTCCAGCCCCCGTCATCTGATCTGAGGTCAGCCTCTCTGCAGTGTGACTCAGTGGCTTCCTGAATGCCGCTTTCAGGCCCTGTTCGCCTCTGCTTGAGGATGAATCACTTAACTTTCAGACCCTTTCATTTCTGGAGAGGATCCCGTTTCTACTGCGGCCGTGTTTCCGCGCCTGAAGGGAACATTGGACAGCGCCTCGCCCCCACGCCGCAGCCTTCGCGTGGGGGCGTTTGATCAGACCATCTGGTGAGCTGTTATTTTAATCCGAGGATAAACGAACCGCACTGGAGCTTCCACGCGTTGGTATATTATGCTTTCTTGAAGCTTCATTCGTACGTCACAAGTATCTTTGGGCTCAATTCGTTCCAGGCTAAGTCACCTGTATGAAGTCCCATTTAATAAGTCACATTACAGAACACCCATTTTGAACTTATCTTAAATTTAAGTTAATAGGTGTAATGGCATAGTTTGCGTAATCCAACGGCAAATGCGTTGACAAAAACAGTTGGATGGGTGTTGCCATATTTCCTGGACTTCAATGACGCGGCGATTCCCCATTCATCCTCCCTTTGACTCATTTCAAAGGGGAAACATGATAATACTGAAAGCCGGCTGACAGAAAAATGCAAACAAAAGCTACCTCCTTCTTTTAGTTTTATGACATGAAAGACACCTGTTCTTCCTCCGATGAGACACAAATACCGTGTAATTAATACTGCAGATAAGCACGTCATGTGGCAGATTGACTTGGATATGCTAATGTCTGGTGTGAAGTATAGTTTGTTTAAGGTTCAACAGGACAATAAGCGGCCATGTCCATTTGAGGGTGGCATTCTTACGTTTGGCTCTCGCTGCATGGACAAGGCTAACAGCTGGTTAATGTAGTGACCTCCGCATCGACCTTTATCGTAAGTAGTTTCATTTGGAGTTTGATCTTTTTTCTAGTTTGTCTGTGGCCTTTGTTTTGCGGATTTTGTTGGAATTCTAGAAGCCAATAAAAAAGAGTGTTTGCTACAGTCCTGTTGACTTCACTTAATTTGAGTCAGATGGAGGGAATATCGTCAGCGATTCTGAGCAAACGAGATTAGAGATGTTGCGTTTTTTACTCTTCTTTCAAAAAGGTGGACATCAAATTGACCAACATCCGTCCCCGGGAGACTCGGTCTAACCTCAGCTATTACCCCCGCACTGCTGTCCCTCCGGCCCAGTGATCTAAGGCAAATACCATCAAGTCACAACAGTTCAGTTGAGAATTTGCTGAGGCAAGAACAAAGAAAATATGATTAATTGGCCCCATGGGATTGGTCAAGGTTGGGAAAAATGTTCACGTCAAGACAAATAAACTAAACTGGCTGTGGTAGACACAAAATAATAAAGAGGATTTCTCTTGCATGACCACCAGGTCCTCTCCATCCACCACGTTTTATTATTATCAACAAAAGAAAGAAAAATACTGGTGCCTTCGACAGGGTCATTAGTGACAAGTAAAGGACAAAAAAAGAGCCAGAGACAACCCATCATGGGATTTTCCGGCTTTTTAACCAAGAGTATGTTTGAGTACTCATGATTTTCCAATCACAGAGGAGAGCTTTGGGAGAATCGGTATTTGTGTCAGGGTAGCGCAGCAGGAATCTTTGCTCCCTAATGAAAAAATGACATGAATGTTTGTCCGAAGTTGGCCAAAAAGCACATGATGATCCTCTGGAGCTTGGGAACAATGCTCAACGGGAAAATGAATCAAAAGATTTAACATGAGAAACCTGTCACCGCATTCCACGGACTCGTACAAGAAGTCAAACGAGCCGGTGTCAGGATCCCGATGATCCGAGGACACATTGGTACAATTTTCCATCGCATCAGAACCTGAACAACCCTTCGCTGTGTCATGTATCATCATTAATCATCTACGTGGTAGATCTTTTAAATTTTTTTCCGAAAAATGCGTCACTTTGGATTTCAGGCATTAGTTTAAGTTTAGCTAAGTTTAAATGTTAGGTAATTCACGGGCTGGATCCGGATCTGTTGTGTTTGGCTAGCTCAGTGTTTGGTATTACCAAAGTTGGGATGGATTTACCATTTTTTGTAATGTCTCCAACAAAATCACCAGCATTTAAACTAAACCGCTTATATAAACTGGGAATAACATTGAATATAGAGAAAGAGAGGGGTAGAATGGGTTGGACAGACTGTTAGCATATTGAACAGATATATTCTAATGTTATTTATACCTTGGTAACGTAGCTATATGATGTTAAATCAGGTGAAATATTCAAACCCAACACTCAACACTGCTTGGTTGCGTCATTTAAACGACCGATATACCAGATTTCTTCTATAAAATGGCTTCCATGCACTGCATGATTTTTGCTAATTAGCGAGTCCACGTAGCGTCCAGTCTGCCCCGAAAAATAAACTCATGCAAATGTCATAACTGATATTTCTGGTGTCCAGTCGACAACATAACGGTGTTCTGTGGGTTTGTTTGTGCGGTTGCGCAACAGCGATAATGACCGATACACTGGCGGGTAATTGAGATCTGGGACACGGACCAGTTTTTAAATGTGGCACATCTCTCGACCACTTATTGGAAGGGGCCAACAAAGAAAACCAACCCCATAAAGTTGATTATAATTGTTCACCGTCACACAAACAAGATTTCCAAATTGAAAAACAAAAATACAATATTTATCCATGTCCTCTGGCAGGGCACGTCGACATTTTCCAGCATCAGCAGGTCGCTGTGTAAACTGATCAGTCGTGTGATCCGAAAACATGGATCCTTGTTCGGGAAACATTGAGTTCAGGGTTCCGATGATGGACTCGGTTAAGAAAATGTGTCCTTATGTTTTTTTTAAGCAATATTCACATGGTACCCGGGATACTGCGCGTCTGTGAACAACTTGAAATGTGAAAACAACTAAATGTGGTAACATTCAGTGTCCAAATTCCAACTTGTTGATATAGGAAGGAGAACACTGATTGACAGCAGTGACCGATGAGAAGCTTTTTATACGTTTTTTATCTTTTACATTATCTCATGTTCCCTTCCACCCAGATACACAGAGATTTGTTTTATAACTATTCAGGTCTGGGCTCTCTGGCGTCACCATGGGAGTCTGCAAATAAGGAATTTTCGCAAAAAAAACACAAACAGCAGACACACCCAAATCAGGGACGATAACAAGCATCCAAAATAATCAAAAGATGGGAGAATGGTGAAAGGAGAAGACTTCTCTCGGAGACCAGCACTTCCGCAGCCTCTGAAAGAGCTCTTGACAGCGCCTGGTTCTGCTCTCTCAATACATGGAAGTGCTGTGATTTATTTGGCATGTGCTTGTCAGAAGTATGTCCTACTCAAGCCAATTAATAAATCTTAATCTAAAATCCTGTCATGTTGCACAGAGTGATCCGCAGCGAAAGAATTCCGTTTTCGAATCCACCCCTTTAAAAAAAAAAAAAGAAAGAATCACAGCTCCATCTGGCCAAGATGGCGTTTACAACTTAAGCCATCTTATACTGGGATGCCAGTGATTCCTTAATGGCTGAATGGACTGGTCTGCTAGTCAGGTGACCCAATGTACACATTTAGGTACCAGAACATACACAGCGGTCGAGATATTGCTAATACTGCCTTTTTTTTTCCTTTCAGGTTTTCCCTCCATTTTTTGATTGTCTGTCACGCCCTCATCAGTCTCACCTGTGCCTTGTTGTGCCTCTGTGTATAAAGTGTCTGTGTTCCACACGTTTCTTGTTGGTCAGTTTGTGATGTTGTGTCAATGCACCCTAAGAGATAACCCCCCCCCCCCCCTTCGAACATTTGTGTTTTTGGACAAAAAACACATAGAAAAACACAAATAATACCTAAGCTGTGTTTTTCTGATTTAAATACTTAATTTACCAGGCTCATCAGAATGCATCCAGAATAAGTTTATATTGTCTTTAAAGGTTCCTTGTTGTGGCTCAGCCGCGACATATTCCACACTGTTAAACCCACACACACACACGCATATATATATTTATAATTTTTTTGTTTCCCACAGTGTCGCTGTGACACTGGGGAGCTATTTGTCTGCTGCACCGAGAAGCTGTTGAACTCCGCTCCTCGGGCTAAAGACATTTTTCCTTTTTTCTGGTTTTTGTGGGGCAGTGAGAAAGAGTCAAAATGAGGGGGCAATTACACACAATCAAGGACAATGGGAAGAAGAATGGCAGCAATGCAAATTGCAGGTGTTGTAAGAACCTGAAAGAAGAGAAAACCCTTAAGATTATAACATCAAACCCCCAATTATGAGATAATGACACTTTTAGTCTCATTATATGAGAGTGGATAAGCCATGTCTCGAAAAACCTGTTGCCACGGATGAGACCGTAAGAGCGTGTGGCCTAACCCATAAAGTCACTTTCTTAAACACATTCTGCTCCATGATGGTGAATGCATCAGTAGCCAAATTGTCACACTTGACCAATGATAGATTTCTATTTGGTGATCTGATATTTTTCATTTTTCATTCATTGAGCCGATTTTGCAAAAAAAAAATAAAAATTGGGGGGGTGTGGCTTGCTTTTCCTTTTTCCTTCCAACGTTGCACACTCTGCACAGACAGGATTTTCCAGCAATCTGCCAATGACTGACAAAATGAATTATAATCTGTCGGATCACAGCACTTGTGTGTGGGCTGTTGCACATTTAGCAGGTCTCTCACCTCACGCTTATCTTGGCCAAAGATGTAGGGCTCTGTTCAATCACGTTTATGAGTTTTTAACACCTTATTTGTGTACTTTGTGTCAATTGGGCATTTGTGCGTTTGTGGAAGTCACTGGCACGCATGCACACACTTGTTTTGCTCTCCCTTGTTTTATTCAATTGTCAGCGCACACATTGTCCCAACGTTCCTTGAAATTGCGCAATACGCCAGGTTGACATGCACGACCGCAAGCGAATGAGCTGGAGTCGACGCACCGGCTCTCCGCTGTAAAAAAAATAAAAATTAAATACATTTCCTGGAGACCAGCTGGAACACAAAGTTTTGCTGTAGCAGCTTAAGTCAGAAATAAAACAGAATATATTATGACGGCCTCATGAAATGACTAATAACTACCCCTATCCCTTGCATGGGGGTGAGTGTCCCATGCTGCAGAGCTCAAATGAGTAGTGCACATTTCTGATTTAAAAATAAAAAATAAAAAAATACAAAAATAAAAATGAAATGAAGCAAACAGTTCGATGTCTATGAGGACTTGTTTCTCCGGGAATGAATTGACGGGGGCATCCGCTTCATTCTTCGGTGCTTAAGATCTGAGAAGATAGGCCTCTTATCTGTCACAGGAGCCATGACGGACTCTTTTTTTGCGACATTCCACATGTCCCTTGTCTCTGGAATGAACCCCCCCCCCTCCCCACCTGCGGTTCCGCCGCTGCCTGCAGGCTCACAGCCTCGACCTCCTGTCATTTAAAATGACCCCGCCACTCCTCGCCCTTACCTGTCCACCCTGGAGAGGTCTGTCAAAAAAAGTCCCGTCAGCCGACACATAAAACTTCTTCAGGTCTTCCCCCATCCACGCAGGATTTAATCATTTTCTTCCAAATAAGACACAGCTCATGTTTGTTTTCCTTTTGTTTTTTTATTCAAAGGTTTATACAGGTGTGGAAAGACTGAAATAAAAGCAACAAAAAAAAAAAACTTTATAGACAATGTTAACAATGTTATTTCATTTGGCATCGCCGGATATTTCCCAGCTCCCTGGCTAAATAATGCTCCTGTCAAGTTTGTGCATGCTCACAACCTTAAACAGCCTTTTATCAGCGGATCTGTTCAGTCGCGGCTGTTTCCTTACCTGTGATTGCTGATGCGCTCACATGGGGGAAAGTGCTTTATGTAAGCATAAATAAGAGAAGCTGATGCGTTGAATATTAACGTAGAGAGCGGATTCAGACTGTGTGCCTAATCCACCGTCGTCCAATTAATTGAACATTGTCGACAGGGAGCTTTTTTTTTTTCAAATCGCAAATTGAATTTGACAATAATGACTAATTGGCCCGAGGCCCAGGGAGATCAAAGCGATAAGTGAAGTGCCTCTTTCAAACTCCCACAATGCCTCTCAGCTGTATTTGTCATCTGAGGGAGAGCCCTGCCTTTGCCCGGGGCCCAAATTAATCAAATATTTTTTTACAATAAACACCAACGGGAGCCAAACATATGAAGCAACAGTTTAGCTGAAGACCAAAAAATATATAGTCTTCACGAACTGATTGATAGCAGTCCATAACTTATTGTTGCTAAGAGCAATTTACCTATATGCACTAAAAAATGAATAAAGAAATAAAGACTCAATGAAAAATAATTGGCTTAAATACATATATCACAATCCGTGGGCCGATATTTCTTGTCTGGTTTTGCTCTGATTTTAAGACCTCCAGATTACAGGTATGGGGGGGTTGGACTTCCACCTGATTAGCGCTCATCTTCTCAGCCCGGCTTCTCCCCGCAGGAGGTAAAAGTGAAGGCGGATCAATGTGGAATGTTAATCCTAAAAAGACGTTGCGCAACGGGGGCGGGGGCGCTCACACACACGCACGCACACTCTTACACACGGGTTGTTCTTAGGAACAGACAAATGGGGATCACCTGACTCCTGTCAAAACAGAGTCTGAGACAAGACCCGCGGACGGATCAGAGGCAGCGTCCGACGTGCAGGAGCAAACGGAGGATTTATTGCACTGCTGAGTTGTTCTGGCAGATGATGAGGGGCATGCACCTTCACAGCCGCTTCATTTTTCACACCGACAGGCCGATGAAAGTTTAGGAGAAAAAAAGAAGAAGAAAAAAAGAGAGTGACATCTTCAAGGGAAAATAAGGATCATTTGTTTTTGTGGGGGACTTTAGGTCAGTTTGAGGTTTGGATTAATGGGAGGATTCTGTCTCTCAGCGTCCTGTTGAAGGATTTCATTCAAAGAGCTCGGAGCATGTATCCTGATACCTTTGCTGATGGTCTTTATTATTTTTCTCCCAACACCAGCAAAGGTGATACACGTCAAGTCAAGTCAAGTCAAGCCTTTTATTGTCATTCTTGCATGCATTACATACATGCAAGGACGAAAAGACGTTCCTCGAAGCCCGCAAAACAACAATAACAGAAACAACTACAAACAACAACAATAACAACATACATCAACACAGTCAACATGTTGCATGACAGACAACACACAAGAAATACACAACAAAGAAACATATAAATATGAAAACTGTGGAAACAGATTTAAAAAAATAATAATAATAATAATAATACAATATAAAAAGGTGCAAAGAGGGAAGGGGAATCAGTGGGGGTGAGGTAGAGAATGCAGGGAATGAATATAATTATAATAGTAAAATAAAATAAAATAAAAATATATAACAGTATAATATTATATAATATATAAAAATATAATATATAATAATAATAATGTAATATACAATATATAATAATAATAATAGTACCATAATAGTATATATGTAATAATAATATTGATAATATAATCGGAGTGATATATAACAATAATAATAACAGTAACAGTAGCAATAAAACTGTGCAAACAGATATAAAAAAAAAATAAAATTAAAAAAATAATAATAATAATAATAATAACAATAATAATAATAATACAATATAAAAAGGTGCAAAGAGGGAACGTAACGAGTTGGGAAAGAAAAAAAGGAAAAATAATGAATGAACCCTCTCCGAGGTAGTTCCCCCGAATAAATCTGAGCTGCTCCACTTCCAGAGAACAGACGGGGAGATAACGTGAGGGCAATGAATAATTATCAATAAATATTCAACTTTAAATCAAAGGCTGAGGCTCTCATGAGTTAATCATTACACACTATTATTCCTGTTACATGCACTCTTCAGATAAAAGGCTAACCAGACATTCCGGTTTAATGCCAAGTGTCCCAGGAAATGCCAGACACTCGCTTTCAGTGCGTACGTAAATGCTAATCATGTTCTTTCCCACTTGAAATAAACAAAATGGATTCAAAAACACATCGCTACTATTTAGTGGAAAAGGACAGCAGATGAGTCATTTAGCGCAGATTTCCGTTTTATATAACGCTGCTTTTGTTATTTGTGTTTCGAGTCACCACGAAAAGAAACGTTCAGGATTAAAGAGGGGTTTGAATCTTATCTGGGATTAAGGGTAAATAGCCATCCAGCAAATGACGTGCCGATTTCATCCGGTTGTGCATCTAAGACACACCCAAACACGGTCACTTTTTATTTCTCTCTCTCTCTAACGCAAAATCCCATTTGACCCAAATTGTTGTTCCAGAAACAAGTGAGAAAAATTAAAAAACTCATTTAGAAATAATGGCCTGATTCATAAAGTTGTCACACTTGTGATCATGAAATCATGAAAATGTGATTTGAAGTTATTTTTTTTTATATCCTTTTTCCGGGCCAGAGGGCTACGTCGTCATAGATCCAAAATGAGCAAATGGCCTTGATTTATTCATTTATTTTTATTTTTCATTTCTTTTTAAGTCCAGACACAATGGTGACTTTTATATTTGAATATGGACAGTCGCTCACCAAAGTGAACGGAGATCTATGCACTCACGAAATGCAAATCAATAATGAATCGTATGCGTGGTCAGAATGGCGCACCGATCGGGGAGAACACAATGACACCTTTCATTGATTCTATATTATATAATATTAAATGATCTTGTGACCTCGTTAAAACAAACCCGCCGTCTACGGAGATAACCTGCTGATGTTTTTGCATGTAATACTACACCAAGGTGACAAATGTAGCTTAGCATATCTGTTCCTTTCAATTTAACACTGAGATGACAGTTAAAAATATTCATTACTCTGTGGTTGTTGGTTGTTGCGTTATAAATTTGGCCTAAAATTGGCACCAAATACATAAATAACACTTTTCATGCCAATCCATTTAAATGTTCCAATCCAAAAGTTTGAACCTGCTGGTCACGCTCTAGAATAAAGTCATTGGGGTTCATCCTCTGGGGAAAATGGGCCTCTGGACCAGATGTTCTGGCAATCCATCCAATAATTCCTGCAACTACAACATGGCCGCAAATGGTTTTGTATTGTTTGTTTTTTTTTGTTTTTTTTCCACCCTCCCATCCTGGAGATCTTCTCGCAATCCCACAGAGACGATGTCCAACGACCTCCAGCGCATGTTGGGATTCGGCCGCCAAGACAATCGCCTGCCTCAGACCAGATCTGTCTCCTTCTAAAACGTCAGCGCTGATGTGGACCAAACTGGCTCCATCGGAGGGGAAAGCTGTTCTCCGTCCGGGTTTTGGACCGCCGCGGATCACAGCTAAACCCCCCGGGGGGCCAGGCCGTGTGGCCTGACATCATTGGCTGTGACTGAACGGGGTCACGTCCCCGCAGCTTCCAAAACGTCTCGTAGAAGATTCCCAGGAAGAGCAGAGACGGGTTGGGCTGTTCCTGGGATGGGATGTTCACAATTGCACAAATCCATAAAAAAAGAGTTTACTCTACTCTGTACACTTACTGTTTAAGTGCTGTGTGATTAAATGTAGTTAAGCTATGATTCAATTGTTTCTTAAATTAATAATGAACTGCATTACTTATAGACTGTAACGCTCCGTGAATCTGTCAGTTTCCACTTAAGCATAAAAATAAAATAAAAACCCATGTGCTGGCTCAAAAACCTTTTTCCAAAGTTCATATTTACGATGAAAAATAGTTACACCTGAAGGCGTTGGAACTGATGTTTAATTGTTGTTAAGTGTTTGTTTTCCTCTTTAATCTGTTAATTGTCATTAAACGGCCGCATGAGTCAAAATGTGATTATTAAGTCTCCCAATGCAACACAATACAGGCCTGGAGAAGCCCATTTGTTGTGCAGCCATGCTGTTGTGTTTAAAAAAACAAAATTGCCGCAAACCACAACAATCCTTCTGCCTAAATCTTGGAGACAGTTTTCTTTTGACCTTCCTCGGCTTTTTCAACCACAAGCAAGTCTTTTTTTTTGACTGGGATTTCCATCAGGAAGTGTTCAAACATTTAATATAAAAATAAATGATGTCTTTTTTTTTTTAACAGTAAAAAAAAAAAATAATAAGACATCCTGACAGGCAGCAACGACACAACATTTTTCTTTTCTTTTTTTTTTTTTTAAATAAAACGTCTTGCATGAAAAAATCAAAAGCATCTGTCCCACCTCACAGCGAACACAGCAGTTGATTCCTGTCATGTGAAATGGCTTCAATGGATATTTTATCAAAGCTTAATGCAGTTAAGTCATGTGTTCCTGGAAATAAACAGTCTTCATAATTATCGGATTAAATGTTCAGTCGATGGGTTATGTAATAACATACCTTTCTAATAAGTGCAATTAAATGATTGTCTGCAAAAAAAGACGACATAACATGACACATTGACATTTAAATATAGAAAATCTTAGTTTTGCCCCTATTGTTAAATACAGCCGCATGTGCATGACACACAGAGTCATTGAATGACGTTTCTCTCAAGGGAGACGATGAAAAAAAAAAAAAAAAAAAAGGTAATCATTTTTAAATACGATTACTATGTGTAGAAAATATAAATATATAACTAGAAATAAAATATGCTAAAAAAGACATAAGGCACAAAACAGTCATGATAAAGTGAATGAGTGCATATGCAGAGTTCAGATTTGTTTCAGTTTGTGTGCATTATTCCTCTATATTTGGTACGCATATATTTAAACGCTGACGTTTGTGGCGGAAATATTGCTGCATTGAATCCTTTGCTTGAGTGTGTTCCAAATTCCCCTTTCCAATGCGATCCTTGTGTTCTGTGAGAAAAGCTATATTTAGCCTGGTGGTCACTGGCCTCGTCTTATAAAAAGAGAAAAAAAAGTCAACGCTGAGAGTGCCTAATCGGAGTGGCGGTGGGAGTTTATTAAATCAAAGTTGGAACACAAGGGACTTTACTCTTGTCTTATTGACGTCGTATATGACACGGGCTGCTGTCACAGCAGGAAATTCTTTAAAGATCTGATTGTTAGAAAAAAAGCGCCTCGTCACATTGGCGCTCTGGAAATGTAGGATAAGCACATTTTGGTATTTACTGAACTGTCCAACGAGGTTGTAAAGCCACCCAAAAAATGTCCCAGCTCCCCCAAAATGATTTAACCTTTGAATAACATTAAAAAACAACAACCTTCCAGCAAATGAACACGGCTCACTCACATTATTGACGCTCTCCACTGGAAGGAGAGGCTTTGGTGAAACGAGAGCCCATCTCGCGCACCGTGGACTGTGTAGTAGTCGTTAGCGGTACGTCGATTCCGCGAACGATCTCTGTGATGTAATCTCAGCAAGACTAGACGTCTGGACCAAGTCTCAGACTCGCTGCCCGTACATTAGGCCCAATATATGTGTACCTCCTATGGGCAGGTTCAAGCCGTGCTCAGTGCAGCGGTCCTGGGCAGACCCTGAGAGACGTCGCCCTGCGCTCACGCGTAACACTGCAAACCGCGCGAGTTTTTTTTTTTTTTTTATATAGTTCAATAGGAATGAACTGGATATTCATTTCATTAAATGAAACTCCGGGGCGGGGGGGGGGGCTGAGAAGCGCATTCGAATGGGCTGCTCCATCCTCTCTGAGTGATCCACTTGGTCAAATGGACGGTAAATGAATTGCCCCGCGAAGAACTCTTAAGTGGCCCTCGTCCAGCTCCGGCTCACGGGCATCCCATACTGACCTATCGGCCCTATCCCTGTTTTTCTTCTCTGAAAAGGACATCCATCTCCTCCTAACCGAATCATATGACTGCTGCTCTTCCTTAAATCAGTAGAGATGGGCATTGATTTTTGCCTCGGAACAGGAATGAGAGGAATCAATGAGCTCAATCAAACGTCTGGCTGCGGTGGAGCATTTTTTATTTATTTTTTTTTAAAGGGCTCTCTCTTCTTGCCACAGACTGGGCCGCTGTGTGTTGAATTAGCTGTGACCTAGAAAGAAAATCTTTTATACTTGGATGTCTGCGAATGGTGTTTGAAATAACTCGTATAAAGAGAGAGTGGGTCTTGTTCGCCCCCTCGGAGATCATGAATGAGGCTTTTTTTCTGCTCAACAACAGCAGTTTGTGCAGTCCCTAAATACGGACGATGACTGTTTTCCTCCCCAAAAATGTGGGAAAATTGAACAAAGCCAAATGTTTTTGGGAGAAAAGTCTGTGTGTGTGTGTGTGTGTGCGTGCGTGCGTGCGTGCGTGCGTGCGTGCGTGCGTGCGTGCGTGCGTGCGTGCGTGCGTGTGTGTGTAGCCTCAGAAGCCATTCGACTATAAAACACACCAAGTCACAGTGTGGACACTAAAATAGACAATAGCAGGCGTAAATCAGAATGAAATCATGTTGCTGCAGTCTGGGCACAAGATACATTAATAATAATAATAATAATAATAATATGGCTGTTTTTATTATATTTGCAGTTGCTCAATTTTAAAACAACATTTATTGATTTCTTTTTTCTTTTCTGCTGATCAAATGTTCCTGAAACGATGTCGGCTTCAGCCAAATTGCAGAAACCCTTTTTTTCTTTTTTCTTTTGCACAGGCTGTGATTTTTTTGTCCTCTTCCAGTTACAGTGCAACTGCACTTGACGGCTGTTACAGATTGAAAGAATTATTCCAAAAGGCAGGTGCTCAGACGGCCTACTTGTGGGCATGCGAGTGTTGAGTGAAAACCTCCTTTTTTTTCTTTTTTTTTTTTTGACAAACTGTTCTCACAAATTGAAAATACACTGTGGTTTTGTTGTCGGGCGGGGGGAGCATGTGACTTTGACAAAACGTCAGTGATATGTGAGGTGTGTGAAATGTGTCCTTTGTAAACAATGTTGGAAATAAATGCACTCTTTGTGCCATGCACAAACGAAGCTCATTAAACTGTAATTTTGCATGGGGTTAATAAGGACGTTGATAAGGAGCAAAACTGTTCTTAAACACTTTGACGTAAAGGAATAAAGGGGATTTCTTTTTTGCAGTGAAAGAAGAGAGACTTTTATTCTTGAGTAAAGTGAGAACACAGGTTGGCCTGTCTCTGTGAAGGCCTCTCTCTGCTGTTTGCGCTGGAAATAGTATGAGTCACATGTTTCACTGAGGACAACAGCTTTGCCCTGATTAACGTAATATTTGCAGTGTCCCTTTGCAGGTTCAAACAAAGCTCTGTTTTAACTGTCTGCAGCCTATGATTTAGGGCACATGGCGCAAATGCAATTAGGGCGTGTCCAAATCCACTTTTGCACGTTTTAAGGGTGGAGAGAAAGAACATAAAAAATAGGGTGTGGTGTGCTGAAATAGTCTCTTTGGTAATCATGGGTTGATTTTTGGGCATGAGATGGAATTGTCCATTCCCTTGACAGAGCCACATGTATTAGCAACCCTAATAAAGCATCCATATGAGTAAGAAGCAAATATTAAAGTATAATTTAATAATAATAATCATCATCATCATAATCATAAGCATCCTAATAATAATAATAATAATAATAATAATTATTATTATTATTAT
>JAFBJU010000427.1:411948-425956 GCA_016785305.1 Colistium nudipinnis
ATAATAATAATAATAATAATAATAATAATAATAATAATAATAATAATTATTATTATTATTATGACAGAATGATCATCTATGTTTTTTTGCCACTGCTTCACCAAATTTATGTCTGTTTTATGTGTAAATACAATTAATTGGTTTCCAAAAGTCTAATGGGCCACAAATACGAAATGTAATTAATTCACTTAATCAAAGCTCAAAGAGGTTTTGTCCACTGTAGGTTTTGTCCTTGATCCTTCACTCTGCTCTGGGTCTCCAGAGGATGAAGCCTAAAAGGAGATTTGTCATCGGTCAGATTATTTGGTTTATGATGATATAACCACAAACCCCCACGGATATAAAGTCATTTTTTTTCTCTTGCCAGTAATTAGCTCTGTAGCTAGCGGCCTCTGTTAACATAGTGAACATTCAGACGCTGTTTACGTTGTCAAATAAGTCCACTGAAGTTTGATGTATGCCTTAGGCAACACATTCTTTTTATCACGTGAATTACCGTAAGAAAAGAAAAAGTTTAACCTGGCTCGCTGACATTGAGCTCCTCCATCAATTTTCAAGAGATTAAAGGCAGCCTCCAAAAAAAATGAAAATAAAACTTTTAGCCAATGTCTGGTTTCATGGGTCATGAACATCTAATCATTCTAACTCCGATCAGAAAAAAAACATCAGAACATATGGTTTTAATATGGCCGATAAAGTGATTTATATTATTTGTTTTACTTGCTCGCTTGTTTCTGATTGCATTTAATCAGTGAGCAATGTTGTTGAAGATAAAACACCAGGCTACACTCCTTTGTCGTTTAAAAAAAATAAATACCTTTATCTTTGATCTCATCACATTCCTGGTGACAAATGTAAGCTCATTTTTTATTTTAATTTTTCTTCAAACGATGATATGATGGAAGTGTTTGTGTACATGGTGGTGGGGCACATTTCGTTTCAAGCCACGTAGATATAATCTCACTGTTGGTTACACACAGACTGACAACCTTGTGCTGAACTTACTGAATGGCGCCAAAGTTCAAACACCGTTCGGTAAGAGATCCGATCACTTACAGTGAAATCCTCAAAAGATAATCTGCGACGACTGCGCGTGCGCGCGTGTGTGTGTGTGTGGCATTGTTGGGAGACAAACCCTGAGGCTTCATATCGTGACGTGAAAAGAATATGACAGGTTAACATTCAAACCCTCTTCTAACATACAGTAAAGCTGGGGGAGACGAGCCCTGCAGCTGCAAAATCACTGGGCCGGAAATACCCAAGCACCACTCAAAGGTGGGAAACTCATAAAAAAAAATGAAAAAACAATAGTGTGAGTGTTTCTCAACTTTTAAAACCAAGTATTTTTATATATTTTTTTAAGGTTGAAGGTGCAAGGTGCAGCTTTATTTTTCTTTTTTTATTTGACCTCCACTTGTCTGACCTCCACTTAGCATCTCCACATAATTCAAATATTTCTCTCATGAATTATCTTTGCAGTTAAGTTAAGGAGCTTCCCATTACATTCATTCTTCTTTTTGCGAGGGAGTTTTGGACCTCGGCAGTTAAAAATTCCAATAACTCTGACACAGCGGCAGCTTTATCCCTGATGGATTTACTGAACCTGTGTTGAAATGAGACATCTGTTTGCCCCGTAGAGGTCGCATGAATATTAATATATTCAGACACATGTGACTCATGTAAACGGTGAAAACACAATCGGGAACCGTGTTGGATTATCTGATGCCTATTTTATGGAACGTTATTTCAAAAATCTGGCACTTGGCACCAATACATTATTCATCTTCTGCTTTAAAGGTGATCAGTGGGATCGCGTGACCTTAACCCTCATCAAGCTACTTTGAAAGTGCTGAGCATATAATAGTCAAATCATTCATCAATGTCAAACGCCTTCCAGTGAAGAGCAGCGAAACCTAAAAATGTTCTTTTTTTTTTTTTACCCAAATTCCAGATTCATTTCTTCATCCAGCTCTTTCAGCGTTGGATGTTGTCAGAGGTTTTTTTTGTTTTGTTTAAAACAAAATGTCAGCCGCAAAGGCCACATCCAATGAACAAATCGTTTTTGGTCCTTCAAGGAATAAATTGTGGAACTGTAGGATATTCTGCAGTTCCAGCCCTGGCCTCACTTGAACACTTCAGTTCCAGTGGTGAATCCGGTTTTTATTTTTTCGCGGAAATATTTAATTTTTTGCAATGGGAACTAAATTATTTGAAATGTTCCTTTTTGCAGATTCGGAGAAACAGATTAAGATTTCCAGATATCTTTTGTTCAAAAATTGGAGAAAGTCAAATTCCTCCAGTCAGAGTCTCCTTGTTTAAATTCCTTCTTCAGAGTTTGATATGGTCTGTGTTTGTGGGGTGTGTATCTTTTGCCAAATCATCAAACACAAGAGTTGTTTGTTTTGTAGGTGAAGCGTGAACTGACCTCTGACCTTTCCTCGGCCTAACCCTTCCCTTTAATCCCAACCTGCTCCTGGATTTGCTTTAGCAATATCAACACTTCCTCAGACGTCCCGTCTGCTTTTTATTTTCTTATTGATTTATTATTTTCCTTTTTTTTTTTTTTCTTTTTTTACCATAAAAGTTGGAATGCTCCGGTTATGTTATGTTTGTGTTGCTTTTGGTTCACTGTTGCACAGGTGCACTTTTGGGAAAGAACATTTTTATGCCCAAACCCCTGAGGAGTTGCACGCCGTCTTGCACTGTGGTCCAAGTCATGCTGGAGAGACACAAAGTTCTCGCCCCCCTGGCGAAATTGCTCCTGTGACGCTTTCAAAGAATTCGCCCCGCGCAACAAGTGTGCACAGGCAGCAGTTTGCCACTTGACGTGCCTGAGTTGTGTTATATCCAAATTTTTTTTTAGATGAGACGTTCCTGGGCTCTGTCTCCATGGCAACGAAGAATGAAAGTCGAATTAGCGCTGGTGCTTCGAAAAAAAAAAACTCCCGAAAGAGGCCCCTTGGCTCCGCCCCTTTGGCCCGGGGCCCCAGAAAGTCCCTTCCAATGACCCCATAAGTAATGAAGCATGACGGAGCACATCAATGAAACATATTAATGGAGAAAAGACTGACGCAATACACGCGTAATCACCATTTATTGGAAGTCTCTTCAGATGCGGAAAAAATCCAACATGACAGGAGCGCGCCCAATGAATCGATGCCTACTAAAACATTTTTAAAACCGATCCGTGTTTTTGGAATTTTGGATTAGTTGAATGTTTAAATCTAAGAACTTTGTTTTTGCTTCTCAACGACACCTTATACAGGTTAAAGATGACGGTGAATTATAAATATTTTGTACTATGGATTTATAATAGATCGGTCTCAGTGTGTGTGTGCGTATGAACCACGGTAGTTATTTGTACGCTATTATTTGAATAATATGATTTTAGAATAAAGTCCCTTATCCAGTGTTATCAGCATTGCCTTGTCATGGATATTTTCCCTCCTACAACACTTTTTTTTTCAGGTTATACATGTCTTTAATAGCTAAACAAATATACAAATGCTACAGAAAAAAAACTGTGCATGAAAGGATCATTTTAAATAGAAGAACCGGGAGGAATTTGCTGATGTTGCGTCAGAGAGAGACAGGAGACCGGACGGTGAATGGACACCGCAGGGACTGATTCTCGTCTGGGAATGAATTTGGGGAATTTCAGCCATCCTGCCCGTGGTGGTAGTAGAGACCCCTGTAGCCCCTGTGTGAGATTTACGGCTGCGCTGGAACGTCAGCCTCGGCGCATGGTCGGGACCTCTTTAGTTTCCATGGTGGCGGGATTCAGAGAGCGAAAAAACAATAAAGATGCCAAACCATCTAAATAGCACTTGGGGGTCTTTCCAGTATTTGACCTTTTCTTGAGGGCAAACTAAATATTAAAAAATAATAGAATAAACTCAACAGGATTTTTTACTTTTGCACAGTAAGAAAATAGATTACAGATGTATAAGTTGAAATATGTGGAAAAACCAGTGCCTCACTGATGAAATGTGATTTTTTTTTTTTTTGCTGTACAAACGCAACCATTCAAAAGTAAAGGAGGACTGACTGTGTGTGTGTGTGACCTTTATTAACCTGCCAGCATCGGTTTCCTTGTAAAATCTTTTTTTCCAAGACACCCTACTGTTCAAATGAATGTTGGCTTTCAGGGTTAATTTAGCCGGCTCCTTCTGAAAGGAGAAGCTGTCCATGATGGTTTAGACGGAGCTGGTGATTTGGGTCCTAAGCGTTTTATTCCAGATAAAGACTCCAGGGCACTTCCGGGTTCCCTGTTGTTGTAACAGACTTGGGGGTGCGGAGCCGCTGTGAGAAATACAGGGAGTGAATCAATGGTGGCCCGTGATGATTCACAGACTTTCAACAGTCAACATGAGGCTAGAGTGACAACTGCCAAAATATGGCACAGGTTCAAGAGGAAAACCAAAGGGTGAATCACATTGAAAGACGACTAAAAAGACTTACAAAAAAAAAGAAAATGTGCACATATCTCCAAAGTTCAAAAATACCAGAAAATGCAAAGAGAGTTTGTTGTATTTGTCAAACGCTGACAATTCAGTGAACACTCGTGTAAGATCATATGACGACGGACTGTTAAAAAAAAAAGATGGGGGGAGAAATTTCCCAAATCATCATCTTTTGGTCAGAAAATAATTCTACCGGGAACCCTGACAAAACAAAATGTTCTCTCTGTCAGGATTAGAGAGACATAGTTACGATAAGGCACAGACGCCAAAATATAGAAATTACCCCCCCAAAAAAAACAGCTGCTCCCACTGTAAATACCTGGGCTTTAAAAGCCTTGATTGCAGTTTCTGTATAGGACACTGTGTGCATCCACTCGCGAAACAGAAAATATTTTTTAGTGAAAAGAAGAACCTTCTGCCCATGGGACCGAGGAGGTAACGTCCTCTGTCATTACATCCAGTGGGATGACAGACTGTGGTATTTTATTGACCCCACAAAGGCCCGCCGTCCTCTCTCAGAGGACAATCCCTGTTATTTGACGTCTTTGTGACTTTTTTTTTTTTATGTTTTTCGGATTGTCTCCAATTAAAGGGGCTCCTGTGGTGACTCTGCCGACATCTGCAAAGTAAGCATTGAGCAAATAAATGTATTAAATTGAGCAGAAACCATTTTTAAACTCAATAATTAAAAAAAATGAATATTCACATTTTCTATGAAAAAGAAAAAAAAATGTTTTTGAAACAAACATTTATATTTATATATTTTCTATATTTATATATATATATATTTTGGGGTTTTCTCTTCCAATAAAGTGTTTATATTTGTACATATCAGAGTAAGCATTGAGCAAATAAATGTATTAAATTGAGCAGAAACCATTTTTAAACTCAATAATAAAAAAAAATGAATATTCACATTTTCTATGAAAAAGAAAAAAAATGTTTTTGAAACAAACATTTATATTTATATATTTTCTATATTTATATATATATATATTTTGGGGTTTTCTCTTCCAATAAAGTGTTTATATTTGTACATATCAGCTTCGGCTGACCACTGAATAATAATAATAAAAAAAACAAAACATATAAAAGTTTAGTTTAAATAATTAAACCCAAAGCAGAAACACTGTAACTAAACAAAATAAGGTACACAGGTCTTTAAATAAAATCAAATCTATTATAACTCCTGTGGAGCTACTTTCTTCTTCGTTTACTGACGAGGATTGCGTTGGTGGGGTGACGGTGCGTGTCCGCCGAGCGTTGTGGTTGCGTTGCAGTGTGAAGTTGACCACCTGGGGTCAGACGGAGCCGAGCACCCAGGTGGCAAAGTGGCCTTTAGAGAAGAAGAGGTTGAGGAGTCTCTGGAACTTGAATGATGTGATGTCCACGGTCCCAAATAGACCGGGGTGCCTGGCTCGCCGCACGCCTCATCAAAGAAACACATATGTAGAGGGGGTCAAAGGTTTCTGGGCCGAGCTGGCAAACGGAGGCCAACTTTGGCCTCCCGGCATACAAGCATCGCCAATGTTTGATGGTTGCTGGGAAACGAGACCTCTGGGAACCTCGTTTAGATACACTGGGTGTTTCAATCCTGCGAAATAGGATTCCTGGGAATTCTGCATGTCTTCCCATTTGCCTCTTCCCAGGTAATACTGAACAGGAAACGTACGTTTTTATTTTTGAAGTGAAAACAAAAGGCCTTGAACAAAAATGAACTTCGTGTCCTTATTGACCAAGCCTGAATACTTCTTTTATCTCTGCCAAAGTCCTGACATGTTGCCACTGATAGGCAAAACTATCTGGGAAAATTGTTCAATAATAACTTTTTTGGCTGGGACCCAGCAGCCCTGCAGTGGGAATGACGGGGGTAAAAAATGATCTCCTTCTCATCCACAATTTGTGGTCCACGCACCTGTCGAAGCCTCCGTGTGATTTCGTTCCGTCACAGACAACTGGTTTGTGTGGAAATATATTAATGATCTTATGACTGTGTGTGTGTGTGTGTGTCCTGTCAATGAAAGCCTTGGTTGCAACATCTGGAATCTCAGAAGAAAAAAAATGAAATCTTTTTTTTTCCGTACAGCTATACTTTGGTTTAGGTTCATTCTAACGTTATTGACTATTTTAATCCTTATAATTCGTGTCTAGGCATATTTCTCATTTTTTGCATGAAGCATTCTTTGAAGTATATGTTTTGACAGTAGCTGAAGTTAAACCTGGAAGACTGGAACAATGTTTCCCAGCTTTTTTTTATGATATGTTCATTCTGGGATGGAAAATGTCTCATTTAATGGTTCGCTATAAATCACTGCTACGCAACAAAGAGGTGTGAGACAAGCATTGGTCGAACATCGTGGTGTCACAGTGCAGCTGACCTTTGACCTCTTTAGAATACCATCATTTATCTTGCTTGACTTCTGTCTGAATATTTACTGTAATAGGCGCATATAATTGGCTCCTGGTCAGAAAACGTGATGTTGTTTCGGTTTTTGGACCTTTGACCCGCAAAATGAGAATTTAACATTTTAAGAGTTTTTTTAAGAAACTCTGACTCACTTATAAAGTCCTGACCCCGGTGAGCCTTATTTATACGTGTCACTGTCCCAGTGATGTACTGTGTAATTGTTAGTCGGCGAAAGGTAACACACACACACACACACACATTCGTTCCTCAGCTCACCCTGTAATCATTAGGCCTCACTGGGTTCACATGCAGGTTGAATCCCCAATGTTCTCCATGACATCTGACCTTTTCCCGCAGCAGCACCACCGTGAGACCAATGTTCCAAAATCCATTTACTGAGCACATTCATGCTCTCCTCTTTAATTTGATTCAATTACACAAAAAATGTAACCTGGGATGATTTGTGTGCCTATGTTATTATTTAAGCCGTAGCCAGCCTGTCTAGGACCACTACAGGTTTGTTTTTGCATGGCAAAGGGGAACCGTCAAGTAAAACTGCAACTGGGGCAGAAAAAAAATAAAAATAAAAAATGAAATTCACCTTTTGTGTATGTAATATAGTGACATGCAATCATACCCATTTCTTTTGGTTATCTTAATCACATCTCAGAAAATGTCTGGACTTCAGCATTCTGATCCTCACGTGTCATTTTGTGCTGAACTGAATGTCCTCACAGCGGGCTCATTTTGGAGGTATTTAGACTATGCTTTGCCTCTGCATCCCCTGTCACTCTCAAACTGCAGGTGCTACTCTGAGCCCCCCTTCCCCAACACACACACACACGCACACACACGCACTGACAGTTCAGTAGAGTCTGTTTCTTTTCTTTCATGAATGCTCAGTTTCAAAGAGAGATAAGAAAAAATAATAATCATTTATAATATATAACTTATAATTTAAAACATTTTCAAGGGAAGCAAACAAAATCCTACAGAAGCTTAGCCATTTAGACGTCTTTGAGATGGAATTTATCAAAAATGACTCTTACTATTATTGAATTGGAGCAACTTCCTGCAGCCATGGTCTTCCTCTTATTTTGAAATTGCATAACTGCCAGCCTCTGGTTTTACACTTTTACTATTTCCTGTCTTCCTTGTAATAAAACTTGAATCTGAAATCGTACAGGCCTCTCAAAATAACAGATGCTTTTAACTTTTTATGTTCATTAAATAAAAAAAATACCCCTGGATGTTCAAGGGGGTTTCAATCTACTGTGCTCTGGGTCAGGTTGTGGCTTTCCCGCAAACACTCACAGTCTCTCTATGTAAGTCATAGTGTCAGAAAAAAGTAAAACCAACAAAGAAACTTTTCCAACAATTTAAATTTGATAAAGACATTACTTACCTAAACTGCTTATCATGACAGATTTATACCGTCAGTATAAAATTGGTCCAGTGCTCTCTGGTGCCAGAGGGGAACAGCATATGGATGCTTTCTCTCCACGAAACCATTTGTCGATATTTGACAAGGTGTGCGCATAAATTAATGTCAAACGTTATTGCATTACAAATGAGTGGTTTCCTAACACTTATCTTTTGGGAACACAGTGTTTTCATGGGACGCTGTCTGGTGGCCACCTCCTTAATCCAATTCAAGCACAGTCGCAATGTCTGTTATTTTTATTTAACAATACTGCTGTGGTGTGGCCCTCGCAGATTTTGGCACGATACGGCAGAATTCTGTTTAGCCGCAAGCTGATTTCCATCCGCTTTGAGTGGTGTGGTTTGACGCAAAGCAGAAACAGTAACTTTAGAAAATTGCCAGGGTTTTAATTTCAGTCTGTTGACTGGCCCCAGGCTTAGCAGGCTATCGACTGGCATGCACTTAAAAACAACAAATACCATCCTTTGGAAGATAAAAAACCTTAGACAAACATTTCCAATGAATAAACAAAGAGGTAGACAAATAAAAGAGGATACAAAAAACGTAATTTCTCAGCGAAAACACGCTGTCATCCGTGCCCTGATCGATTGATTGGAGCTGGGAAGGAGAAGTGCAGATTTTATCTCAGCTGCAGGGTTGTGTTCTTTATCACAGACACACAAACACACACAAAAAAAGTTACACACAGGTGTGGGATCCCCCCTACCCAGGTTTTTGTGTCTTTTGCAAATGCTAATTGGTTAGCATTAGCTAATCTTTAAGAATCTCTGTCTGCCTCCCCAGAACTCTGAAGACGCATTGCATGGGTGACTTACAAACAGCCAATAATTGTGTCCTTTGTTCGAAAGTCTTACATCCACGTGCTTGTTTTAGTTGCGTTCGACTAAAGATGAAAAAATGCACCCGCGGCCTTTAGTGTTTTTCCGACGTTTATTCTGACGTGATGGACTGATCCCCTTCGGCAAAGTGCATCTTAACAGCACTCCATGCTGCAGGCGCTGGCATTCCTGAGAAAATGAGATGAGAAAACCGAAAGAAAGAAAACAGTCACTCAACAGAAGCTACAACGTGGGTTATCGCTCTGTGCAGCGAGGCATGTCCTCCAAACTGTATATAGTTACCGTGTGATTTGTCATCAGCTCCAAGAGAGCATTAGATACACTCTTATGATCACATGATCCACCCTCCAAAGTCGGCTGTAGCCCTTTACAAAAGATACAGTATATATGGCAAAAAAGTAAAAAAAGAAAAAAACACGAATAAAAAATCTGTATTTTTGGGGGTTTTCTTTATTTAATATTGTTTTAAAGTCACTTCGTAGCCAAAGCTTTAGTTTCTATAAAATAAACTTTACCTACCAATGTTTGAAAGCTGGGAATTTACTTTTTCTTTCAAATGGGTCTTAACAGTTGACACATTTGGTTGGTTCCAACGATGCGATAAATGAAAGAATTCTGGAAATGTATCCGATGGGTCTTGTCGTAATTTCCATTGCATTATTATAAAGAATGCAGTGTTGCGAAAATAAATGAAATGTGATTGCGTTCGGGTGAACCCGCAGTGCGGGAGAAATATTCTTGGAGCCACAGAGTCTAAAGTGGCCAAACAGATAGCGATAACGCGATTTAGCTGATCGACAGCAGAGAGATAAGAAGCTTCAGAGAATGAGGAGACAAATGTGCCCAACCAGCCGAAGGTTTCGAGAGACGGATTATTGACAGTTAAAATGACTGTTACAAAAATGACTGCAAAGGTTAAAACTGGGTCGAGTCTGTGACCTTGGATAAAAAGTTTTCCTGACATTTTTCTGAGGTAAAAATAATGGTAAAAAAAAAAAAAAAAAAAAAGGCGTCTGAGATTTTTAACCGCTATTTACACTGTTCAAAGTATGACGTGTTAACATCTGTGTTAACATGTCAAGAGACTTCAGCGACAGAGGGCCACTTGTTTTACAAGGACAGGAAACTGAAATATTAAATGTGAGTGGAAGCCATGCAAAACCGACCAATCCACAGGAGGAGATAGATACCCCCGTCAGATACTGTACCGCTAGGTTGTTGTTCGTATAAATCACAGATACCTCAGGAACACGCAGAGCCGACGGGCGCATGAGTCAGAGGAATTCACGACTTTAAGATTTGAACAGATTTGAACCCAGATTTGGGAGGAGATAGACTTCAAGCTTTACAACTATGTGAAAATATATTGGACAAATCGGATTAATATTGTTAATAAGGAAGATTCCTTGCAATCTGAGCAGACGCACTGAGGCCAGGTGTGGAGAGGAATTATTCCAGGTGCAGAGCTCAGGATTGGAGCGGGCTAAAAGGAGCTTCTATATCTTCACATTGTCAGGATTTATAGTTAAATGTTCTGGTAAAATGTTAACTTGTTTTCTTATGTCCATGAAGGGCTCAGTTTTGTGCAAAATACATAAACTTAGCTTTTTTTTTTTCATTCCCGAAACAAAAAATTCAGGTACACCAAAAATTGGCGCAGCGCATACGCGTACCGAGAGCTCTCATATACCTTTATCGTTGGACCTCAGGCAATGTGACAATCCAATTAGCTGGGGCACAAATTAAACAACATGTCAGATGCATAATAGCAT
Source organism: Colistium nudipinnis (assembly GCA_016785305.1). Taxonomy (NCBI): domain Eukaryota; kingdom Metazoa; phylum Chordata; class Actinopteri; order Pleuronectiformes; family Rhombosoleidae; genus Colistium; species Colistium nudipinnis. The sequence continues at coordinate 422,874 of JAFBJU010000427.1, forward strand.
AACTACTGAAAATATGACTCCATAGCATTATAGATCTGCGGTGCCAGCTTGTGTAAGGGAGGCGTAAACAATAATTATACAGTATGAAACCAATTACCAGCTAAAATGTTTTTCCAGATCCTGAATTTAGTGCCAAATACCTCTCCCAACTCCCAGCAGTCATGTTTGACGGTGTCAATTTCAAAATGTAAATAATTCCACATTTACCTCTCTTGTTTCAAACTGGTTTTACTGGAGATGGGTGAAAGTGCTTAGTGGAGCAGTCGGTCCCGAAGTGACAGGTGCCTGACGGTGAATGCTGCGTTTCACATAGTGCGCTCTCAGATAAGAGGCGCACAGCAAGTATGATGTGTGACAGCACAGGCCTTGCGGCAGTGTGACTCATCGTTGCCGCACACGGCGCCTTTCATCGCACACACACACACACATTGCGGTGCGATGAAAGGCACATCATGACTAATAGCTCGACAGTTGCACTCTGCTCCACTCACTCTCGCCGACGGATCCGGCTCTGGCTCCATTCACAGCACTGACAATCACTCGCTGCTGTTTTTCTTTTCTTTTATTTTCTTTACCCAGGATGCATCATTCTCACGTTGTTCAGAAGTAATTACCAGAAACGTTGAGAGACGTAAAGGCTCAGATGCTTTCGAATGATGCTTCATTTTTTTACTCTTTCAGCCAAATTGTCTGACCTTTAACTAATGAGAAGCTGACAGGCGTAAATCCACCCCGAGGGTCTGATAATCTGTGTTAAATTCATGTTATGGCAAAAAAACAAAACAAACAAATATTGCCAATTTAAAGTTTTTTTTGTATTTTTCCCTGTTGCTTTCATGTATCAAGGGGGATTAGAGCAAATTATCTTGAAATAATCCAGAAACTAAATTCACAGGGATTAAGAAAACTTCCATTTCTGTGTGAAAACTGTTTTACTTGTGGTGCATTATCCAGGATTATAAACAGACTCATTTACGTGTAACTTCTCTCAGCTGTAAGCCCCTTAAACTAAATACCGCTTACTTTCATTGTACAGGGATTTAAGTGGGAAAAATCTCAAGTGACAGACAGCATACTTGAAGAATATCAGATTTAAATTTAAACTCAATTTGTGTTCTAAAATTGGCATTCGAATATTGGCACTGGGATTAACATTCCTGTGAAGAATGGCACGATAAATCATAATACAGTGTCTTTAACCACGCACGCACGCACGCACGCACGCACGCACGCACGCACGCACGCACGCACGCACGCACGCACGAGCACCCCGGCAGACACGTTGCAAACAAATACATTCCAACAAAAGGGATCTTTTATCATTTTTATTTTAATAACCTAGAAACCCACCACCAAGGGCAATTGCATAAAAAAAACAAAAAAAAACGTACAAAAATTCTGTCGCTTAGCAAAATGAGGGGAAACAGAATGTGTTAAAAAAAAAATGCTTCCTCAGTCAAAGCCGTACCAACATGTGGTGACAAACAATTGAGTTTCCAACGCTGACATGGTGTCTTGTTTAAAAGTGAAAAAAACTAAAACATGCATGTTTTACAAGTGACAGTACACACTGAGACAAAATAACACATCATGGATGTAAAGCATACTGTCATCGGCAAACAAAAAAAACAAACAAAAAGCATTTGCTGTGCATATAAAAATAATAATAATAATAAATAATACTGGATATAAGCAGACTGTAAATATATGTACACAGATTTTTTTTTCAGGGCTAAACTAGGTCAATGCATAGCAAAGGCTCCTCCGTACCACCACAGTGCTCCCAAATGACAGTAATTACTCTGCTCTCCTTTATTTTCCACTTTGAAGAATTGCACTGAGCTGAATCATTTGTACCGAAACAAATTATTGCACTGTGAAGCAACAAAAAAACCCCCCCAAAAAACAGGAACATCATGGGAACTTGGAAGACATTAACATCAGCTCACAAGGGAAGGAAGCGTTCTACTCCATTTGCTCGTCGTAAGGGTTTGATGAACTCACATCTCCAATCACAGCTCCGCACACGATTTCCTCCGTGGCGCAAAAATTGGAGCGTTAACAACAAATGACCTGATGATCTTGTTAGCCTCTCGTTTTTCATTTTAGCGCACGGAATCGGTTGAATCATCAGATCTCTTGAAAAGCAGCCAATGGCAGACGCCGGGCTTTTAATAGTTGCATCGTGATGGGAGAATATATATATTAAAAAAAAAACGGTATCGGGAGAGATTTATACATTTCTGATTTTTTGATTAATTCTTGCGCTTGCCCACAGAATTTTTCAAAAATGTTGGTAGTAACTACAGGGAACCGCAGAGTGTCGTTTCATAGCGAGGAAAGTGAATACAAACACTATAAAAATCTAAAATTAAAATAAAAAAACTTAGAAATGTGGAATTTCCAAAATGATATTTTAGTGCCAGTGAGCTCAAAAGAAAATCATCGCTACTGTGGAGCCTGGGCTAGAAAAGGGAGAGATCTGTTTTCTGCAAATGTGTGTGAAAATTCCTCCAGAGAAACGGAGGGAAAATGAAGAACACATGACGAAGCCTGAGACTGAGGATGACAGTGCATCATTGTTGACGGTCACATAAAAACTAAAACAAAATTAAAATTAAAAAAATAGGGGTTCCCGGGTCAGAGACGTGTCCACTGGGCAGTTGAGCAAAAAAATAAAATAAAACACCCCCAAAAATAACTCACAGGAAATTTTTTACATTGTCTCATGGAAGGTAGACAGACGGGGAATGAGATAATAGTCTATATGGGCTCACAATGAAATTTTGTGGTGAACGCAGCTGTGAGCACAGAGAGTGATGATGTAGTCATTGGCAGGAAGTGCCGGGTGAGATCAATAAGGATTTGCAGACATTGAAATGGATCGTGGGCCTGGTGTGGATTTAGAGTCCCCCCCCCCCGAGTTATTTGTAGGCACAGGCTCAGCCGCTATCGTCCCGCCCTTTCAGGAAATGTGGGCAACACGTCATTTCCTCTAATTGTCCAGGTTTACAATCATTCAGTTTTTTTTTTGTTTTTTAAACAATAACACGGGCGTGAGTCACATCTTGTAGAGAACAGAA
>JAFBJU010000428.1:0-37370 GCA_016785305.1 Colistium nudipinnis
AAAAAAAAAAAAAAAAAAAAAAAAGAGGTGGGACACACCGATAGATCATTGGAATGATCAGTAACGTAGAATACTATATTTAAAGTATTCTTGTTGTATTAAATTCGTTTCTCTTTATTTATTTCCAAAGACAATAAGAATATAAAGAGACATAATAACAAGATAGGAGAGAAATAAATAAAAAACATTTGAAGAATGCTAAGTATAGCTTGCCGTCCAAACATTTAAAAAAAGTCAAAAAATGTAAAAACACTTAAAGCATGCGTAGCAACGTCAACAGCGCAAAAATATATGGTAGAGGTGAAAAAAAATAAAAGCGTCGTCCAAAATCAGACCAGAAACCTCAGCGTGAAGTATGTTGTCCAAAAATGTATCAATATGTCGCACAAAAGTTTTGTAATTGTCACTTTGAAGTTAATTGAAGTTGCACTCAACGTCAGACATACCTGCTTTATATCCTTGATGAGTCATCAGATACAGATACTGCAGCAACGGTATGATGGAACAATTTCGCCCATTTTAAAGCTTGAGGTTTTCATACCATGCTATATCTTGAAACCGGTAACCAGCACATGCCTATACTGTGACAATGGATGCACTTACCTTTAAAGAGGAGGTTGGCTTTGGGAAGGTCCAGCTGATAGCCAAAGGATGTTGTGGTGTCTTGCATCCTCGTGCTGGTTTCAAATTCAACTCCTACCTGCAGCTGTGTTAGGAGAAAGCTAAGTTCACTTTCTCCAAGTCTCGTAATGCAATATTCCGGTGCATATTTGAATTACTTGGAATCATAAAAATGTTCCCATCCTCGTCCTTACAAGGTAATAGTTTAAGAGAAGATACCTTGCTCAGTGCCAAAACAATCTTCATGGTCAATATAAAGCTTTGTTAGAGTTAAACATCAAGTGAGTATCTTCTATAGTAAGTTATTTCAGAACAGAGGGAAGTTCTTTGTATTGCTCTGAAGAAATAAATATAACTCAAGCTGCTAAAGCATATATTCCTTTACCTGACATTTGAATTACTTTTCATACATAGTTTGCAACAAATGCACAGAAATACCATGCAGTTTTCCTAATATTAAATGATAGTTACCTGATCATTGGCTTTGTGATAGTATGTAGCATGAGCTCCCGCACCTCCCAAAGTCAAAGTAGCAATGTAGTTGTCACCTGAAGAAAACCGAAAGGTACACACTTGAATACATTGACAAATCAAGAAGGCAAAATGTGTAGTTGAGCTTCAAGTAGTCTGACGTTGCATGGTTCCATAAACTCTGGGAAGGGTTTTACCTGTGTATCTGCCTAGTAGGGATGTGACAGTTCCTTCTTCCCCTGTTCTTTTGTGGTACACTAGCTCACCACCCAGAGCCAGCGCTGGTGTGATAGACTGGAGATAGTGGGTGACCAAAATCCCTGAAAAGAATTAGTTAAAGTACTTCTATTACTTACAAATGATAGTCCGCTGCTCATTCAAATTGTGGAGATGATCATACCAGATCCAACAAGTAGGTCTGGATTTCCTAGCGTCATAGCAGAGGTAAAGTCTTTGCCACGATACTCCATGTCACATTGCCAATTCACAAACTTGTGCTGCTGAGTCTGGAAAGCACAGAGAGTGGAAAATACCATACGGAGACCAAAATGACATGTTGAATGACTGTGTGAAGACCACATTTGAAAACTAGTTCACTACGACAAGTCTGAATACCTGGATGGCTATTTTGGAGCGCACAGCACTTGTGAGCTGATGAATGACTTGTGCATTCAAACTACCAGTGTTGTCCATATCTCCAACCATGACTGGGAATGACTAGAGGAAAGAAAAGTAACCATTATAAGCTCTAAAGTGATGTTTGACATTTTAAATTATGCAAGAGTATGGAGAATTAGGCCGTTTTCAACCCTCATGAATAAGAGGCTTACTATTATAACCATGGAGTGTTTTAAATATAATAATAATAATATATAATAATGTTTAATGTATATATAAATATAAAAATAATGAATAACACAGAAAATATCATCATAAAAAAAATAAAAAAAAAAACATTCGTTGAGGCGCTGATGGGGAACAATCATTACCTCTGCTGGTCCAGTTTGTTTACTGCCTACATAGGTGGACCCAAATCGATAACCAGAATCACCCTGGGTACTTAGGGTGACAGTGTGGCTGACCTGGAAGTGGTTACTCAGGCCCTTGTTGACCACTAACCGAACTCCTTCCATCTGTGGAGGGAACACCTCTGAGGCGGGAAAAGATCAACAACCAAATAAGGTCCATGTAACTCAGCAACAGGATAATGTAACACCAAACCAATAGGTCAATAATCCCACCATTATTCCAAAAGATCTATTATTTATTTCAAAGGATTTTAATAACAATAACAATTACCAACTGTCCCAAAATAAAGCAATTTCTAACCTTTACATTTGCGGTGGCACTCTTCATAAGTACCCGGGTTCGGGAGCGGAGAATCTGCATCTGGTGTTTGCTGGTCAGATCCAGGTGCTGGAGGGACGGAAGAAACGGAGGGCATGGTGAACCCTGGAGGGACCGACGCCATTCCTGGGACCCCTTGACCGACTCCAGCTGCAGTTGGGGCTGGACTGGAGGAAGCGGCAGCCAACACACTGCCCATAATCTGATGCTGTAACAGGCTAAGAAGTGTAAGAAGACAGTGGATGGATTATTGAATACGCAGATTATATCAGTGTTATTTGGGATCACAGCCCACTATACTACTTTAGTGTCTGCAAAGTGTGATTTCACATATATGACTAGAGATGCATTTGCACAGGCCTCGTGCTGTTGGCCTAATGCACCTGATCACACGTGACTCCTGCAGCTTGCGTTGATTGGCTAACGTGATTGATCTGTCCTGTGCAGGGAAGCAACACTATAGAGTGAGTGTAGTTAAGACCCTAATTAGCCACACTGCTGAATGACACGATGCTGTAAAACAACACGTGGGATCATACACAATCGAACTGCAACGTCCTGTTAGCAACGGAGCCAAAATTGTGCAAAATGTCGTCAGAAATATCCGGTAACAGCATTTATCCCGTGAGGGCTGATGACAGCTAGCACGGTTGGCTAACCAGCTAGCCATGTGGAGGCGACCACGAGATCAATTTGTCTACAAATGTAACGCGGGAGTTAAAAACACAACATGCAGCGAATCAACGTTATAATTGAGCCACGTCTTACTGAAGTGCCCGTGTAACGGCATGATTACGGTACTCACGGCAACGACGTGGGTTCCAGGGGAGTAAAACACCGGTAAAGTTCAACACAGCGTCCTGACCTCAGCTGTACAGTTGCCGCCCACTTTCTTATGGCTTGCGCTTCGATTGGCTAGCGTCACATTACATTTCAACTGCAATTGGCTGAAGAAGCATCGTGGACGGCCTTCATCCTGACGCACTGCGTGGCTCACTGGCTCCACATTGGTTTCTTGCTATCTACAAGTGAATGACATTCCAAGGGGACATCCATACAATACAGAAAGTGTACGCCTCTGTGTTTAAATGTAAGGCCATTTGTATGATCCTTGTTAAATTAACATTGTGGCATCGACAGCAATTATAGCTAGTCACGAAGACCAATCCTGTGTAAAAAATAAAATAAATAACAGGGAATCGTGCAACAGATGGTATACACCCTTCACAGTGCCCATCTAGATGGAGTTAGTATGGGATTATATGTGGATGAACAAACTAACAGCACAGCAAAAATATTTAAAATAAAAGCAAATGATCTACCATGAACCTTTAACAATACATGTGACTAACTGAATCGATAGATGGTGAAAAAGCTTCAATGGCATATTTATGCAAGGCATCAATTAAATGTTAGTATCTTAAACCTTTGTTGATTTAGACTAATCAATATTCATCTACAGGAGCAATGACAGAAGAGAAAAACAAATGGGGTCTCAGTCAGTCAGACTTTAATTCATTCGAGGAACTGGCATTGACATACTTCGGCAGAGATTTGTCTGTTTTCCTACTTCCGTAAACATCTGGTCATAAAGGTATTCATTAATCCATAATGCAAACCAACGTTTTCTTTTCAATTACAGGACATGTATTCATTACCTGCACATTGGCAATAACATTGGGAGGAAAAAAATATATATCAACAGCACTGGCAGACAATTAAAACTATGGAGTTAATTACTACTTCAGAAGCTTTGGAAGAGGGACGCATTAGGGTCCCTTCCCTGCTGGTGATTGGAAGGACTGTATTAAAGGCCAAGGACAAGGGGCTGAGACAAAGTCTGACATTGGACTAAGGCACTTTGTAGGGAAGAATGAACACAAATGAAATCAAGATGCCCCGGTTGGTCAGTTTCAGAATAATGAATAATAACTGAAGTTCATCTTCCAGTTATGACTTTAAGATCTTACAAATTGCTGCCTTGTGCTATGGCTTTACAGAGATTCAAGAGATATTTCACAACTCAACACTGCCTTGCTGTCATTGCATGGCCTTTGCTTTCACAGAACTCGCAGATAAAGTCACCGACATTACACAGCTGCCTCTCAAATACCTTATTTCATTAGCTCTTTGCAACATCCTTCCACAAAGTTGTTGATTTAGCTTCTGAAGCCATGTATTTTCAAACGTAGGTAACTATTTGTACGCTATTCCATCTTTGGTTACCTTTTAAAATGATGTGACCCCAGAAAATGTTTGCTTAAACTTAGGATGTGTCTGCCCTATATTTTACAGCTGAAAGAAATATTTATCAAAAAGACCAATTGCCTTGGGTTCAAAAATAATTACACTCAGTGGTCACATTATTAGATACAACGACTTGTTCATGCACACATCTCATTAGCCATGGCAGCAACTTGGTGCATAAAAGCCTGCAGGCAAAAGGTCAAAAGGTTACGTGGTTCAGATCAAACATCCCGATGGGGAAGTAAGTTGATCCCAGTGACTATGGAATGATTGTTGGTGCTGTTCTCCTGGGATTTTCTGACCATGTGCATTCCTAAAGGTTGATTCCGGCAGGATAACATCATGCATCTCCTACAATGGCCTTAACAGCCTAAAAAGATATTTATGCAAGAGCACCTTTGAGATTAACTTGAAACAAAAACATACACAGCATGAATGTGCAGCGTACAAAGCCCCATCAATTGTGTGTTGCCATCATGTCACCGTGAGGTAGTCTGAGTTCAGAATGTTTCCAGAACCGTGACAAAAACATGCAACAAATAATTTGGCCTGTTGTGGGGGGAGTGGATCTAGTAAAGTGGCCACTGAGTGTATTTCTCTCTGAGTGCAGTTTTCCTGCAAACCATATGATCAAAAAGGCACATCATTGCCACATGTCGTTCATCTGTACAGTCACCCGAGTTTTAGCCTTTAAGTTCACCTTTGGTTTAACGGTTTCATTCTTCACTTCCACCTATTTCTAGCGTGGCTGTACAGTTACAGTAACCATCTTTGGCGAGTGGTGGTTTTCAGTGGGGAAGTTTACCAGCATGTGCACAGAGAGAACTGGAGTTTGCAACAAATTCAAACTAGAGATGAGGAGAAACATAAAATAGACCGTTCTGACTGCAAAGTGGGGAACAGAGATCTTCACTCTTGATGCGTAGACTGTAGTGTGACGAATGCCAGGTTCCATGCGTCTCCTGAAAAACAAACCACAAAAGCAAACACATTTTAGATACCAACAATGTGAGTCACTACTGCAGCAAACCAGTGACGCCGACAGCTGGCTGCCTATGCTGATCTGCTCAGTCCAAATCTATGTTGACTGCTGATGTGCAGCCTTAGGACAAACTGTAAACCTTTCACCTTTAAATCCTGTAAAACTTCAGTTAATCCTCTTGATGAAAGAGGGTATTATCCATTAGCAAGGTTGCTAATATTTTCTCTTCTTCAAAAGAAACAACTCACTTTTTTCAGTATCAACATACAGTGAACTAAAGCCCTTAATTACTGTGCCAGAGTCTGGAGACGAATAGGTTCTGTGATTAACCCTAACCCTGTGGTATTATTCAACAATTTTGAGACACACTGTACTTTGATATATGTCTAACTAAAATCTATATACAAGTCAAGGTAGGCTTGTGATCAGTGACCAACAATACAACTGGTTTCGAATGGTTTATAAAAAAAATAAAATAAATAAAAAATTAAAATAAAAAACTCACCATTCAATGTGCTGCCAGATCCTTGTTTTTGGATTCCCTGTCGCCGTCATCATAATCTGGGTCGATACAGTGAAACTCTGCGACATACAGGCTCTTGTCAATGCTGCTGGGGATGGGCTTGATGTCGGTAACCAGTTGATCCTCAATTGTTTTTAGGTTGTAGCGGTCCTCTGCAGTTATCAGATTGATGGCCAGACCCAGGTGACCAAATCGCCCTGAGAGAGAAAAGAGTACATCACAGTGTGAGCCCTCGTGTCACAAAGAGTCACATTTAAAGAATGGGAGAATTCATGAATGCGTTAATCTTTACCTGATCTGCCGATGCGATGCAAGTAGGTCTCAGCATTTCTGGGAAAGTCAAAATTGATGACCACGTTTACTGCCTGGATGTCGATTCCCCGAGTGAATAGGTCTACAGGGATAGATGTGTGTTAGTCACCAAACTTTAATTTTCACTTTAGATAACAGAGAGGTACCCCCCACCTACCTGTGCAAACCAGGTTTCGGCACAATCCATTCCTGAAGTCATGGAACACACGGTTCCTGTACTCCTGCATCATCTTTGCATGAATGTAGAAGCACGAGTAGCCCAGCTGGGTGATTTTCTTAGCCAGAAGCTCAACCCTTTGGGTGGAGTTACAGAAGATGATCGACTGATTGATCTGAAGCTGAAAAACAAAATAATACAAATGTAATTACAGTCGTACATACAGCCATAGTCAATGTGTGGCCAAGCCAACGCTACCGTTTATAGACAATCACACAGTAACCGACAGCACTATGCACTGAACACTTACCCTAGAAAAAAGTGTGTTGAGACAGTGGACCTTCTGTCTTTCAGTCACATACGCATAGTACTGGGTGATGCCCTTCAAGGTCAGCTCCTCCATCAGGTTTATCTCATAGGGCTTCTGCAGGTGTTTGCTCTGAACACGAAATTCACAGTGTATTATGAACTTGATTATTATTATTATTAAGATTTTGTTCACCTGTTTAGACAATTGCTGTTGAAGTTCTCACCATGAATTTTTGCACACTGCACGGGAAAGTGGCAGAGTACAGCAGGATCTGACGTTGCTTTGGCAAGAAGCTTATAATATCTTCTATCAGGACTACAAAGTCCTGGGATAGCAGTTTATCTGCCTGAAAAGGGGAATATTTAAAGGGAAGCGTGTCAATTCTTTATGATCAGTCAACTTCTCCAAGAGGTGCATTCAGAAACAGAGAGTCAAACCCACCTCGTCCATCACCATCATTTGGGTCTTATCCACAATTGCCACACCCTTCTTTATCAGGTCCAAAATCCTGCCGGGTGTGGCAATCACTACATGCACTATAAGGGTCGGAGGAAACACAAAGAGCATATCACTGAGGAGACACTGTTGAACTGAAAGCTTGCGATTGAGCAACATTTCTGAATAGGAACTAAAACACAAAAAACTTAAAAATAAATAAATTAAAAGTGTGAACGTGACGTTTTTGGTCAAATTCTGAACGACATACGGTACTATGACATTTTGATTATTTTTTGAACGACATTAGGCATGTGCCGGTTTCCAGCTTCAATATATAACATGGTATCAATAGCTACATTTCCCATTTTAGCGTATTGACAGGCAGAGGAGGTGAACCCTTTGAACTTTAACCCCATTGGAACACCAACAAAAAATCGGCTGCATGTGAATGTTTAGACCTAAACACAAACAGAAGGACGGTTCATCCAACATGTAAGGCTTATACCGCAATACCTTCACACTATTGGAATTTCTGTTAATACACAGAATCTCATAGCAGCACATGCTTACTTATAAATATCACTTCTAAGTAAAAAAAATGTATGTAAAAATTTGAAAAAGAGAGAAGGGGGAGGTAATGACTGCACGTGAACGAAAGTCGTAACTTAAAAGTGACCTAATAAAACAGAGAAAAATAATGACTTCTCTACAAACCTCAATGTGGAAATATCTTTTTAATGTTGTTGGAATAACACTTACCGATCTCATCGAGACGCATGATATCATCCCTCAAGTTGGTGCCACCAGTGGTGGCCATGACCTTGACTCCTCCAAGATGCTTGCTGAGCTGAATGCTGATTTGGCTCATCTGCAGGGCCAACTCTCTTGTCGGAACCATTACCATGGCTGGATTGAGACAGAAAGGGCAAGGAATAAAAAAATGCACGAAGAAATGTAAATAAAGCGTACCAAAGAATGACAAAGGGTGCAGTAGTGCAGTGGCATGTGCTTTCCATGTGCAGAGATTGTGGTACAATAAATGTTTAACTGGGTTGTTTGTTAACTTTTAGTAACATCATCAAAGGGGGGCAGCAAAAACTAACCCTGAATATGATCCTTCTTCAGGTCTATCCTCTCCAGCAGAGGGATGAGGTAGGCTCCGCTTTTGCCTGTGCCATTCTTGGCCCGAGCCAAGATATCTCTGCCTGACAGAGCGATGGGAATGCTTTCCTCCTGTTGACAGACAGACAAGCCCAATCAGCACAACCAGCAAGGTCTTATTGGATATGACAACACGTTTTAGAAAAAAGGCAGATAAGCATTGAATACCACATGCATAAAACTCAAGGTCTTTTGCATTTCAGAATTGGGACTACCCCTAACGAGCATTCATCCTAGTTATAAAAATTCAACTGGGATTACTGTAAGTCTGATATCTGTCTCATCATCATTTACCTGGATAGGGGAGGGTTTCTCCCATCCCATCTCAAAGATTCCCATCAGAAGTTCCCGCTTTAGACAGTAGTCTTCAAATTCATTTCCCTTAGTTGATGTAACATCCTGGGAGAAACAGTTTGAAGTAGGACAGAAAAGTCTTGGGGTTATGAACATTTAATGTGATTTTTTTTAATGAACTATGCCGTTAATAAAAAATAACCTTACTGAAGTTTTCATCCTTGTGTCTTTTGGAGGAAGCTCCAGGCACCTCTTCCAGTCATCCCCAAACCTAATTGGAAACATTTGCAAAGAAAAGTCTAAATAAATGACAAATAGCCCGACTAAAAATGGCTCTGAAAAAATAGTAACAAAATGAACCCAAAACCTTTCCAATCCAAACATTGTTTCAATGTATGTTACATAGACAGTGATGCTCGCTGTTTTTTTTCATGTAGTGGAAATTCAATAAATATTTGTGCTATGTTCAATGATTAAAATGTTTTTTGAAAAAGACTGAAGTAAAAATATATCTTGAGACTCCCCGGGGCTCCATGGGATCTAGGGCCTTGAACCACATTGAGTCAAAGACACAAAGAGATTGTCAACTTTGTTTACTGCTGTGATGTCAGAACTGTTGCCTGTGAAGTAATTGAATGTATATCTCTATCTGGCCGATTATTGCATTGTGTATAAGTAATAAGGGTACAAAACAATCAGAAGGTTTCTTTCAATGTGGAATTGAGAGTATGCGTTAACATCTTACTTGATGCCGCTGCTGTTCTGGGGAATGCTGCTCCTTTTCTGCAAGGCACTGGACTGTTGGGCAGCTGTGAGGATTCCCGACTGTGATCCTGGTGGCTTGGTCTGTCCTCTGAGCTGCCCATTTGCGGCTTTGTTCAATCCAATCATTGCTGCTGGGTTTGCTGCTCTTGTTGTAGCCATGAGTCCCTCAACTAGCAATTTTCCTTATGGTATAAAAAAATATCTTTGCCTCTATGTCACTATTTCTTTCTCTTTTTCTTGCTTAATGCACCAGTGTGTAAAAGAAAAGGAAAAGCTATAAAAAAACTATTTCCAATCTTTTCTTTTTTAAAGAATGTACTGAACTACACAATCTGACATCCACACCTCTTGATAAGAAGTCTGCATATGAATTATGTCTATTTACAAGACAGCTCTCCAAAAAAAGGAGAAATTAACATTCATCTGAATAAATAAATCAAATATGTGACCAAAACATTACTTCTTATTTTTCTATCAAAATGTTTTTCTCTGCGTATTCTTATCCTTGCTGTTATGAAAATCCCAAAGATTTTTTAACCTTGTATACTTCGAGTATCTTGGCTTTTAGAGTCCAAGTGCTGAGTTTATACATTCAAAATGGCCAATATGAGCGTCTGAGACCTTCGTTACGTGTCAGACTACAACAATTCAATCCTTTGATATGAAGAAGTCTTATAAAAAAATGCTGGGGCTTGATCCTGACTCAAGCTGTCACTCCAGGAATCCTTTCCTTTGCACGGGCAGTCCACTGTGTATTGTTCTTGTTCCCTTTTCTTCTGCAGCAAAAGCTGAGATTGCAGTCTGCAAAGTGCCTTGGGATTTACCTTTTAACAAAAAAAATCCAGGTTACCTGTTAGACAGTAAACAATAAAGGGGGGTTATTTCCAAGCAAAAGGTGCACCACGAAGTTAATGTTGGCTAAACAGTAAGCAAACGCAAAACAAAAGCAAAGACACACGAAAGCAAGAAATTGCACACTAGCGTAGGAAAATTACGTCCTTAAGTTACGCTACGACAATGCAACCCACAAGATGCAAACAAACAATATGAGGCAACATGAAATGACTTTAAATCAACTTTGGCAATGTAGCTGATTATGCCAATGCTATCTGCTAGCTTAACTTAACAGCTGCGAGCTAACAATCAACCAACACTTGAAGTTGAAGTTGAGTTGAGTTCAAAGTTGTGTTTTATAGACAAAATGAGCTGAATCCACAGCTAACACTGGGGAAATTGTGTTTCTTGTGTTTCTCCGTTGACGGCGGCGTTTGTAAAATGCCCAAAGCAGCAGCGTTCAAACTTTTGAGCGTAGCAACGTGGCTTAGAAAGTCGAGCTAACACGCTAACGTTAGCTCTAGTACCACTTCAATAGACGCGGTTTACATTGGAAGTGTTCATAGAGTAACACGATTTGTAGAAAGCGACTCATTCTGCATATTCTCAGATCGCAAGTTTTCATCGAAAAACGTTAAGTCGTCAAGTCAAAACACAACTAAGTTAGCCAGACGATGTTAGCTTAACGGCGCCAGAGCTTTTAATCGATGTGCCTGAGAAATACCTTTACCTGGTCGGAAAGACGATGGTGCCTTCACTTTAAAACATCCACATAATGTCTGCTTCCGTCTGTCGTTGCTGAAGGTTAAATCTTTTCTTTAATTAAATCAGCTAAACACGCGTTGTTTCCTGAAACCGACTCTTTTGTCTCTTCTACAAGATTCTTGAAAATTCAACATGGCCGCGCTCGTTCAGTGGGCTGGTTGTTTGCGCCGAGGGAAACTGCGCCTGACCAATCACAGCCCTTCTCTCAGACTCACGAAACACACACACGCGCACACACACACACACACACAGACACACACACATGTATGTTTTGGACAACTTTTATACAACAATATCTACTTCGGCCACACACTCTGAAGGCACGGGAGCCCACAAACACTCCAAAACAGAAACAAGAACACTGGGATGGAGTTTTAAAAATGGCAGTGAGAAAAAGTGTTGACTGTGCAATGTTTAGCAGGTCAAGTATCATTGTTAAGACAATGATAAACAAATTGAGTGGATGCAATGTGTCCAAACACTAAACAGCAGCTGGGTTGTGGAGGGATGGTTTCCAGCCAATCATCAAATTCCAAGCAGAGCTGCCAGTTGTGACTGTCTTTTGTCATGAAGGCCATTTTGTAGGGAAGTCTCTTGGCTTGACTTCCTCCCAGGTGTCCTCTTAGGCACGGGGGTCCGATTGTCTCTTTGCGGGTTGGTTGTGTAGAGGTAGTTCCAAGTTGCGAGCTGGGCAATACATTTGGCTTACTAAAAAGGGAATACAGGCACAGATGGAGTCTTTGGAGAGTGGGATGTGCTGCGATGAGGGGTGTGCGGCGTGGTCAAAGGGGAAGATCCACGACTCTGGCTGGGAGATGGGGAGCCTAAAGCAGAAGCAAAGTTAAATACTGCCGCAAGGTGTGTGTCTTTATTGGTGCGATTGTGTGCATGTCCTCACCATTTTCCGATATGTTGCTCCCATGAGGTGAGACTGACGCACATTGTTGATCCTGAACTCTCCCAAACTTGGAGCCTCTCCCTCGTAGCACATCTGCTGTCTAGAAAATATTTAAAAGTCTGTTACAGCCTTGTGTGCATGACCTAAGGTGCAGGTCTCATCAATCTACTAAAATGACCCTGGAGTTATTGGCAAATAAACACTGCACTATGCAGATCTGGCCTCTAGAGGGCAGTGTACACACACTGACGTGACATTTTTGACTTCAACCATTTCTACCCACCATCCCCAGCAGATCACGAGCAAATGTAGTTTGCAATTGTGTGTGTTGTTAACATAACTTATGTAATACAATGGCTGGCTATTGCCATCAAAAAGTTACAGTGACAGAAGGAAAGTTTGGACGTTCACTAGGAAGTTGAGACGTCAGTCTGGGATTAACTGCTCTATTGGCAGTATCTCAATTATCCTCAACTCAACAATAACACAGTGAAATGAAATCTCGACGCTGTTGTTATGCATGTCGTCTCCTCACTCACTTTCTTGTTCTTGGCCACCATCACGGGGGTGTCGTTGTGGTAGTTCTTGAGGCTGCTGTCCGCCCCGCTCTTCAGCAGCAGCCGCACTGTGTCCACCTGACCCCGACCACATGCGCCGTGCAGGGCTGTGTTCCCACTGTACGACTGGCCGTTGACATCGCAGCCAGTCTGCCGCATAGAAACAGAGGAGGGTGACACCGATGAGATTCATAAAGAAAGCAGGCAAGTGCAGTTAAAAAAAAGAAAGTGAAACAAAAGGTTGGACTTGAGAATGCAATGTTTAAAACTCTAACATTTAAGCTGAATATTTTTGCTTAAAATTATTTGAAGGTCTTTGGTAGAACAAAATGAATGGGACACCGTGTACACAGCTGATGAACTGGAAAGAGAAAAGCTGATCGAACAGAGCTGAGTCACAACCTCTGCTCTCTCCCCACACACCCGCTTTACCTCAATGAGGAAGTGGACCATGTCTGCGTTATTGCTCTCAACCGCGTGCATGAGCGGACTCTGGCCACTTTTGATGTCCTGATTAAAAGAAAACAAATCACCATGGTAAAAAAAAAAATCAGTCAACGCAGTCACGGTAAATGCACAAGTTGCGATGCTGTGAGACGCTGAGAGTCATTGCTGACGGTGCGGGGCAGGGACTAACCATTGCGTTGATGTCTGCTCCTGCACCCAGCAGCATTCTGGCTATATCCTTGTGGCCAAGCAGCACTGCCAGATGAAGAGGGCTCAAACCTGAGAAGAGGAGGTAAAGTAGAACCCATCTGAGTAAATACAGATGTTCAGGGGTTATGCAGTACACGGATGAAAATGAGAATGCACACATAAACTCCATCATGAACAAGGTACATATTTGTACACATGCTACTTCTACACGCAGTGTCGACTCTCAGTGTCAAAGGTCGAACTTGTTGGACATAAAATCTCAAATAGTTTCCTCTGATTTGTGTGCCATTGAATAATAAAAGGTATACTTTGCTTCTTTGCTGTCATCTTATTGGATCCCTATATACAAACTCAGCTCCACAAAAAAAATACAGATGGTATAGAAAGATGAGCGTGTGTGTATCTTTGAGGCTCTCTCCATCTTTCACACCAATACTGCTCTCTATGGAAGAGACAGACGTACTGTGGTGACTCGGCAGTGTGACACTACACTGTCACCAAACCACAGAAAAGGAAATGTCCAATCTGACCTCAATCTGAACATGGGTTCCCAATGTGAGTGCGTGCGATACTTATGAGGTCATCCAAATGGTTTCTATGGTAATATCAGAGAAGAGAAATATAATGTTCACTGCACTCTGATTTGTTTCACCATTTCACTGCTTGTCTATTGTAAATTGTGCTTGCAATATTCAATAAAGAATAATCTAAAAGTAAAAAAAAATGTAAGAAAGTAAAGTTATGACAATGATGAAAACTAAATTCTATACATTTTCTCCACTGCTCCTCCTCTGCTTTAATCTAAATTTAACAAATACTCTTAATTTGATGTTGGCTTTGCATTAATCATCCTCTTATTCATAGGGACATTACTTGAGGAGGAAGTGGTGACAGGCAATCACAAGGTCTTATCAAATTTAATAATTCAATGACAAGAACTAAGAGCCACTCAGGCTATTTGGAGAGGACATCAACGATACACACCACTGAGCTTCTTTGGTAAATCACAACTTACCCTCATAGTTTCTGATCTCCATGAATATGGGGGACGAGGGCAGAGCAACCACAACAGACAGACATTCACGCTGGTTGTATTCACAGCAGAGATGGAGAGCTGTTTGGCCATTACGGTCCAAGGCAGCAGGGTCGGCTCCCGACCGCAACAAAACGTTCAGCATGTCTGCCTGCTGTGTTATCACTGCCAGGTGAAGGGGAGTCTGAGGTGAGAGTGAAAACGACAGTTTAGACACATCCACTGCTGAGAGCCATAACAAATGCAAAATATGGCCTCTCAAATGGTTTTAATTGCTCACACAAGATGGGATCCAGAGAGCATGAACCTCCTCTCATTGCTAAACAATGCTGCCACTCTTTGCTATCCTAAAATAAATCCAACATGTCCCTTAAAATATCTGGTAAAAAGATTTTGTCCCTGTATAGATGCCTTTCTTTTGAAGAAAGCCTCTATCTCAGTGTCTTTGCTATTTCTCATAGTGGAAATTCCAGATCCTCCATGCCACAAAATGGCATTTGATGCACTGCCCGAGGCTTTTTGTCATAAAAGGAATATGTTGATATTTTGGGACATACATTTATTTGGTCTTGGTAGATGATTAAATGCGAACGCCTGCGTCTTTATGGTGAATGCATTTAGAATTGAGAGAACCTCCGAAAAAAATAAAAAATGTACAGATCATATTTTTTTCATGAGTGAATAAACTTAAGAGTTAAGAAAAACAATTCTTAAGTTGCCATAGTGACAAGATATGGTAAATACATTTCAAAAGACGATATTATTGTAAATGAGGAGTCTTTAGTTGCACAGGTTAAGGGTAACAAACCCCAAAAAACAGTGCCCGTAAAGACAGACAACGCCTTTAGTTGTTAAAAACAAGGAACTATATCTGGTTGGATTAGACACATCAGAAGGCCACAGGGCACAAGAAGCCATTCCAGTTTCCCTTACCCACACAAATCCAAACACACCTATCACATACCCACCAAAATGAAACCATTTCAACATATAAAACAGAAAAGCCACCGGCTGAGCAAACACTGTGTAATTAATTTAAAAGGAAGAAGAACCTGTTCTGAGAGACATACACTCTGCATGAACAACAACATAAAAATAAATTGCCTGGATATATGTTGAAGAGCTGAATGAATTCACTTGAGCAATCTAGGGTATTTTTTGGGGTGAGGTCAACATGTATCATCCTGTTAATAATGATATCTGCTATAGCCAGGGACAGCACCGACAACTAGCTGATCAAATAAAGAAATGCAGTTGATGGGTCAGCACAATTAAATAATGCTGCTAGGTTTCACTTTTGCTGTACTGCTGTGCTCTTGTGTGTGTGCGTACGCGCGTGCGCCTTTTGTGTGTGTGCGTGTACGTGCGTGCATGCTGGTGGTTTGTTCCAGTAAAGTCTTAAAAAAAAAAAATCATCTCGCTGTGGAATTCCATCAGTGTGTCAACGCCAGTGTTCCTCCCTACAGCTTCTGTTTCCCTGAATCCTGTGAGTCACATGTATGTTTACACATTACAAAGAAACACACACAAATACATTTGCAATTCTTCCCATTCCCCATGGCTGCTAAACAAACAATGTGAAAAGCAGCCATAATACTCTTTTATCCCCGTGATGCGTATTGTTGTATGATAGTATTCTCTGGAATCATTTCCAGAACTTGAGAAATCACCTTCCGCACTCAGGCCTTTTAAGGCCTACAACATAGACCTCTCAGAGCCGGCAGGCTGGGGCTTTGGCTTCATTTAAAAGGATTTCAAAGTGACTCAAACAAAAAATCAAAAAATCCAGCACGAGATAAGAGGAAGGGTGGGAAGAGAGCAAAGCGGATGGCAGGGTGGAGAAATGGAGGAACGAAGAAGAAACGGAAGCGGCAGAGGGGAGTGCAGGGGAAAGACGGGATAGCGAGGGAAAATCCCTTCCCTTTCCCTCGCGCCTGTCCTCACACACTTGCATTCCTGCAAAATGAGCGGATCAACATGAATGGGGTGAAAAGAGGAGAAGAGAGAGGAGAGGAGCTTTCTGGGTATCAACAGCTGCAGGCGGTGTCGTAAACACAAAGGAAGGTGGAAGGCAACGCTAATAGATCTCTCTTCTGTGGTAAACCCCTTGGGGGGGTGAAGACACTCCTGTTGCACAAATAAATATCACCCGCTCTGACGTCAGTTATACGCTGGCAGTTATACTGATAGCATCAGCCAGTTGATCACTTATGATTAGAAACCCTAAATTCTTTTAAGATTTATGCAGGGACAGATATGAAAAAAAGCAGTAGTGAGCGAGTGTGCGAGAGAGAGAGAGAGAGAGAGAGAGAGAGAGAGAGAGAGCGAGAGAGAGAGAGAGAGACAGAGCTATGCAGGAAGGGAAAGTCCCCAGAAACTACCCTCTGAACCTCAGCTGAAGAGCTAAAGGTAAGTTGCGAAACAGCCCAGAGCAAAAAGGGAGGGGGGGGGGGGGGCTGACTTCTCAGAACGAGGATACCAAAGCACACGCAAACACACAGATGTCTCAGTCATGCACACACGCATTCATTCAAACCCGCTCACTCTCCAAACACAAAAAGGAATGCAAGCAGCATGCACATAAACAAATGGAATAAAAAAAAAACGAAAAGATATCAATCTTGGCCATTGAAAGGAATTCCTCAAAAGAAGCTCTGATTGAGTGGACCATCTTCCTAGTGATTTGTAGCAGCCGTGGTGCAAACGTTTATGATCTGAAGCACTCGATCATCCGTGCACGTGTGAGTGTGGGTGGCCCCCTCAGGATTCAGTTCAATTCAACTACTACAGTGTGTGCTTGTGGAGCTGGAGTGGCGGCGTGACCAGTGTGGGAGTATCAAACAGATGTCTCTATCGTCACAGTAGCTGAGTTCACTGCCATTGTTCGGTTACGGTACTGATAGTAACACTCAGTCAAACGGTTCCATCTGCACACCACAGAAACTCAGGATTTGTCATCAATATTGGAAAAGGACTACTTCAATATCATGTCGTGTTTAGGAAGTTGACTGGTGCCCGAAAAATGCCCGAAACATTTCTATCCGGTAAACTTTCTGTTTTGAAAAGTAAAAAAAAAGTTCCCTGGCCTCATTTTGTAAAGTGTATTCTGTATGCAAAACCACACAATCTGGTAGGCAAATGACTCTGATAGGACCTCTGCCTAAAAAAATCTCCCTTTTTAGGTATAACTGCAGATAGATGTTGAAAGCTGTGAAAAGGGTTTTTGTGTGTGTGCATGTGTGCGTGTGTGTATGCGTGCGTGTGCCCGCATGCAATTGGCAGATACAGGATATCACAAAACCTATTCTTTCAAACCTCATGCTATGAGGAAAGACGATAATAGCGGCAGCATTACTTCTGGTAAGAGCACCGGCGGTGTCCCGAGTGGTGTGAAACCCCAGCGTTGAGAAATATACAGATACACAACTCAGGTGCTTTCGCCGTTGCAGGATGAACGCGAGAAAAAAAAAGAGGAGGGCGGGGCGGGAGAGACAACAGAGGGGAAGAGAATGTGGAAGGGTTGGCTCATGGCCAGTGGCTGGGACAGCCCTGGATTGGGAAACACTCTAACCAATTCTTTACAGTAAAGTACACTGTGGCTAATCCCCAGTGTCGAGGTGCCAGATAGTTTGTTTAAATGAGTCACAGTAGAAAAAATATCATTAAGAAAAGAGTAAAAAAAATAAAAATAAAAAAAATAAAATGTGTTCACAGGTCAACTTATGATTCTCTCTAACCACCAAATTGTAAATCCGACACGCAAACCTTGTAAAATCCCACCTCTAACGAGCATTAGAAAAACCATGTCGACAATAAAAAAGGCCAATAAACGAGAACGCTGGAAATCACACGTAGCTCTTCCCAGCATGTGCATGACTTTGGCCTGTGGCAGGTGGAGAAACAAGGAAGGGTGAATTCCAAAGCATAACCATAGGCTGCCATTACTGTAAGAGTGTGCGATAACATGGCGCACGGCCAGGAGGAAACTAAGGCACTTCCTCTTTCATTCTTTTCCACGGTGCTATTATCAGAAGGGCGAGGAAGGGGATTGTGCTTTACATGCTGTGGTTGTAGGGGCAGAAGTCCCCCATCACACTTCTATCTGTCCTCATGTTACAATGAGATCTCCAGCGAGTGCGCGTGCATGCGTGTGCATCAATGGACAGAAGTGCGGTGTGTGTGTTTGCCTTACCTGACGGAGGTTGTTGTAGATGTCGAGGCCTCTGTGGGCCATCAGAAAAAGTTGGATCAGTGTGCAGACAATGTTGAACTCCCCCTGCACCACAGCAATATGGAGAGCTCTGTAATCAATAGAAAAAGACACCCACCATGTTATCAACTCTGCAGTGGAAAAATGAATTATAAATGCAGCAATTTTAATATTTGCATAGAAACTTCAAATGTTTTTTTCTGACATTGTGAGCCACAGATCCCAAACATAACTTTTACGGCTAATTGCATCTGTTCACAACAACAGACATTTTGTGAGAAATCCTCCTTAATGATATGATCGGCTGGTGTCCTGCAACATGGAAACGGGGCCCCATGCCACCAGCCTGCTGCCAAAAGCTTATTCATTTTTAGAGCAGCAACATTTGAAGCTGCACTAACGCTTTAGGGAGTCAAAACAAAAAACAAAAAAACAACACAGTGGTAACGTTGAATAAAGTTTTTGTGCCAAGGGATAATAAAAGAATCATTTGAAGATTGGAACGATCTTCAAACGATGTGGTTTGGTATCATGTGTTTCTTGGGAGGTGGGGGCGTGGGTGGGGTGATGTAGGCCATTTGCCTGGGGCCCCCAGATTGCCTTAAAACACCCCAGCCTACCAGTATCTAAAATGTTATGTTAGTCTATCTGGTTGATATCTGGTTATATGTTTCTTATATAATAATAATAATAATAATAATAATAATAATAATAATAATAATAATAATAATAATAATAATAATAATAATAATAATTATTATTATTATTATTATTATTATTATTATTATTATTATTATTATTATTATTATTATTATTATTATTATTATTATTATAATAATTATTATTATTATTATAAAACTTTTGAGGTGTTGCGTGGTGGATTTTTTTTTATCTTTGGACAAGCCGCTTTCCCCTTATTTTCAGTATCTATGCTAGCTAAGCAAACAAAACATAGCTATACATAAATAAAATATATATATATGTTATAACCACTATGAGATGAAAAACACCCACTTCAATTCACCAAATCCCAATACACATTATCTCAAGGCACGTAGCAGTAAGGCCAAGACCATACATATTATGTAGAGAAGACCAACAAATCCTGAGGGAAAAACTCCCTCGACAAACCTGTGAAATACCTTTGTTTGTTCTGGGATCAATAAATTCGACTTTTTGGTTGATGTTAATTAACCTACTGACATTTGTACCACAGTAGTCCTTTCACACTGTCTTATCAAGACTAAAAGAAGTAAGCTGTCACCATCTGTGCTCGCTACCTGAAGCGAAAGAACAAACACAGGTCAAAGTTTAAGACAGGGAAGAGTAGGAAACCCAGCTGGGGGAGGGGGGCATGCAGTTAAAAAACACCTTAGCAGTTTTCGCTTTTTTTTTCTTTTTCATGCTGTCAAAAAAACAGCTTCCAGTAAGAGTCAGGCAGATTTTATGTCACTTCCTGTCGTCAGTAACAATGGCAGCACTTTTTCTACACTTGCTCATTCTGTCTGAAATGGCATGGTATGGTTTTTGTCAGGTGCTTTCTGGTTTTAATAAATCTGCCTTATCCAGCAGAAAAGTCACAATCAGATATGCAGTAGTATATCTTATTTGTGTGACAGGAAACAGGGAGGCTTCTTGAGAATAAGTTAAAAGTACCCCTGCACAGAGTTTGAGGTCAAAAAAATAAGTTCTCACAATGACAAAAGCATTTTCAACACTTCCTCTCAGCTATGTGTCCCACTGACATAGAGTCATTAGCTGCTGTAATTTCCTGCCTGGTAACAAAGATATTAAAGCAAATGTCAATTTAAGAAACAACCTACAATATTGTATGCTGTCAATTTATACAGATGCATACAACAACCATCACCCCGAATCATCACTTCCAACCACCACGCTATAAATAAAAGCGTCTGCCATAATCTATGCAATCCTTGTGAAAATTCTTTGAAAACTGGTGGAAGGCATGTGTGGACAGAATATTACGTGTGGTATATTAAACTGAAAGATAAGCATGTACCAACACACTTTTAGTGGTGGGAGGAAAAAAGAAACAAAAGGCATTCTCTACTACGACGGTGTATATAA
This sequence comes from Colistium nudipinnis, assembly GCA_016785305.1. Lineage (NCBI taxonomy): Eukaryota > Metazoa > Chordata > Actinopteri > Pleuronectiformes > Rhombosoleidae > Colistium > Colistium nudipinnis. Next base: position 20,671 of record JAFBJU010000428.1, read on the forward strand.
TTAAAATGTTATAAAAAAAATATATATAAAACTGCGAGAAAAACACAGTACATGCAATTTGTGAACTGACTGTACGTGCTTGTGTATGGAGCTCAACTTTGCAGCACTGGTAAAAAAAAAAGGTAAATGTTGGAACGACAACTGCGATAAACAATCAGACGTTCTGCTCCTGACAAAAAGCAGAACTATGTATGTTTTAACCGAGATGAGCGAGACGGTTCTTCCCCCTGGATGGTCCCTGTTCCTGTAACTGAGCTCAAAGCTTAAAAAAAAAAAGATGTGAATCAACAAAAATCTCAGGGCATATTTACTGTACACTGTACACGCGATGAGCTATGCATCATTTGCTTTGATGCAGTAGATCCACCGTCCTGGTATGAGCAGCGGGTGTCATTGAGAGACCGGAGTGCTGTGAAAAGTAACATTTCTATGCTCTGATGAACAGAAAGCCCAACGTCGTAAATTCACTAATTCTGATCAATGTTTGCCAGCATAAAGTCTTACATCTATTATTTTTTTATCTGCATCCATCTCTCTCCTTTTCTCTTAAGATGAAACTAAGCTGTTTCTAGTTCCTGGAAGTGGGGCAGACCACAGCCCCAGATAACCTCAGGCACAGCGGCACTGACGCAGGCAGGAGTCCCGAGCTTGCCGCATTGGTAGTCAGCCTCGGTGTGAGCGTGAGTGTGTGTGTGAGAGAGAGAGAGAAAACATTGACAGCAAGAGAAAAGAGAAGGCAGAGAGAAGAAGAGGGCACAACAATGCAAGCATTGACTTGAATTTCTTCAATTACATGTCCATCAACCCCTACTCTACTTTTTCTCAGTGCTGATTAGCAAATGTTTGCATTCTAACGTGATATAGGATGGTGAACACTGTAAACATGGAAAACCATCCAAAAACATCTAAAAATCCACATTTAAGCATTTTGTTCTTGTTTCTTTCCTGAAACAACAACACAATGCTGAATTCTGCTTAATTCAGAGAGAGAGAGAGAGAGAGAGAGAGAGAGTTGAGGCTGATAGAAAGAAAGCGGTAAATGAGGAAGTAAGGAGCGGATGTTTGGGTTTTTTGAGCCCATTCATTTAAAAACACTGAGAAGAAAAGAGACACAGACACCTGAGAAAACCACAATCAGTTTTAAAAAAAACAAAAAAACTGAGCATTCACAGGTTTTCCCGAAACTAAGGTGCTCAGAGGCGCTGAGAACAGAGGATGCTCTGACATTGACGTCACTGTCGCTCACATTAGGCATACAGGCATGCACCGCACACACCCTCTCTCACACACACACACACACACACTTATGTACATAGTGCGACAAAGATTTAAAGCAACCACAAAGACATAAGGATGTCTCGGGTCTCGGCTTCATTACATGGAGGCTAGGTTTTTGTGAAGTCTCTCCATGAGTAAGAACGTTTTTCATTTTAGTTTTTGTGTCTGTTCTGCAAACTTGGACAACATACTCGTGGCATTACATAATACTGCAGGTAAACCAAAAACAATTCAATCAGGTAGGCCGCACTGTTAAAGAAGCCACCAATACCTATATTGATAGCATTCCTCTTATTCCGCTTGCCGCTGTCTGTTAATTGCAGACCTATCACAGTGATGAGGTGTCTCTGAAGAAAATAAAATAGGAGACAATGAGCAGCTGTGACATGTCACAGGATTTATGGCTCCGCTCATCACGAGTTTGTTTTCCGTGGTTTAAAACGAAGCAGATATTTTTTGAGACCGCCACATCAAATTGTTTTCAATCACATGATTGTGTCTCCATGTCTGAGTGTGTATGCGGTGTGTGTGTGTGTCCCCTCATATCAGTTTGTTATTTCAGTTGGTGCGTGGGTGGGTGTAAAGTAAAGTAACCATGCGTTAAAGTTTAATATTTGCATTCACGTGGAGGTTTAAAAAATGCTGTCCCATGTGCAGTATTCTCCAAAGTCAACTGAAAATGATGATTGACTCAAACACTAATAGACATTGCATTCAATGTCTATTTTATCCAACAACTCCAGTGCTGTAACTTCTCGGTTAATATCAGAGGTCAAAATGCCGCTTGTCGATTCATTCCTGATCTACAGAGAACTAACTAGTTGTAAGAAGTGAAACAGTGACAGGGGTCAGTGACTGTGACGGGAAGTGCTCATTATGTTGAACCAGGCGGTGGATGTGGATCCATCTGCCTATTGCTTCATGCACAGATGAATTTGAGAGGGCAGCACTAGAGACAGACACACCATGTACAGTTCATCACAAGTTTACAGTGATAAAGTGCAAATGTGAGCTGGGCCTCACTCGGTCCACACAAAATCACAAGGATGTGGAAATCGCGAGTGGGATTTCAGATCTGTGAATTTTGGGCCAAATTCAAACTTGCAACTTCTCACTAAAACTTTAATTGACATGAAAATGCACGAGGTAGACGATCATAGTAATTTGTTACGTTTACGCTATGCATCAGCAACTTGGATGGATGGCAGCATTTTCTTTTGAGTGTAATATACATACGTGTCTCCATCTTCATCTTGATGTGTAGCCTGAGCGATGGAAGCCAGCAGGTTTTCTGTTTGGTGAGCCAATGGGTGGTGCGGCTCTGGCACTGTGGGCAGATAGTACACTGGGTAATGATCTGTTCAGGAAATAAATAGAGGGGGAAAAAAAAGTCACATGCCTACACAATTGATGAGGAAAAGGATGGCAAAGCAAACCCCTTTTTGGAACAAGGTGTGCTATGTAAATGTATGCATGTATTCAGTTGACCGGTAACTTTTGAAGAACAGAGGAAATGAGCACGTTTATTGTTGATTCAGCTGGAGCTGCTGCAACAAGTAAGACTCTGATGTCTTCTTTCCCAGCTTCCCGAGACCAAAAAGAAACTTTATAAAGGAGGAGTGGGTTCTCTGTGTGTACAATTAATGTTTACTATGCTGCATTATTGTAACACTGCAACCACTGTTTGTGCCCTCCTGTCATTGAAACTCCATTTGTTCAACTCATCTTTAATTGCAATACATGCCTCACTATCATCGTTATTAAATAATCATAAAACAGTAAACTGTAAATAATGCAGAGAAAAATGTATCTGATATCAATAAAAAGTGACAGCGCTGATGTAAGAGAATGGATAGAAAAATGCTCACTGTAATTAATGGGGTGTAAACGCCGTATGGGCCACCGGTCTGCACCCGGTCCCGTCTCCTCGGTCCGCCAGGGTGTCACTGCTCTAACACCGAGCCTGGTTTCATCCGCGGATCTGTCCCTACGACGGGACCTGTCCCGGGATGTGAAGTCCGTGTCCGGCGCCGGGGAGACGCGGTCTCCGCCGCCTGCTGGAGCCGGTGGCTGCGTCTGGGTCTCCGGCTCCACGGGGATAGGACGTTTCCTGAAAGGAAGCTTGAGGGACGAGTTGTCCGCGGGTCGCTTGCGAGCAGCAGCAGCGCGGGGCTCCAGGTCCGGGGTCGTGAAGCGTCCCGGGCGGGACCTCTGCAGCCCGCAGTCCGGATTCCGGGTGCCGGGGCTCCCCCGGTACTCTCTGTTGGTGGTGCGCAGATCCAGCGGCGCGGCGGCCACCGAGTGGTGCTCACCGTTCATGGTCATGATCCTCGGCATCAACCGCTGGCCAAGTCTCAGGATAACAGGGTGTCCCAGGATGCCCCAGGATATATCAGGATGTCTCGGGGTGTCTCAGGTGCGCGTGAGTGAAGATGACGTGTTGTGGGATCAGTCCATCCAAAGCGGCCAGCAGTGCGCACTCCCCGGCTCCATGAGATCAGAACATCCCTGAGTTGCCCTACGTGTCTCCGGTGTGTCTCACACCAGATCTCTCACCCACCGAGTCCGAGTCCTTATCTATCGCGTGTCTATGTGTGTGTGAGAGTCCCTGTTGGCGGTTTGTTGCAGATTGCACGTCCCTTTGCGCACCTATGACCGCAGGTGGAGAGCAGCTGCTCCTCATTAGCGCAGTGACACTGACTCCGGCGTGACGAGGCTCTGCCTATAAACCGAAACAAAGCGATTGTAGCTGTTGATTGAACCCAGCGAGGCAGGAAAAGAGAAAGCACCGCTTTGAATTCACGTCTGACGCTCCTCTCACATCTGTCCGCGTCTCCTGCGAGTTCAAAACAAGCCCCGTGAATTTCTCACGAAGAGCAAGGAGGAGAGAGCTGAGAGGATGCTGAGCTCCACTTTAGGACTCATGCGCAACATGCGTTGACACACTAAATCGGGGTCATTGTGCACACGCCGTGGCTGCGACTGCGCTTTGAATCCACATTCATTCACAGTTATGCATGTGTTCAGATGGCACAGCTTCCTTTCAAATGTGTTTTTGCTTGGTGCTGTGCATTGATTTTACTAGAACAAATGAGTCAGGGGAAAATGTTGGCCCTCAGTTAACATTTGCATACAGCATGAATAACAAATACAGATTAAATTCAAATTAACAGCATGAAAACATTTCCATTTACAGGTCAGAAGAAACTGTGACTTGAACAACAGGCAATGTTCAGATGTATATACATAGAGATTTGATTCTGGGCCACATGTATAACTTGTAACAGTATTTATATTAGTCATATTTAAGGCGTTGACGTTAGATCAGTAAAAACTAACAAGGGAGGGGGGGTATAAAAAAAATCTAAACTGAAAGGTAGACTTACTTTGTGAAGTCGTCTGCACTCTCGTGTCATGGAAGGGATTGTTTTGATGTTATTCTAACCACAGTCAATTTTAACAGCTCGGTTCAAACGCTCAACAAAAATCCACTTTTTCCTGATCCCACTATAGTACGGAAACACCATTGTCCCAGTTTGTGCAACATTACAGCCGATTGAACTCGTATTATTGTGCAAGTTCGATTATGTTTCAAATTCATCTGCTTTCTCAGGAAAAAAAGATGATGCAAATGAACTGACTGATCAGCTGAAGTCATATCCCTGCTACCCTGTATGTGGCAATGTTACCTGATCACACTTAGACAAAAAGAAAAATGTGCAAGCACAAGCCTCACATATGCGCACACATAAATCGCACCTCCTTACTCTCACCCTCCTCCGCCCCAGGTTCTGATTACCTGGGTCAATTTGGGACTTTCCTCTTTCCACTGAAGTGTGGAGCAGGGCAACGGAAAGTCAAGCTTGGTGTCTTAAAGTCCCCAAAACACCCAGAGTCTCGACACAAACACACTGTGCAGCTGCCAGGGCACTCAACCATCGTGCGCTCCTCTGGTATAGGGTGTCATTGTGTGTGAAGAACACGGGCAGGCCTACCTCTCTTACAGCCACTCGGATCCTTCACATTCGACAGAGCGTCGCAGGCAGTGCAGCACTGTGAAGGAAGGAGAGATTTCATCAGTGCCACATGTGGAGAAAAATGTTCAGATTCCAAACAATGAACTGAGGCCCTCTTGTGTCAAGAGAGCCAACTGCACACACCATATGCATGGCAAACTAAGCCTTTTAAAAAATAGAGCCAAAAAAGACAAAACAACTAAAAATAGATTATTTTATAAGCATTAGAATTTACAGAAAGATGTATTATTATTATTATTATTATTATTATTATTATTATTATTATTATTATTATTATTATTATTATTATTATTATTATTATTATTATTATTATCTTCACTACATGAAGACAGCGAGTGTCTCCCTCTTGTGGGTGTTGTGGATTTTGTACCACAAAAGATGGAAGCAATAATTATGAGAAATGTATGCTGTGACCCAGTGCAGGTAAAATAAAGATACTCTAATCCAATGCAATTATCTGCATCTTACTAAAACAAAAGTTAATAAATGCTTCAGTCATCATTCATTCATAATTATTTCCTCTCTCTTGCGCAACTAAGTAATGGGTCACTTCAGACACGTCACGTACTGTACATGAGAGGCAAACAAAAAACGTAATATACTGGTTCCACTTCTTTAAATGTGGGTTGGGTTGTTTAGCTGTATGTTTTTATGGTAAACGTTTAACGCTCGGCAGAGTTGGAACAAGTCATCCGGAGGGAGCACAAATATGCCTTCAAAATTAGGGGGTTAATCCATCCTATGGGTTTTAAAAGTCCGGGGATGTCCAGTGTAATTAGGGGATTTTATCTGGGAACCCTTAATATCTGTGCCAAATGTCATGCAAGGCACTGGAAAATATTTCTGCCATTCTTAGAATCATACTGCTGGAATAGCTAAAAATAACACAACCATAACACAATGCAACACTTCAGATGAAATGCAAACTCCATGCATGCAACGACAGGGTAAACACAGGTCTCCTCTGACAGTTAGGTGTAGATGCTTCTTTTGATAACTAAACCAGGAAGCTCTTAGAGCCTCTAAACCATTTGTTGTCATGACATCCTGTCTTTCAGTGCGTGCGCTACATGTCTGGATACAGTTACTGAGACCTGGAGGCGTTGTTTCATTCTCAGTTAATGTTTAGTTTTGTGGCCACACCTCTCTCGCTCTCTCTGTCTCTCTGTCTCTCTGTCTCGCTCTCTGTCTCGCTCTCTGTCTCTCTGTCTCTCTCTCTGTGTGTGTCTCTCTCTCTCTCTCTCTCTCTGTCTCTCTCTCTGTCTCTCTCTCGCTGTCTCTCTCTCTCTCTCTCTCTCTCTCTCTCTCTCTCTCTGTCTGTCTCTCTGTCTCTCTCTCGCTGTCTCTCTCTCTCTCCCTCCCTCCCTCCGTCCCTCTCCTTACCCGTTTGAGCAGTAGAGCAAAGAAACAACCTGTTTTTCAGCCTACAAACAGGAAACCAATCAAAGGTTGCACAGAGAAGACAGAGGGGTTTGCCGCCTCAAGAAGGACAGACAAAGCGACATGACAGCCAGCATGTTCCAGCTGTACTGTGAGTACTCTCAGCTCTGTTGACCCTCATAATGTGGGACAACTGCACGTATTCATGTGTTGGTCAGGAGAGGGCTGTGACAGAGAGGCAGAGTGAGGAGGGAGGAGAGAGTGAACAGAGAGATGAGTGGGATTAGGAAAGTTGAATCTTCTTTTCCTTCCCCGTATTTAACATGTGTGTGATATGCTGTTTTTTTTTGTTTGTTTTTTTCTGAAGCCTAAGTGCGAAGCCACTGGTGGACAGCAGTGACGCTTTTAGTTGGAAGCTCTCAGCTTGAAAGGAATTTTGGAAGCGGTTGCTGTTACTGGCACGTGCCGATTGCTGGTCAATGTAATGCTGAGGACTTTTTTGTTACATGGATCAAGGAAGGAGACTGTTTGAGGAGGCTCTGCAGATGAAGCTGAGAGGATTTAAAAGAATATTCTTCAGACAACGAATGTCAGCTTAACGAAAACTTAAACCAGTATCAATTCACAGATCAATTACACCTTTAGTACCATCCAGACAGTTGTTATTTATAATTAGTCTCCCACCTACACGCACAGATACTGACATTTAAAGTAGGTTAGGTATCGCTTTCGCACGCACACACACGAACAACAGTGAAGTAATGGCGGCAGCGGATTCAGAAGTCTCAAGCTCCCAGCCCTCGTCAAGCAGAGACCAGCGGCTAGTGGAGAAGACCCTGAGAAGACTGGATAAGCTCCACGAGTTGTGCACTGACCCCCGGCTGGGCCTGAAGAACAGTCCACCATACCTTCCCGACCTGGTATCTGAGACAAGAGCACTGCTCACGCAGGTTTGGGAGCCGTACAGAGGCTCCACGGCCACAGGAGGCCAGGAGCCCTGGGGGGACGAGGCCAACTACCTGAGTATCCACGTGAGGAACCTGCTGAATAAGACAGAGAGGGCCCTGCTGCTCTTCAAAGAGGGATGGGAAAAGATATTTGACGAGACGTCCAGCTACAGGTAAGAATCTAATAGGCTCATTCATTGTCAATTGTTACATTTTTGCTGAGAAATGTTGATGGTTCCAGCTTCGTAAATCAGAATATTTGCTGATTTTCACGATGGGGGCTTAAGTTACAGTCAAGGCTTTCTTTCCAACTCATCCATATTATGTTTTCAGACCAAAAGCTTTTATCTTCTTTTCAGGAAAGTTCCTATCTGTAAACTAATCTCCTAAAAGCCAAATAAACGGATTGTACGGACAAACACGGGACCCACACCCCTTAAATCCTTACCGTTTACCATTTTTAGATAACATTTTCCAGAACCCATAAGAATAGTTTTCTATTGTTGCGAGACAAAAAGTCACGGCACAATATTTAGACAGAGAAAAAACACCATATTCTCCCCCACAAAGTTTTTTGTTTGGGTAAAGTGAATGTTTTGGAGAAGTTATAAAGAGTGACTGAAGAGAGATTTACTCAGAGTTTGGGCCTGGTCCCCTGATCATGCTGGGACTGCTAATGACGATGGAGGAAACAGAAAACTGCCGAACCCACGTCTTTGTGATGCTAATGTCGCCAAACTCGAAAAAAGCAACAAAAACATCTGAATGTGAACAGCATGAGAGAGAGTGTTCCTGTCCAAAAAGAGACAATTTTCTCAGTGTGCGTCCATGTATCCATGTATGAAAAGTTGTAGACTGCAGCTTTGGTCAAATATGTAAATATCACAGAATCTATAAATCAGAAAAATCACATTTGAAGATGTATTGTATCATTTCCCTTAAAACTCACACATACAGTATATACGAGAACAGATGGCATACTCCCCACAACCATGTCTGCATGGGCAGTCATGTGGCAAATTCTTTCTTTTCAACATTGTGTAATGTGTAACGCAGCTTAAATGTCAGGGGAAAACTATATAAAAATCCTCTTTTAACTTTTTTAAATGTCCTTTTGTCCATTTTTTTTTTCTCGGGAGATTCTAATCTGGGGAAACTACAGGTACTCGGTCTATTTCTAATAACACTGACTGTGGAAAAGCTCAAATAATAATCACACATTAATAAATGACATTTCTGCAGGGCTGTCATGTGAGGATAAAAACAGAAGTGAGATCTGACTGAGGGTGGAGGTGACGGTGAAAGACGGGTTTACCTGATTATTGTCTGTGTCACACTGATGATTTTGACCTCAGGTTGTAATTTAAGAAAAGGTCAGGCAAATGTGCAAACTCTGTTACACACAAAAAAGTGGACCTGTGAACAAAAAAAACCTACACATAATCATTCATTGTATCACCGGGGGAGAAAGTATTCACACAAATCATATAAGCAATGCCACGTTGTGAGAATATGCATTACAATGAAAATGCAATGGAAGTCAAATTAAATGTTATCAGTAAAAACTATAGAAAGTGAGAAGATGAGCCATCTGAGTGCGACACAGACTGGATTGTGATCACTGATTGCATTTTTACAACATTTTTTACAAATGCATAAATGATATGTTGAAGATGCATCATAATTTCTCTCAGAGAACACTTTTTGCAAAAGAGGTGACCTAATGAAGATTACAGTCTGATTCAATTGATAGGCTTTAGTTCATTTTTTGTATTCTGTAAATTCCGTTAAACTATAAATTGCAAAAATATGGCTGTATTCATATCATAATATTGCAAATCTATCAATGTGGATTTTGGAGTTATGATTAGAAAAAAGCTGACACACTGGCCAATGGAACATTTTGTGGTATTTACAGACGAGCATGCGGCAGCCAGCATCCTGTTTGAGAACTGGACTACCTGTTGCGTGTATTTCTGGGTGTCTATGGAAAGTAGTGGCGATGCTTTCTCAACGGAACAAAGTAATAGCGTGAAAGTGCAATGTTTCCTCTAAGAAATGTGGCAATAGACGTGGACTCTCAATTCTACACACTTCATTCATGGACACCGCCCAGTCTCCTGCACACCCCCGCTGCAGCAGCTCCACAGTCCGAACTCTGATTTTCGTGAAAGCCGGAGTAATTGAAAAATACATAAATTGAAATAAATCTCCTCTCTCTCATTCTCAGGAGCAACTTGACCAAGCTGTCCTTGCTGTTCAGCCACATGCTGTGGGAGATGAGGGCCATGTTTCCAGATGGCTCTTTTCAGGGTGACACCTACTGCATGACTAAGACAGAGGCCAAGAAGTTTTGGTGGAATTCATTCGGTAACAAGTGAGTGTGTGTGTGTGTGTAGTCCTTTCAAGATGAGGGGAATAATGAATTCACAATAATGTATAACGCATTTATGTTTTTGGGCAGGTGTATAGTTCAGTGGAATAGTTTTAAAGATCAGCTGCGGCGCGTGCACACGTTTCAAGAAGGGATGGAGTCCATGGCTCTCAAATCAACCATCGACCTCACCTGTAACGACCATATATCTGCGTTTGAGTTCGACATCTTCACTAGACTGTTTCAGGTGAGTTGAACATTTCCAATAAAGTCGATAACGTTATTATTTTATTTAAACAGATTGGGAAATATTCTTTTTGAGATTTCCCAAAATGTTAAACATTCCTCTCCTTTCCTCTCCTCCTTTAGCCCTGGGGGTCACTTTTAAGGAACTGGAACCATCTAGCAGTGACTCATCCAGGCTACATGGCATTCCTCACCTATGACCAGGTGGTAGCTCGTCTGGAACACTACCTGCACAGGCCTGGCAGGTGAGGATGTGCGCAGCAGCAACAACACGCAATCACTGTATCTCAAAACTATCATTAGTACATAAAAAGTATTTGAGTTACATCAAGCTGATATATCCTTCACGCAACATATGGACACAGACCAGCATCTAAGTGCTTATTTGTATTATATGAAAATATGTTTTAATATTTAAGGGAAAGGGGGAATAAGGGCAGATGATTCACATTTTTATCGATTTTGAAGTACCTTGTCTTTCTTTTCCGTGCACATGCTTTCCAGCTCAGCTAATTGGAATTGAATTTATAATATTTCCAAAATAATGTTTCAGTGATGTATCTGTGTACCTCTCACAGCTATATCTTCCGCCTAAGCTGCACGAGAATGGGCCAGTGGGCCATCGGTCACGTGACCACGGATGGAAGCATCATCCAGACCATCCCCCAGAATACACCTCTCTACCAGGCACTCATCGTGGGCTTTGCGGAGGGCTGGTTAGGACACAGACACACTGCTCTGTAAATCATCACCCCTTGTTCTTTTTTTTGCGTTTTCTCCAAGTGCTGTGTGTGTCTGTGCCTGCAGCTACCTGTACCCAGATGGCCGAGGCGTGAACCCGGACCTGACCAGCTTGTCTGCGACATCGCAGAGAGGAAAGGTCCGAGTCACAGAAGTGAGTGGATGCACATTTCACCCGTTAATCTCTTTTACAGTGGAGGGCCAGCAGCCTCCCGAAGGCTTACTGGAACAAAACAAAGATTATACCCTGAGATATTTTTTCCTCAAGTTGTTTTTTTTGCCTGGGTTGTAACTGAACCATTGATATACCCAACAGGAGCAGTATGAGCTCTACTGTGAGATCGGCAGCACCTTCCAGCTGTGCAAGATCTGTGCAGAGAGGGATAAAGACACTCGCATCCAGCCCTGTGGGCATCTCCTGTGCCAACCCTGCCTCACAGGCTGGCAGGTATGAACTCGCCACCCATATCATCATTATGGCATGTTATAAAAATCGATCCTCTCATGTTCGACTGAGTTGCTGCAAAAATAGTTTTGAGTGCCATGGACTGTAACAGTCTGCACTGACAGAATCAGATTTTTGTCTCTACGCCAATTTTAATAATCTGCACTGCCACAGTTTGGTCGTTCACTGTAGTTCCACCATAACATAATAATTTGGGTTATATGCATTCATTTTGGCTAAGGTTAAAAATGACTCAAGCATATGACTCATGCTACACTCTTACGTAAAACAGACATTCCAAATCAAAAGTGTGACAGTGATAGAATGTCAGATTCAATAATAATAATAATAATACATTTTTTCGTGTACCTAACACTACTGGTACTCATTTAAAAGCTTTAATTCATGTGTGCAAACCATTTCACACGAAGCACGTCTTTATTTCTAACCCTAACACTCAAATGACTCTGTATATAATATTATATAATACATTCTATAAAATTATATTGCACCACTGAAATGCTGGAATTGCTGAAAAGTGTGTCTAGCTGTGCAAAACTTTTTCCAGCTGGAATGTGTGAGAATTAATCCACTGCCAGAATGGTTTTCATCCCACTTTACTTTTTTTTTAACCTAAAATGCACCATGCATTAGTCATCCCTTCAAAAAAAAACACATTTAAGGAAATAAATGAAAGGGACTGTCAGCTCTTTCTTTTTTTTTTTTTGCTCGCTGCAAAGACCAGAATTAAATTGGTTATGGTTTAAAAACAAAAAGGGCTGTGAAATGACACCTCAACAGAAGCTTTCAGAATTCAAACTGCATTACTGTAGACAAGGAGATACAATAACTGTGATAAAAAAAAATATATAATATCTATATAAATGCCAGGTACTTTAAAAAAAAGAATAGCATATGTTGGCATTCTAATTAAATCCATTATACTAGATAACACTCATTACAATGTCATCATTATGTGTATGTCATGCATGCAACAACTCTCCCCAAACTACCTACTTCCTCCTCTGATGACCTTTAAAACTTCCCAACAGATATCAGCAAATCACACATTACAAGCCTTTTCTACTCTGCCCTATGGCTTAGTAAAGGTGCAAAGCATTATGTCCTGATATTTGGATGAGGGCTTTCTGTGTGAGCCTCCACTCACATCCTCTCTAAACCGCGTCATACTTATTCACGTTCACTTTGATTCAAGACAGACTATGTATTCTCTGCCTGGTATAACTCTCCAGCTGAAGTCAACTGGCAACACGTGCCCGTACTGTCGCTGCAGCATCAGAGACACAGATTCTGTTCAGATCGAGCCCTACCTGCCGGCCAGAGGTCCCTGTGAGGAGGAGGAGGAGGAGGAGGACCCCGAGGAGGAGGACCATGAGGACATTGAACTCGTGGTAAAGGAAATGGCTGCACTGAGGAAGGTGTGTGATTCTATTTTTCCCTTCCTGGTCTTGGTGGCAGTAGTCTCAGTGTGTAAATTGGTGTTGCGTTCATGCTTGTCGTACAGTGATTTACCTTTGAGAATTGTAGCTTTGAATCAGGAACCCAATGCGCCCTCATCCAGAACCTCTCGGTCCCCTTCAAAACATATTCTGCAACGAAATGAGGAAATAAAAGTTGAGAGAAAAATCCCCATCGTGTGTGTTTTTTACGCACATTGCCTCCCTCACACCAGGTTAGTCTGGATTACCAGGTGCCCAGCTCCCGCCACTGCATTCCAGCTCTGCCCCCTAAAAACTGCACCAACCCGCGCTCTTCACGGCCCATCGACCAGCCGCAGATCAAAGAAACCAGGACCCCGGCCAAACACGCCCACTCCAGATCAGTAAGTTCCACAGACACTTTGCATATCGTCAAACGTGTTAAAACCGTTTGAGGATTGAGATGCAGTCTCTGCGGTCCCCACAGAAACAAAACTTTCCGAAATGTTTAATGAACGCAACGCACTGCAGATACACACTCACGCTGTGAGTGTGTGTGGAAGTAGCATGTGCCTGCCCCACCTCTGTGACATTCTCCCTCTCTCCAGCAGACTCAAGGTGTCAGTGGGAGACACAAACAACAAGCAAACCCGAGTAGGTGAGGCGCTGCACTTCTTGTCTATTGCTCTACTCAAAACCTGGGGGAGTTGAATTTATGCATGCAGGTGAATCATCATCGCTGGCGTTTATTACTGAGCATAGGATATTGACTTTGTAGTCAACCACAAATTAAATTAAAAGACGCATTTGTGTGTATTGTCTACGTAATCTTTATTGCACTGATTTTGAATTTGCGGTTCCTAATGCCTGCTCTTGGATGAATTGCTATTGTATCTGTTCCAATGCACTCATTCATTGATTGGTCTCTGCAGAATATTGCTTTTTCATAGCGGATATTTTTTCAGTGAATTTCTTTCCCTGACGTCAATCCGTTTTTTTCCCCTGGATATGACTCAGAAAAGAGACGACATGGAGATATATAAAACGTGTTGTGTCCCTTCCAGTAGGCGTCAGGAGACACACAGCAGCGAGGAGGACAACTCCGGTGGACTGAGCCTGCCTACGCTGCGCCCTATAAGCCAGTAAATCCCCACGGGGCTTTTAATGTCCTAACAATCAGTGGGAAACTGATTCAGTTGTTCATGCTGAGCACTTAATTCACCTGCCTGTGTTTTTTTCCGAACAGCGCTGATTACCTCGCAGAAGCAAAGGAGCCTTCTTCAACCCAGCGTGGCGTTGACAGTAAGTTATTGCCTGTTGCAACCTTGTAGATCTACTCTTGCAGTGTTAAAACTCGACTGAAGTGGGATTATTTAACTACACGCACAGGATCTTATTCTAGAAAAAGACCCAAACATGTTAACGAGTGGTACGACACACAACAAAGGTATGCTTCTTTTTTTTTTTTTTTTAACCCAGTATAAGTGTTCCCATTTTGTTCCTTTGGTGTCATTATAATTTCAGAATAATACTTGTTAAGATGTTAAGTTCCTTGTGGTTTAGACATCTCATGCGACTTGTATATTTTAGGGTGACATGCTTTCACGTTTGTGTGTAGGTGGAGCAGCGTGGCTCGGACCCGCCCACCCAGTCAGAGAGAGAAGAAGACATAAAGACAGGAAGGAAAGGAGAACTAATCCCAGAAAAGAGGAATCGGGCCTGGGCGAGATGACTAAAACAATGCCATCCTGACAGAAAAAAACGAAAAAACAAAGCAAAGACTCTTTTCGGAAAAAAAGAGATCCATGTCAACCACCGATATGAAATAACCCTGGGTGCCTGCTGCTCTGCTGAAGTGGGGATGTGTGGGCGGGGACTGACAGAAACATTGCCCATGGAGGCCTCCTGCTGTGCTATAATCACACTGCCGTCATCTCCAGGGCTGGTTCAGCGACGACTCTCAAACACAGTGTCACACACTTTCTCCATAAGTCAAACATTTTTTCTGAGACCTCCGTCCAATAATAGAAACAAATGAAAGGTAATATATTTGACAATAATGGGAATGTATGAGAGTGAGTCAAATGATCTAAAGTCAAGATCTAAAACTTACCGCACCATTTAATTTCATGCCTTTGAATAAGCTATGAAAGTCCTAAATAACTCAAATAAACCTATAACTGACACATGTTTGAGTTTTTACATTTTTTTTGATCTCCTGTTAATAACATTTTAATAAAAACATATAAAGGAAAGGGGAATATATGCCAAGTTGTTTTATTGTACTATTAATGTTTTGTCACTCGTGTGTTGAGTCTGGACGTGTGAAGGAGTAAACGTCAAAGGCCCCAGAGAAAGACAGGAAATAAAATAAAAGTTGGGGCCGAATATGGGTGGGATTGGTAAAGGAGGGAATGAAATGGAAAAGCATAGGTGTGAAACTTTATTCAGGGGTTGGCTGCCAGGGTGTCTTGAATCCAATAGAGGAACTCACACACCTTGACGTAGACGCCGGGGTGATTAGGCAAGGCACATCCCTGACCCCAGGACACCAGGCCATGGACCTCTCCTTCGCACACCAGAGGACTGCCGGAATCCCCCTGACAAACAGTGGGAGAGCACACAGATGAATTCTTCTGCACAAACAAAACCTCCAGTCTAATGCAACTTTGGAAGAACAAATAAATAATAAATCAATCACATTGCATGCGTCTCTGCCTCCGTCCATGTATCCGGCACACAGCATCCTGCGTGTGATCATGTCGGGGTAGGCCTTCCTACATTCGCCGTCATCGACTATGGGCACATTCAAACACTGCAGACGGAACGGCATGTTCACTGGAAGCAACAGGACACATGGTTATTTCCCAGGATAAGGACAAATGATCAATGTATTGGTTAATACATTCTGTGAACCGCCTTTGACCCTCAGCCCAAAGCCATGCACCAAATATGTGAGTCTAAAAAGATCTAATGTTTCATTTTTAAAGCTCTACGCTTCTTTGTGATTTAACAGCGCAATGATGAAAGTTGTATTTTCTAAACTGCAATAAGAATAAGCTAGTAATTTTAGGGTAAAAAATACAGTTCAATTCAAATACATCCTTACATGGTGTGGAGTAGATGTAGCAATTTCCCCTGAGATTGTCTCATTTTTACACAAAGTATATGTTGAGCCATGCTGAGCACAGTGCACATTACAACTGAAGCTACTCGAAGCATTAGCATCCGAATGAAAAAATAAAAAATAAATAAAAAACACACCCTCGCCCTCCATGGCAGTGTTTCCCCAGCCTGACACAGAGCAGGGCATGCCCCCCATCGGGCAGAATGTGGGCAGAGCGATCGGTGCGACCGCCTCCGTCACCTCCACGGGCTGGTAGAGCTTGATCAGCATGATGTCATAATCCAGAGTCTGGTAGTCATAACTGCAGGCGGAGAAATATAAAAGAAGCCGAGCGAATCACAGGATCATTAAATCATGCAAAATGAAAAAAAAAAAGATTCAGTGAGACTCACCTGGGGTGCCAGATGATGGTGTCGGTCTTCATGAGCTGCTCTGTGCCCTCAAACGCTCGCACGTCGTGCTCCCCCAGCATGAGCTGCATGGCAAAGGGACTGAGACAACAGGTGAGATGTGTTAACGCAACGTGGAAGCAGAAAAATCTTTCAGGAGTGTGTTTTGTTTATTTTTTTTGATTAAGCAGATGTCTGCCACATCTGGTTCTAAACTGAAAACCACCCATCTTCCACCCAGGGGGGCTTTTGTTTTAAATCTTTTAACGGGAAATATCCCTCCAAAATAAAAAAAAA
>JAFBJU010000428.1:40809-76672 GCA_016785305.1 Colistium nudipinnis
CGCCCCCCCCCCCCCCCCATCCATTTATCAACGTCAGAACACTACAGTGGATTTAGACTCACAGTGGAGTTTTGCGAGTGTGTTCAAATGCAGCCCAACAACAATCCCGACAAAATTAAGCAAGCCAAAGAATGACGCATGCAGAGACCGGTCTTTGTAACCTGAAGGGCTGTACGTTCAAAATATCTGAAGATGACAGATACGCTCCTCTAATATGTCCATCACAATCTTTTTAGCATATCTAATATCGGTTTGGCTTATCATTTGCTATATTCTGAAAATGATTATATTTTAAAGAGCAAAGATTCTGGAAATTAGCATCATGACATCGCATCATACATGAAAGGGGATATTTAATATTTGAGGGTCTCCTATATCCTCGGTTAGGTTTGGAGCCAATCCAAAACGCACACATCTGTGCTGCTTATCCTGTGGTGTTTGTGCGCGTTGGAAATCGACTGTATCATAATTAAAAAAAAACAAAAAAAAAAACGTTTTTGAGAAATTAGGGGCGCCTGCCACAATAGGAGCTTGTAGCCCGTCACATTTCTGACTGATTGCCTGACAGCACCATACGGATGAGAAGAAAACAAACCCACAGGTTGTCAAAGCACTGTCACAATGTCACAAACGGAGCACCGCAATTACCTTTAGTTCTCCACGGGGAAAGAAATGTAATGATCACCTCAGTTGTGCTGAAATCACAGCGCAGACACTTTTGCAGCACAACCAGCCCCGGCTCTGTCTGTAATCCGCTGTTGGGACATCAGTCTGGCGGAGAAGATTCGCAGGGCACCTGCTGCCGTGTCCAGGAATCGCTGAAACGAGCAAAGAGACAGATGAGATGAAGAATTGGAATATGACGGGATGACAGATCAGTCAATGCGCGCTAAAATATACATTGGAAGTACTTCTTTAACATTATTCCACATCTGCCCCTGTCATTCATTTATTCATAATTCAAAATGAAGGGAAATGAAATTGAATTATTAATTTCCAACAACCATGGCCCTCTTCTAATGAGCTGTGAGACCCTTTTATAACGCAGAGGCATACCTGTCGCAGGTCAACAGGAGGTTCAAGCTACATGAAGGATACTTTTTTTTTTTTCGGTGTGAATTTGAGAAATACACTATTAAATGCTGCTGTGAAAGGACATTCACTTTGGGGGGTAGTTGGGTTATTCTGCAGGGACATAGCAGTCAAAGCATGAGGACCGAAGAAGAGCTGTTCAACAGTTTGTGTTGAAGTAAGTAAAGTGAGTAAACAGGGGATAGCCAAACATATCTCTCTATCCAGGCATGCTTTTAAAATAACAAAGACACAGCAATAATAATAACAACAAATATTAATAACTTACTCGGATACATTCGATGCACATTCAACTTCAGGATAATAACAACGTCAGGAGAGGCTCAACATGCTGCAGCAGACAAAGGGATTTCGACTGAGCAGCACCAGGGATCTAATCGGGTCAGGTGTGGACCAATCGTTTCAGCCTAAGTCCCGCCTTCCTGGGAGTGGGCAGGAAGCAGTATTTAAAACTAGTTTGAAAAAGAATGTTGCCATTCAATTTTAAGTCAAATGTTCCTCGTAAAAATATATATCAATTTGTGGATGGAGAGGCCAAAGCAGTTGTTGTTTACAATAGTTTTTTTTTTACAGTTAGCGTGATAAAGTATACTATTTACCAAACTATTTTGGTGGAAATCATCTTTGCCAATATAAGGATTTTTTTGTTTGTGCATCTCTTTTGCAGTGTGTGTTTAACTCCTCTTGTACTTGTAACCATTAATAATGTCAATTAAGATTATATTAATAAACAGAGTTGCTGAAGAATACCCAAGACCCTGTTTTTGCCAAATGATTGCACATAAAAATAGAATCAATAATCTGCTTTAAATTGTTTATTTGTCATGTTGTCCAGTACAAAAGATGGATCGTATAGGCAGCAACCGATGTTGAGTTGCTGAACTGAACTTTGTTTGGATCACTTAGTTATTGGCCATGGTGGACTCCAGCCAGTCGTTGAAGAGGCAGACCTGTAAAAGGATGAAGACCAGAGCAAGATCAGATACTGTGTGTGTGTGTGTGTGTGTGTGTGTGTGTGTGTGTGTGTGTGTCTGTGTGTGTGTGTGTCGCAGCAGTCCAGACAGCCAGAGCAAAGCTACACTGGACACAGGCTCTTGGTCAAATATCTTTCTCTCTTTCAGTTACCTTGGCGTAGACACCAGGATGGTCCCTCTCAGCACATCCGTATCCCCAGGACACGACACCCTGCAGCTCACCGTTGCACACGACGGGGCCACCGGAGTCTCCCTGAGGGGGAAAGTTCACGATGATTAAACAAATAAACAAAAAATACTTCTTCATTGTGCAACAGAGATGAAGAGAAATGTCTGCAGATTTGTTCTCCTTTCCCACCTGGCAAGAGTCCTTGCCTCCCTCGAGGTAACCAGCGCAGAACATGGCGTTGGTGATCATGCCGGGGTAGGCGTTATCACAGTCGCTATCGGACAGGATGGGGATGTTCAGGCACTGCAGCTTGTCACCGTTAGCGGCTGCAGGGTGTAAAACAATGCATTGCAGGAAAAAGGTTTAGGAAGAGAGCAAACATGAAGGAGGTTCCAGCTAAAAATGCAGTTTACTCACAGGAGCTCATGGTGTTGCCCCAGCCAGAGACTCTGCACATGGTGCGAGCGGGGGCACAGCTGGAGGGCAGAGCCACGGTCCCCACGTACTGGTTGAGGGTGGCGGGCCTGCTCAGCTTGATCAGCATGATGTCGTTGTTGATGTTGTAGGAGCTGTAGTTGGGGTGACGGATGACACGGGAGGAGGAGATGAACTGCTCAGTTCCCTCGTTGACCCTGATGTGATGCTCGCCCATACGCACCTCCACACGGCTAGAGAGGAGAGAGAGAGGAGATACTGCAGCTGAGCATCATGACGGGGGGGCAGGCGTGCACAATCTCATCTTCGCAATATCAAACAGTGACATACGACTTGTAGCAGTGAGCGGCAGACACGACCCAGTTCTCGTTGACCAGGGAGCCTCCACAGAAGTGGTAGCCGGAGTTCAGGGACACCTGGTGGGGCTCAGAGTGGGGAGCGCACTCGTACCCTCCGACGATCTTGTCGTCCTCCAGGGCGACTGGAAACACACAGGACAGCAAACGGTCAGCAACCCAGTGAGAGTTCGTACAATGCACTTACCAGAATTTTTTTTTCTCTGGCACACTTACAAGCAGCTCCGATGAGCAGAACGAAGACCAGAGACATCATGGTTGCAGTGTGATCGAGTGGATGATAGACTTCACCTGCAGCCCAGGTTTATATAGGGAATATCTCTCGCCACTCCCCGCTGAACACACCTCGTACATTTCTTTCTGACCAATGGGGGCCAATTCTGGGTATCGGAAAAGCAAATATTTGGTTGACCGTGTCTCTTCTGACACCTTGTCGAGCTTAAATTGTATCATTTATCTAACCTTTTAGGAGGCATTTTAAAGGTAGTTTTAACATGTTGGGTTGACACGCTTTTAATGGTGCTTTAAAATATTACTGTAGCAAATGTCCACATTTATATGAAACATTTTATGACAATTTTTTTTTTTTATCTTAACTTTTATATTCCATGTGAGTACACTCCATACAGCTGTATTCAGCTCAGTATGTGTTTTCTATTATTTACTCTTTACTTGTATTATTATTTATTTACTACATTGGATGGAGTGCTGTGAAGACATGGCTGCTCTTCTGCAGATGGCCTGGTTCGCAAACTCAGCTGATAAATGTTTCGCAGGTGAACCAACCCATGGGTCATGAGATAGTACGGTAAAAAAAAAGAAAAGTTGACTCAAGAGATAAGCAACACCAACACATGACATTACCATATTAAACGCAAGGGTCGTGACTTGATCAATAGTATATTTAATAATAGTTCCAGTCCAATAGATTGCCAGAAAGTGAATAGGGGAAAAAAACGCAACCAACTACTGCATTATTTTCCAACAGAGGATTTATTTAGAGAAAAAATATTCTGTGTACATATATATATATATATAAACTATGGATTAATTTTAACATGGACCAGTAAAACGCACCATGTGACGATAGTTATATCTTTCTTGCTCTAAATAGTTTCATGTTCTTCTATATTAGATCTTTCATCGTATATATTTGACAACTTGATTCAACCCTTGGGAAAAAATTCCATGGTTGAATGTTATTGGATCACAAGCCTGTAGCTCCTGGACTTGGAGGTCGATGAATCTGGAATAAGCCACCTAACATCTGGTGATCAATGGGCCTGACTCGCATCGCATTTTCATTTTCTTTTTCATTTTGATAGGGAATTATTGGACCTCGGTGGTGGTCTTGAAGTGGGAATCAGGGATGCAGGTGAAATGACAGGAGCTCACTACATCCATGTGTTCCCTGAGTCTTTGCTCTCTGCAAGCTGCCTGGGAGTGTGGTGCAGACCTCGTTATGAATGACACCGTGCCGAACAAGCTGAGCTCAACCAGTATGTGCGGGCCTGTGGATTCCACTGGCACCGTGTGTCCCCAAGTCTCAGGCTGAGGCGACATGAGCTCAAGTCAATCTCATCTCTTTGAAAACAGTCATTTCATACAAATTACATTTTGTCCACAATCTTTCCACAATCCTTCTTTACTTCGCAGTTTCCGTTTCCTCCTGTTGCTGCTGACAGCGACGGGCTGCAGTGTCTTCACCTCCCCATCCTGTCTGTCACAGTTCCTACACCCCGGCATGACTCATGCCAGGTTAGCATCGCCACTATTTTCTATGAGAACATTTTCAAAGAGGACCACATGATTTCACGTCTATCTATGGATGGGCATGACCATGAATTAAGCTGTTTGCTTATGCCCAGGTTAAAATGTCTCTCTCTCCCCTATATGAGTGAAGAAACAATGCACAGTCAAAACTGACAGTCTGCTCATTCTCAGGTCTGTGTGCAGAATGAGGGACTGCAAAAAAACAATGGCCAGCGATGAGCTGTTTGGGTGAGCCCAATATGTCCAGTGACGACTGAGAAAAAACTGATACCATCGATCTGAATTATACCTAATTGTGTCATATTTGTAACATTATACTTTTATATTGAAATGCCCTTTATTTATTATATTTATTATATTATGATGATGTATTTTTACAGAAGGCACCCTCTGCCCCCATATCTGTATTTTGTTTTTAGGTAATAGGTCCTGAGAAACACACAGCTGTGAAATACTGTGTGCGTACACATGTAGATATAGAGCTGTGTACTTGTGCAATCTGACCAACACCAAACATGCGCCAACTTTTAATAGAAGGCGGTGGATTATTGGCTGAAAAGCCGACATACTGTAACGTATACGTTTGAATAATATGATAAAAATAATCTTCTATGGTTTTCCAATGATATAGCCATCCATGTTTTTATTGAATACCATTTAGTCAAAAATATACATTAACAGTTTAATATATTTACTATAACATTCTATAGAGGATAAAATTGACCGACTCTGTCATTTTCAAAAAATGCTGACAAAGCCATCCTCCTCTTTTCCTTGGAATGTGCTTTTTTCATGTCATTCTTGAAATCGGTCGCTCAACCCCAACATCCCGCCGCAGAGATTGGCTCCTCACCGACCAATGAGAATGGTCAGAAAGCAGGGCAGCTCACCTGACTGTGGATATAAACCGAGGTACCTGGCGAAGACACATCATCATCCACTCGATCACACTGCAACCATGATGTCTCTGGTCTTCGTTCTGCTCATCGGAGCTGCTTGTAAGTGTGCCAGAGAGAAAAAAATTCTGGTAAGTGCATTGTACAAACTCTCACTGGGTTGCTGACCGTTTGCTGTCCTGTGTGTTTCCAGTCGCCCTGGAGGACGACAAGATCGTCGGAGGGTACGAGTGCGCTCCCCACTCTGAGCCCCACCAGGTGTCCCTGAACTCCGGCTACCACTTCTGTGGAGGCTCCCTGGTCAACGAGAACTGGGTCGTGTCTGCCGCTCACTGCTACAAGTCGTATGTCACTGTTTGATATTGCGAAGATGAGATTGTGCACGCCTGCCCCCCCGTCATGATGCTCAGCTGCAGTATCTCCTCTCTCTCTCCTCTCTAGCCGTGTGGAGGTGCGTATGGGCGAGCATCACATCAGGGTCAACGAGGGAACTGAGCAGTTCATCTCCTCCTCCCGTGTCATCCGTCACCCCAACTACAGCTCCTACAACATCAACAACGACATCATGCTGATCAAGCTGAGCAGGCCCGCCACCCTCAACCAGTACGTGGGGACCGTGGCTCTGCCCTCCAGCTGTGCCCCCGCTCGCACCATGTGCAGAGTCTCTGGCTGGGGCAACACCATGAGCTCCTGTGAGTAAACTGCATTTTTAGCTGGAACCTCCTTCATGTTTGCTCTCTTCCTAAACCTTTTTCCTGCAATGCATTGTTTTACACCCTGCAGCCGCTAACGGTGACAAGCTGCAGTGCCTGAACATCCCCATCCTGTCCGATAGCGACTGTGATAACGCCTACCCCGGCATGATCACCAACGCCATGTTCTGTGCTGGTTACCTCGAGGGAGGCAAGGACTCTTGCCAGGTGGGAAAGGAGAACAAATCTGCAGACATTTCTCTTCATCTCTGTTGCACAATGAAGAAGTATTTTTTGTTTATTTGTTTAATCATCGTGAACTTTCCCCCTCAGGGAGACTCCGGTGGCCCCGTCGTGTGCAACGGTGAGCTGCAGGGTGTCGTGTCCTGGGGATACGGATGTGCTGAGAGGGACCATCCTGGTGTCTACGCCAAGGTATGACTACATTTTCTATAACAAAAATAACAAAGTGGACTTGGAATTCACTTTTTGCATGACCTGTTCAAATCAATCATAATTGCTGTCAAACATTTGGCCAACAATTACTGTTTCGTTTTCACTCACAGGTGTGCCTCTTCAACGACTGGCTGGAGACCACCATGGCCAATTATTAAGCCTGATCCTGCGACCACCATCTGATTCTGCTGCATTTCTTCCATCATTCTTACTCCAATGTTGTTGTAGAGTCACGTAACATCTGAATTAATAAAGTCGTAAACCTTGACTTTCAAACAATGTTCTTCTTCTTTTTCGTCGATTGTGTTCCCAAAATATGGAACACACTATCAACAAATACTTTCTAAATACTATATTCCATTACAACAAATGCTATTTTACCAAGGTACAACAAATACTGTGTAATCTAAAAGGTTAAAGTTGTAAACATTGTCCTGATAAAACATACAGTTTGCTGAATGAAACAGCAATGGCCTCTCTAGTGCAATAAAGCCTGAGATCCAGCACTGTTCATTTGTTACATAAATTAATTTATCCATTTATCCTTTTTGAGATTAAGTCTGCATATTCTTTCCTACACAACTTAAGCTCTTGTTATAACTGGTTTAAAAATGTGCATGTGTCTATTCATTTTTATGATGGTCAAAGAAACCACTGTCACGTATAATCAACTTTGCAGACAGTCCATTACCCTGAATGTCAGTTCAAATCAAATGAATTTGTCCACAGAGCAAACATCACTGCAGCAAAATGACATAGATAAACAGATCAACAACAATATATAAAATATATTATTAAAGCACTGTTAATGGAAATAATGGGGAGAAAATAATCAAATAATGAGTGACTAGTAATGACAACAAGTATATATGTTACGAGTCTCTTATTATTTTCTCCCGATTGTTACCTTGCTGTATATATTTATACAAAATATGTGTATGTACACAATATACGTATGTACGTACTGTACGTATACATAATGGATGGATGGATGGATGGATGTATACAACATATATGTATGTGTGTGTGAGTCTGTCTGTGAGAGAAGCTCCACCTGTTCTTGTGTGTGGGGTCAGAACAAGGTCAGGACGATAATAGCCTGTAATCGTACATAATGTACTGTACAAAACGCAAATCGTGGGTAGAATCTTTCCATTCGTTGGTGGATTTGGCGAGACAAACCTTTTTAACCATCAGCACTTTTTGAGGATTTTGATTGGTCACAAACCTGGGAGTTGTGCCTCAACATTTTGCACAAGGTAACACTCTCAATAAAAACCAAGCACAGGCCGAAATGTCTTTCCATATATCAGGCATCAGGTCTCTGGTCTTTTCTTTTGCTCCTAGGAGCTGTGTGTGAGTATGGATTACATTTAGAGATGGATTTAGATCAGAATATATGTTGGTGGTACATGTATTGTCTACCACACAAAAAAAACGAATTATCAAAGAAATGCAAAATCGAAAATGAAGCTAAACAGGCAAAGAAAAAAAATGTGTATTTGATGTCAAAATGTGTCACGTGCTATGCATTTTATGACGAGTATAAAAGCATATGGGTTTTTTTTGTCAGTTGCCACAGAGGATGACAAAATCGTAAGAGGGCAAGAGTGTACGCCTCACTCTCAGCCCCACTATGTGTCCCTGAACTCTGGATACCACTTCTGTGGTGGTTCCCCGGTCACTGGGTGATGTCTGCTGCTCACTGCTACAAGTCGTGCGTGCAACTCACACACGATTCGCACAATTCAGCCCTTTTAAGTGCTACGCTCCCACGCGCTCATTCACAACCTGGGCCTCTCTTTCTAGCAAAATGGACGTCGCCCTGGGCGATCACAACCGCTGGTTCATGGATGGCAATGAACAGACCATTCCTGCAGAGCGTGTGATTCCTCACCCCAACTACGAGTCCTGGCTGGTCAACGACGACATCATGCTGATCAAGCTGAGCCCACCGGCCACCATAAACCAGTACGTCCGCCCCCGTGGCCCTGCCCACCAGCTGTGCCCCCGCTGGCCATGTGAACAGTGTCCGAATGGGGAGTGACCATGAGCTCCTGTGAGTATGAATTATTGTCTCAATACAGGTGCGTTTATTATTACTCACTTTAAATGTCCATGTGTCTCTTGGTCCATATCCGCACAGCTGCTGACAGTAACAGGCTTCAGTGCTTGGAGGTCCCCATCCTGTCCGCTGGGGACTGTGATAACTCTTACCCCGGGATGATCACTGAGGCCATGTTCTGTGCTGGATACCTGGAGGGAAGCAACGACTCGTGACAGGTTTGCATCTCTGATCTCTGTACTTTCAACTCTCAGATGGCACATATTACTTCCGCGTGTGTCCAACTGCTTCGCGTGTGTAACGGGGAGCTGCAGGGTGTCGTGTCTTGGGGATTTGGGTGTGCAGAGAAGAACCACCCTGGTGTCTATGCGAAGGTAAAAAAAAAAAAAAAAAAAAGGGGGGAAAATAATTTAGGACACATAAATGTTGTCAAAGACACAACTTCTCCTTAATCTTCCCTCATATTGGCTCCAGAGTACCATAGCCACCTTCTGAGTCTGGTCCAACCTGACCTCCACTGTGTCTGCACCACAAAATCCTTTATCAGTGAAACTTTGTCTCGAATTGAGATTGAAATTAAAAATAAAACCCACACCTTTCGTTTCTCTTAAGACACAACTTCTCCTTAATCTTCCCTCTCTGTTGCATCAAACCTGCATTTTCTCATATTGGCTCCAGAGTACCATAGCCACCTTCTGAGTCTGGTCCAACCTGACCTCCACTGTGTCTGCACCACAAAATCCTTTATCAGTGAAACTTTGTCTCGAATTGAGATTGAAATTAAAAATAAAACCCACACCTTTCGTTTCTCTTTATTATTGTTTCTCTTTCTTTTTCTGTCAATCTGGACAGGTTGTTTATGTTATGAATAAAAATCATCTTAAAAGGTTTGGACATTGAAGCTATAATAGACCAACAAAAGATCAAATAGAACAGACCCATCTCCCATGCTGAGAAAATCCTATTTTTCTAGTATTATTTTTTTAATTCTATTATTTGAAGCAAAAAATGAGGAAATCAGTTTTGATATCAGGACAACAACGATTACATGCACACCAAGAAAAAAGCTATTTCTATTTAGATGCATTCCAAAGCAATCATTTCCTCATAAAAATGTTTTACTTATCTGTAATTATTATTAATATCTCAGATATTTAGAAACGTATTTTAAGTAGGTTTGGTTTTACATATGAAGGAGATTGCTTTCATTTGTTATCACTAAATTAGAAAAATTCCATATAGATATTTTATTTATGCACATTGTGTACAATTTCGTTTCCTTCTTTGTATTAACAATTTGTGTTAACACAAAGAGTAAAGAAACACCGCGGAAGCTGCACTGCGGTAGGCGGAACTATTGCGCCCTTGCTTGAGTAGCAACACGGACAGAAATATCGACGGACCACCAATGTCAGACAGGACTTGTGGTTAAAGAGATTTCTCCTCTCACCGGATTTTTGTTGACAGAGGACACGCGGACTCTCTCGGACGAATCCCCCCGGACAAGATGCGACTCTCCCTGCACATGCTGATCGTGCACGGTCGGGTGGCCCGGAAGTTGGGCCTGGGCCCCGAGTCCCGGATCAACATGCTGCGGAACCTGGTGACGGGACTGGTCCGACACGAGAGGCTCGAAACCACGCAGGCCAGAGCCGATGAAGCCCGCTTTTACGCTGAGAAGGTGAGGAGATCTGCACCGAGACACAATATCAACACAATCAGAGACACAAACACTCACAGAGGCGAAGGTCTTATCCACAGAGTTTCAGAATGTGTGCATGGAAAGCAAACCATCATCATATTCTTATAGTTTTAATCAGGCACTATTATGACGTGATGTTAAAGCAGGTTAAACACGTTAGTTATTAAATATAGTTTAACATTTCAAAGTGAATATTAATTGGCCATAATCATACATGTTTTAGTTTAATTTATATTTAGGCAACTGGCCAAGATGACAAAGATCAAGATACTGTACACGGGCACAAATATGATGAAATTCGCTTAAGTGAAGAGAAGATGGTTGTAGTGCTGTATATAAATATTCATAAATATTTTCTGAATTGCCTTTTTTTTTTTCAATCTAGCTGATAGACTATGCCAAAAAAGGAGACACGGATGAGAAGGCGATGAAAATGGCCAGTTTTTGGCTGACGGTATGAATCGGCACCTTCTCAAGTTCAAGTCACAATCTGTGTCCTTCTGAGTGTAAGACATTCATTGACTGACTGTTTGATGTAACGTTGTTTCCTCTCTGCAGGAGAAGGATCTGGTCCCGAAGCTCTTCAAGGTCCTCGCCCAGCGGTTTCAGACTCAGCCGAACGGTTACACACGGATGGCACGCATCCCCAACCGAGAGAACCTGGACAGAGCCAAGATGGCCGTGCTGGAGTACAAAGGCAACCCGTTCCCACCTCTCTATCCTGCGAGAAAACAAAACGAACTCACTCTCATCAACCAGCTGCTGAAAGGCTACAAAGAGGACAGGGCTCGTCAGTTAGCTGCAAAATCCTAATTCATAACATTGGTGTTGGATGCGTTCCCGCTGGAGGAAGAGTCACCTGCAGCTTGTGGCCAAAAGACACTGATGAGTTTCTTTAGCAACACAAGAACGTCCCTGTGTGGGAACACTTCTGATTGGTTGTATATAAATAAACACGTTTTCCTACCAAAAGAAAGAGATTTTTTCTTTGTCTTTCAAGAATAAACTCCAGATTTCTCCTGATGAACTGTTGAGCAAGTAAGATGACGTGTATTAGATGAGCAGCCCCAAACTACTATTTTCTGGCTAATTCAGAGTCAATTCAAGTGAATGGACTTTTTCCACTGCATATTATTTGACTTGAGGTAGTTGGAAAAGCACAGGTGTCATTTCTAACATTAACAATGGCTCTCAGTGTGTCTGCATGATCAACACCAGGACCTTGATACCAATGTGGTTCAGTAACCACTAATTTCATTATTATTCATGTGTGCTTATCCCAATGTGTGATGGCAAAATGTTTTTTGTTAAAAAAAAAAACGTATCAAGAAGTGGCTTGTCCCAACTCGTCAATTCGCTTTTTTTTCCCCAGTTTGTACATAGGATGAAAAAAGACAATAAGAGCCCAGCAAAAACACAGCCACCACATTACAGAACCTTTTCACCATGCACATTTGTAGCCAACACTATTTACAATTGCCCCACTGAAAGAAAGGCAAGGATATACGTTTCCAATATCATTAACTATACCTGTATATCTTCATCTGCTGTATAGGCAAAAAAACAACAACCTGAAAAGCATTGAGTCAAGTTGCCCCAAGTCCTACATTTAATTTGCAGACGATAAATCCCAATAACCATTTGCAAACACTGTCATGACTGCTAGATATTAAATATAAGTTAATTTGTCAATACATTTTCTGCCATTTATCTGGATACATGAAAATTGATCTTTGTCACCAGGAATAATTGTGGAACACAGCTCGGAAGTCCTGTCAAAAATGGAAACAATGTTATATGCACGACTAAAAGTAGTCTATATTTTCCCTGCTGGATTGTTTTCATTCTTTGACTCTAAGAAGACAAAAAAAGCGAATCAATTGTGTGTATGTTGTGTCTAAAAGGTGTGGAAAAAGTCTTGACATTTCATTTTGTGAAAACAGTGGAGACCATTTATGACGAGTCGATGACGGCTGTGGAGAAATATCTATTAATATGTGGCACTATATTGTCATTGGGTTGTCACCACAGTACAAATAATAGAACACCCAACAATAAAAATGCATTATCATACAAAAGCACGAGCCGAACTGAAGTCAAAGAGATTCACAGAGAGCGAATCAACAGTAGGGGGAATTAAGTAGATCATTTATCACTTCATTGCAAATAACTCCTGAGCTGAACGTCACATTTTTTTTTTTCATCCTTTGGAAAATACAGCAGCGGATAATAGTCAGAGAGCCAATTGTACATGGAGACTCTTAGTGGAAAACAGGAAGAGTTTGTTGTGAATGTGCACTTCACAGTGTGAAATAATGAGGCTGGTCCTCACCAGTCTGTCCCTGTGGTGTTTTACTTTAATGGACTCTTGTAATGAGAACAGATTCGAAATATGATTTACAGATCCTAGATTTACCCCGTTGGACTTGTGCCCTCGCCCCGAACTGGAACACAAACACTCTCAGTTATTAACGCAGGAGCCAAATAACACAGCCACCAAGCATTCTAATAAAACCATATTTTAGTTTTTTTTTAATAGTTTGGCAAAAAAAGGGTTTATGTACAGCGCATTGAGAATTGTCATTTTGACACCATTAAAATGCATCGGAACAGTGCTTCAGTGATGTGCTCTTAACCAGATCGCTCTGAGTAACCTAAAAGCTGTGCTGTTTTCTGTCATGCATACGTAATCTCCCCCTTCCTTCGCGTGAGGCCCACCGTCCTTGTCATGTAATGTCAATATCTGCACGGTTGAAGCAGTGACAGCTGGATCAGCAAAAACCCCGACTCGTTGGTAACCCCCCCGCCCCTACCCCCCCGCCCCCCAATGTGTGTTCATAAGAGTCATGGCAACCGTGGCGTCAGGCGACCACAGACAAAATGGCAGACATGCCGAATATTTAAAACCTGGACACAGTATCAGAAATTACGACTAGTGCTCTAGTTCAAGTATCAAGTTACACCTCTGACGACACTCGCACGATTTACACGCCACAGTGCTAACACCCTAAAGTACTCCAATACGGCAAGATTTCCATTGATACAGTCCCACCGATTTTATGAATCAGAAATAAGTGAATGGTCAAATATAAAACTGCTGCAGTCTTTTGCAATTAAACATTTTTTCTTCTTTCTTCTTTTCAATTTTTCTTCTGTGAATCGCCAAAATCTGGTGGTAAACTCATTAAGTCGACTCCTCTAGAAAGTCCAAAGACATTTTTTCAGACTGTATTTACAGGTGTGTCAATCTGGAATACTACTCCATGTGTGTGTGTGTGTGTTTGAGTACAGGTTTTTAAAGCAGTCCCATAAGGTGACATCATCACGAATAAACAGACTAAGACCAGGAACATTAAAGTGCTCCATGCAGGACAGACAGAATGTACAGTTAATCTTCAACTTCCTTTTTTTTTTTTTTTTTTTTTTTCTTTTTGACTCTCGATAACACTCAATGTTAGGAGATAGAAAACTAGAAATGTTGCTTTTTCGTACGATTGGAACATTCAAGTGCGAAAAGCAGACAAACGCAATATATCCGTGTTTCGGGGGGAAACTAGACAGGGGTGAGGAGGAGGTTACTTTTCTTTTCGAAAAAGGAAACCTCGCGCTCTTTAACCACGGACACGTGGTAAATGTAAGCTGGAGACAGATCAATGAACTAGAGTATTCCAGTAACTTGAAAATCATCCCTGTCCTTGTGCTGTATTGCATGAATACATTCACCGACGTCTACGCACACTGAAATGACATTTTTCATATCTTCTTTTCTCTTGTTTCGGGACAGCACGACAAGGTTTTTTTTTGGAATAACAACTGCATTTGTCCCGTCAAAAAAATATACTAAAGCCTATTGTATGTATTTACAAAAGCATAGATCTCAATACACACAATATGCAAATATTGTATGATCACGTGGGATACATAGAATCCGCTTTTTGGACAGGAAATACAATACAAACATGCTTGCTTTTTACGAGTACCTAGAGGTGTCCACGGTGACATTTTACATTTACACATCAGCATATCAAACCAGAATAACCAGCCGAACTAAAGGCATAGCAGAATATAAATTAGCCCATCGAACTCCGTAGAGAGTAACCAGCTATGCTTTATCAAAATATAATAAACTTAAAAAAAAAGAGGCCATTTTTAATTTCTTTTTAAAAACATGAGTTTGATCATTGGGATTGAATGAGATTTCTGAAAGGTCACAGCACCAACTGGGGGGGGCAACATAAAAACAATTTCCTCCCGTGAAATAAAACTATGTTTATATAGTAGGAGCTCTCTTCACTTTTTGCTATTTACAAACTTTTCCCAGGCAAACGTCGCTGCCTCATGAATTTTTGAATCAAAGTATTTCCAGAATTTTTGTTCATTTCCGCCTCTTGCACAGCTATCATTCTATTGCTCTGGCTACATCCACTTTGTCATCTCTCTCCCCCGTGTGCCTTTTACTGGTCAGCATCAAATATTTATTGCTTCTTTATTCTTTAACAAGCTCAGCACTCCTCTCTCTCTCACAGCCATTCCCCCCCCCCCCTCTCTGCAGGTTATTTCCCTTCACAGGTTCAAAGGTACCGTTTAGGAATTCGCCTCTCTGATTATTTCTCCTCTTCGTGCTCCCAATCTCCAAGCTGTTTCGGTCGTCTCTAAAAGCAGTGACGCCTCCATTTCCACTTAACTCAAATTGTCATTCTGTCCATCCCCTCCATGCCTCCCCCTCACCTCTCTGACCTTCTCACCATCTCACGCCTTGGTTCCGAACCCTCCTCCGCCTCCGCTCTGCATGCTGAAATACTCGGTGAAGGAGGGGAGCCGGGGCGGCAGCGGGGGGGAGCGCGAGGCCGGCCGGGGCGGGATCGGAGGCGGGGGCAGTATGGACGTCAGGTCGGCAGCGGTGGTGATGATCTTCTGCTCGCTGTTCCTGGCCACCTCGGGCCCTTTGCAGGCCACCGTCTCCTCCACCGTCTTCACTGGATCCTGGAAACAGAAAGAAGATAGTTTTGCTCTTCTGACCTTCTCAGGTCCTCAGAATATAGGCCATGTTGCTCTGGAAAGAAGCTCAAGATCACCAGCGTCACATGTGTTGTATGAAATTGGAAACAAAGGAAAAGCAGTGGCCGACAGTTTCACATTTTAAAGCACGAGCAACACAAAGTAGACTTTGTGTTGACTGCTTGCCAAACCATGGAAAATCAAACAGATTTTAAAAGCGATTAAATGTGACACAGTAAATCAGGCCAAATTGTAAGGCGTGGAAAACCTAAATACTTTAGTACCGAGGTGTGTTTTAAACTGCACCGTCCTTTGACTCATTTATTCGCCTTGACACTAATTGCTGAAAAGACTACATGATAAAATCCCTTTATTACAGACTAATTCTGCTGAAATTTGATCGATG
The DNA here is from genome assembly GCA_016785305.1 of Colistium nudipinnis. Taxonomy (NCBI): domain Eukaryota; kingdom Metazoa; phylum Chordata; class Actinopteri; order Pleuronectiformes; family Rhombosoleidae; genus Colistium; species Colistium nudipinnis. Next base: position 56,824 of record JAFBJU010000428.1, read on the forward strand.
ATAATTTAGTTGGCCACTCGTCCCCGTTTTCTGTGTGAACACCACAATGCATCAGAGACACATATCCCCCTAATGATGAGGATCTCTATCATTTGTGGTCATATTTCGATTCCTTCGCGGTGGATGAGCTGCAAACCAGGCGTTTCACAAAAACCCTCAGCCGCAAATCCAGCTGCTGTGATACTGAACACAATCATCTTTTAAAACCTTGCCCATCTCAGGAAAGAAACATTACATTTGTTTTATTTGACGTTTTTCAATTTGACTTTTGGACCACGTTATTGCACAGACACCTCCTGTGGTAACCCCCCGAAATGTGCCCTTCAGGCCAATTTCTGCAAGACAATAAGTCCAGGGATTGACTGTGTTCCTCCAGCAAATAACCCTGCTCTAATAGAATCGCCGTGTCAAAGCAAGTAATCAACTGCAACTACATTTCCTCCCCTCAAAAAAAGAAAAAAGCCAAGACAGAGAGAACGCTGTTCAACAACAAACTCTTATTTCCCACCTCGACTGCAAGGCTATAAAGACGAAAGGCCAAGTTTTAAAATCATGGTGTTTTATTGGACTTTTTTGTTTTTTGTTTTAGCTGGCTCGGTCTTGTGTGGCCAGTGCTTTCCAATTAAATGTCTCCAGCAAATGCATCAATTACGCTGACAGGCGGCCAACAAGGACAGAGCACATGTGCTGCTGCTGACACTGTCTGTCATTTACAGAATCAATTCTGTACCAGGTTACAAAACCCATAACGGCTTTTCAACAGCAGAGGGAACGTCTCTCCCTGCCACTCTCACCTGTGAATAAACTTGTCGTCTCCACTGCGTTTGATAATATGTTATTCAATTTAAAACTGCCGTGTGACTGCATGAATTGTAGTTGTGTTCAAGTTTAACGCTTTTTTTTTTCTTTTTTTTCTTTTAAATCAGATTGTTTTTTGAAGCGCGATGCAAATGTAAACATTTGATGTCAAGCAGTGATTTTGTGACAATTGGAGCCAAAAGATTCAGAGATCATCTATCACTCCCTGTTCAGTTTGAAAAAGCAATTTGCACAGATTTGAAAGTTTCCCATGCTTGACAATTCATCTCGGCAAACACGACATCTTAATTTGGTCGTGGCACCGTTTCACTTTAATTATTATTCCGTTGTGCCTAAGTGATTTCAAATCAGTGCATGCACTATGTCAGGCTGTGCTTACTGTAGCTCACCTGACACCCACGAGTTTCCACCAAGAAATAATCCCCCAAACTGAACTGAATGTAGACACTTTTAGTTCGTTATCTATATTTCTAAACTCTCGATTCAACCAATTACGTCCAGGATATGAAAAGAGCATCCAAACACACACGACTCACTGATTGGATGGAGAAGAGTTCAGTGAAGTTGGGCTGTGAATCTCCAAGGAAGGAGCCATTTCCATAAGCATGATGGGGGAAACTCTCCGCCCCCTCGCCCCCTTTCGGACTGGACAGTAGGATCCCTATCTGGGATGTCCGAACATGATACGGGAAATTCTTATTGGCTGCTGAGGGGCGTGTGATAACCTACGGGAGAAAATGTAAAAAAAAAAAAAAGATTTCTGATTAGTCTTACACAGAAAATCTAAGAACATGAGGTCAGATTGAGAGTGGGGGAATTGCAAGGCACGTGCTGAACAGGAACATAAAAAGGACATTCGCTCGAGCGGTACGGCCCATTAATAAAGAACAATGTGTCAAAGGTGAGGAAGAGGTAGATAATGATGTGTGGAGGAGACAATCAGCATGAGGCGTTTACGACTCAAAGATCGTGAATAATGTATGATTGACAGCGGCAATAATGAACCTTGAATGATGTGAACGACGTAGAAGCGCGAGAGGGTGCATGCGTGGGGGTGCGTGTGTGTGTGTGTGTGTGTGCGGCACGGACCAGGAAGACGATGTGAGCGTAGAGGTGGATGCCGAGCTGAATGCCGTTGACGATCTTCTCCCGGGCCCAACGAGGAATCCCGTAGTTGGCGATCAGAGCCATAACGGGCACCGCGAAAAACCTGAGGAGAAGAGGAGTGAGCAGGTTTATGCAATGTCAAAAAACTCTATAAACAAGGAGAAAAAAAACAGATTGGTGGTAGGCAGAAAAGCAAGATGAGATGTAACATATACAGTATAATACGGGAGAGTATGAGAAAGTGTTGATAATGGGGCAGGAGGTCGAGGAATACAGACATAATATTAGTCTTCGCAAGCTACCCTTCATTTGAGCTCATGCAATTATACACAGAGCGTGAGAGGCAGCGGAGCTGAGCGGGGTATATACTTTCGAGTACAAAGCTTTAAACTGTTTGGCGCACATATAGGCAGCATAAATTATTCTAATGGAAAACGATCCCATCAGTCGGGTAAAAATAGATGTTTTCCTCCAGCAGTCATTCGTTCGGGTATAATTATCTATAGCGTGAGTTGAGCATTGAGGTTGGGCTCTCGGTGTTGTAGAAAGGGTAGTGTGTGAAAGACAACAAAAACAACGTTTTCATTCCAGGGAGAGACCGCCGAAGTATTCGCTACCTCGTGCACTTTTTTTTTTTTTTTCCAAAGCAGCATAAATTATTCAAATGGAAGGGAACCTCAAACAGACAAATGTGTATCTTCCTACTTAGGTGTGGTGATTTTCGCAGTGAGGGCAGCGTGTGGGAGGGGGAGGCGGGGGGCTTCCCTCACCAAAGCGTGTACGTGGCGAAGAAGGGGACGTAGAAGGGCTGTTTCTCCGGGTAGTGTTTCAGGGAGACCAGCACGGCGTAGCAGAACCACACGTAGGCCAGCAGCTGCAGCCCCATCAGTCCGTAGCCCGCAGGGCTGTCGTAGGCGTACAGCACTTCACCTGGGTCAAAGAACTGGCACGGGGGACATGAGGCGAGTAGCCAAAAATGAATGCACACTTACACACTCACACATTTGAAAACACTGCCAAAATGTTTTTTTAGGCTCCAGCAAAGAAGTGTCTATTTGCGGGGCTTCGCGGTGCAGTCTGCGCCCTAATTACCAAGACGGATTGCTCCCGGTTCAGCGGATGCACCGTGATGGCCGAGCCAAAGCTCAGCTTGTAGCGCACTTGGTGAGTCTTTGACATTGACACTTCTTCTCCACAACTAGGCCATTGGTTTGTAGGTGTGTGTGTGTGTGTGTGTGTGTGTGTGTGTGTGTGTGTGTGCGTGAGTCGGCGTGTGTGTGTGTGTGTGTGGCGGCTACTAGATTGCATTTCACAGTCCGGTGACTGGATAGCGTTGGCCATACAGGGTTACTCTTGCTACATAATGCATGGGTCGGACCAGCCGGGCCAGCAGAGCCAGGCCAGAACCAGGAAGGCTCTTCCAGTCCACACTTCCATTCCAATTGTAACCTAGTTTGGCATATTTTTAGCCGGAGCTCCCCCTGAGTCTTGAGCGCCTTAATAGCAAGAGCCATGTAAGAGGGCAGGCAGCAGATAAATGACACTGCTTCAGATCCACATATTGCGGCATGAGAGTTGGCTATAGGCTCCTGCATTAAATATAGCGCAGATACTTCCACTGCGCTATTCCCACCGGGTCATTACCACTCTGAATTCAAAGACCATAATCAACTGTGCCTAAAATGTACCATCATTACATCTGACTGAGCTGGAGCCCCAAATGTGGAGCAACCCTGACATGCCAAGGGTGTTATTCATTTATAGCTCCATATGCATCACCGTGGTAGCGGGAGAAATCCGTTTCCGTCGGTCACATACAGAAAATGGAGACACATATATAACTGATGAGAGAACATCTCACAGAGCGCAGATGGGCGAGTCTAACATTCCATTCCACGGAAACCTTCACCCATCTAAGGATGTATGGTGATGTAGGCGTGCCTGTCATAAGGGGGATCGCCTGGATGGCCCTGGCAGGATCCATAATTAATCAGTCATCAAGGAGCTCCTACATAAAATATTCACACACATCGATATATCATTGAAATGGATGACTTGACCAAAAAAAACAAACAAATAAAGCTCACATTGATCCGTGGGCCCAAACTCTTCTGTGAATAATTGATGCGTATATTAAAACGGCAGCAGGGAGCAGTTATACCGTGTGAGAGCACAGCGCGTGTCCAACGTTGTCAATCAGAAATCACGCAACACCCACTGGTCAGCATAATTCAAGAATGTGGGGTAGAGATAAAAGGAATGGAGATATGTTAACAGATGGCGAAGGAGAGCGAGCGAGTTGCAGATAGCGAGAAGAGGAAGAAAGGAAAGACCAAGAGAATTGGCCAGATAAATGGGCGCAGGGGGGACGGGGGGTACCGATTTCGAGATGCATCTGAAGAGGGGCAGAACGTCACAGTGTTTCCATGTTTTACGAGTTGGGATATGAATTTAAACTGACAAGTGACTGAACTGCAGGAGGCTCTGCTCAAAGTGACTCATGTGGAGACAATGCATTTATTTGAATAAATTTTTTTTGCCGATTTACTGCCGATAATCCTGTATAATTATTTACCCCGATTAACGGATACATCTTTGTTTAATAAGTGTCATAACAAAGGAAACGCCAGTGATAATTTACCAGAGACCCTCAGACTGATTTATCGATTAAGAGTTTTTGATTATTTTGCACAATATAGAGTAATGTGGGAGAAAAAAGCAAATGAGGTGTGAGAAGCTCTTACTGTGTGTGTGTGTGTGTGTGTGCGTGCGTGCGTGCGTGCGCGTACCTCCGCCTCGTAGATGAAGAGAATGACGTAGGTGATGGTGTAGACTGTCATGTATATGCTCAACTTCACTGACCCGCTGTGACTGATCCTCGCCCTGACACATGGGGACAAAACCGAAGGGTCAGAGGTTGCACACAATCAGAGGAAGGTAACAAAGAAACACCAAGAGCTGAACACATGGGAGGGAGGGATATGGAGGAACACGTTAACGCACAAAAACGTTTATTTGGATGCTTTATCTTAATGCATGCCAACAATTCTGCCGCATAGTAGAAGCAAACGGGTTTAAAGGTAAAAAAAAAAAAAATGATCGAAGAGATACAGGTATAGGTAAATATTCACCTGACACTCATCATTCATTGCAAATGAACAGCCACGTTTTAAGCTGTATAGTAATGCAGTATTAAGTTTATTCACTTTTTTGTAGTTTTTTTTTTTATAGTCTCCACAACCCAGAAGGACGTAATCCTGAAGTGGGGGAAAAAAGCCAGCTCTAATCCTGCAAGCTAAGTTTTTCGCTTCATAAATTCGGTCCGGAAAATATCCACGGAGATCAATTGAACCTGAAGCGGGGGCCAATCCACCGACTATGAGCGGTGGTTTGGATGATGACTCATCACCGCTCACACTCAAAAACCTTGTGAAATGCAATTTAACCAGCTGTTGATTGTGCGCTGTGCGCCCCTTACCTCACATAAAACCCACTGACAAAGCAACTCGTGGGAATATATTGGCAGATATTCCAACAACTCTTCAAAAGCAGCTGGCAGGGTTTTTTTTTTTCTTTTTCCCGCCCAGACTGACGAGCCGAATTTGCAACTAGAAATTGCAGAGTTGGAAAGAAAAACGACAACCGGGCGACTGTGAAGCATTCATCCTGTCAGGTGCGGGATGGATGCATGCTGATGCTTGGGGGCACTCGTAAATCTATTGGCTGTGCTGTCTATCTGAAATCAAAAAGGCGGCCGACCAAAAATATGTCAGCTGGGTTTGTAGGTCAGAGGTCACCCTTCAACTGACAAGCACCTATAACCAAAAATATAGGTTCACACCCGGATGCCGTCCCTCCTCCACATCAATCACATATATCAGGTGTTCATCCACACCATCAGCTCCGGTGTACTGACAGACTTCTTGAGTGACACCCAACATCGGCATGTCAGGAAGATAGTGTTATGACTGTGGCAGCGAGGCCCTACAGCGAAAGGGGAAGTGGCAGCATAAACACACTCTGACAGGAGTCTGAATAAAGAGACAGGAACACGCCGCAGACCTCCTACCTGGTGACGGTGAAACCTTTGCCCAACAATATGAGCATCAGAAGGAACACCAGGAAACTGACGGAGAACAGTAATTTCCCTGGAGACGGAAAGTGAGAGGAAGACAGGAGGGGAGGTAATTAGGTTCTGGCTTCTGAATCTGTAATGTCGGGGGGGCAGACAAAAATCAGGTCGCCACACACATACGTGAAAAACAGTAACACAAAATGATGCTGCCTGATCCCCGCCTTTGGCCGTCACGGCGGCGACCACAGCGCCTCGCATCCGTCAGCGACCACTCGCTCATTCTGCATGGGCCGCGAGTGATATTCCAGCACAGAGGTTTCATCAGTCAGTCAGTCAGTCTGGACAATTCTGCAGGTTGATGACAGAGAATACTCACCCAGTATTTTCAGGCTGCCGTTGCCAACTCCATCTCTCGCATACAGGCCCCAGTAGACACAGTGAAACAACAGGCTGAGCACTGCCAAATGGAAAAGATGTAGGGAGGACAGAAATGGGGAAAAAAGCGGGAGAGAAGGGGGGGGGGTAGATAGAGAGAAGAAATAATAAGAACAAATAGATAAAGTGAAAGGGCATGGGGAAGGGGGAGGGGCGGAGAAGAGGAGTGAAACAGGAAAGAAGAGCCATTGATAAAAGGAGATGAAAACGGAGCAGGGGGGGAGAGGGAATTCAGGGGTGGCAGGAGAATCGAGAAGAGATTTAGCAGAGGTGGCGAGCGAGAGAGGAGAAAGTGAGATAAGCGGAGAAAGGGGCGGAGGGGGCGGGAAGGGAAAGAGAGGGTGTTCGTTAGTGACAGCATGCTCCACTGAACACGGCACGTTTGCGATAGTTTCTATTCAAAGGCTAATAACGGTGATGATATCTCAGCTCTTCAAGTGGGGATTAAGGTATGAGATGCTGCAGCCACACAAGAGGCTCATTGTTATCTTGAGGGTGTGTGTGTGTGTGGCATATCATGGGGGGGGGTGTGTGTGTGTGTTCAGGAAAGAAGCGCTCACCCTCCACACCTGCCGCCGTCATAAACATTTTGTAGGTGGTGTGAAGAAGCTGTCTTCCCTTCAGATTGTCTGCCGGGGGAGAGAAAAAAAGAAAAAAGAATGAGATAGTGGTGATGGAGGTGTGCGTGTGTGTGTGTGTGTGCGTGTGTGTGTGTGTGTGTGTGAGAGTGTGGGGTAGAGATAAAAGGAATGGAGATATGTTAACAGATGGCGAAGGAGAGCGAGCGCGGTGCAGATAGCGAGAAGAGGAAGAAAGGAAAGGCCAAGAGAATTGGCCAGATAAATGGGCGCGGGGGGGTTGAGGGGGCTAAAGGTCCAAAAACAGCAACTAAACGAAGCCGCTCGAGATTGTTTTATTTAATTTCACTCCCAATCGCATCTAGTCATGCAGATATTCTTCACCTTTTTTTTATTTTTTTTTTATTCCCCATCTTCTTATATTTCTGCCTCAACACCAAAGAATGAGAGTGAATATATTTGGGTTTGCGGTGCATAGAAACTACAACAAAATACATTTTGATTGCAACTTCTCCCTCCAGCAACGGTGTCTGCCCTATTCAACATTTATTCATTTGATTGCAACTAATGAAGAAATAGTCCCTATGAAAAACAGTGCGTATGCTGCAGTCCTCTTGTTGGTGCTGTGAGCAGCACAAACTGAATTTCGCTCCAACCTGAGACTCTGGACCCGGACACCATCTTTTGGCATCTGAAAATCTCTCGCCAACAGGCCTCGGGTTAACTCGCATGGCAAACCAAAAAAAGTTGTAGAACCACATGTCATTTCGATTTTATGGGAACCAACCCTTTTCCACTTATAAATATAGTAATGAAATATAAACTGTATCTCTACGTGGGAAAACATTAAGAATGCCAGGAATGCTTGAGGTGAATTCATTTCTTGGGGCACTCGTACTCAGATGCTGCGGGTAATTTCGTGCTGTGACCCACAGGTAAAAATTCGCTTCACTAATTTTAAGGCCACTGCCACCTTTACGAAGAAAAACTACCCGCCGCTCTTGCCATCCCCCCCCCCCCGGAGAAAATGGCCGCACGTCCTACCTTTACTTAACTGAGGAAACACGAGAACCTACTCCTCTACCATCAAGGAAACATGTAGATTTTATAATAGATCGCAAGAAAAAAGGGGCACATAAAGGCTTCTGCAGGCTTTGAAAGTCAGAATAAAGTGGCTCATCCATAGAAGATGAAGAAGACGAGCTACATTAAATGGACAAGACAGTACTTACAGGCAAAGTAGCAGGAGAGGAGGAACACCAGGAAGAATATGACCAGGAATGTAATGTCCGTCTCCAAGATTCCTGTGAAAAAGAGAGAGATAGAAGGAGGATTCAAAACCATAAATGAAAGGAGTCAATGAGGTTCATAGAATATCAAGGTGAGGCGGAGAATAGATGATTAGGAAAGCAAAAAAAAGAAAATGAAGGAAAAACACAAAGGGACAGGTGTGTGAGGCAGATACTGGATTGGATAAGAAACAGAAGAGAGTTAGACGAGAAGCAGCAGAGAGAGAGAGAGAGAGAGAGAGAGAGAGAGAGAGCGAGAGAGAGAGAGAGCGAGAGAGAGAGCATTGCGTATGTAGGAATAATTCATTTAGAGGCTGCTTGGGTCTCTTCTTCTCTTCATCCCTTCTTTTCACTTCATCTATCATCATTAATTCATTCAGCCGTCCCTTCATTATTGTAATTTGTTCAGTTCACTGTGCTTTATTGGCCGTGCTAAGTGGCCTTGGCTTGGGCCATCAGCTATTCGTTCCATAATCTCTCTCTTTTCCCACTAATCACGCTCACCAAACTCATCCGCAGAGAAATGCTGCGTCCAGAAGGACTGTCCGTTGGTCAGCTTCATCTCGTACTCCAGCTGGAGGCCATCGCCCTGCGAGAGAGGGGAACAAGAAGTCAGCTGGAGAGAGGGGGTGAGTTACAAACCCTGGATGGCCCCAAACAGCAAAGAGCAGTAACCCCGCTGCAATACTTCTATTTTTTTTTGTGATATTCTTCCACGATAGGCCCGAGAGACCAGGAGGAAACTTTGACAGAGAACAGAAAATGATGGCGGTACCTTCCAGTTCAACTTACACAATGACCTTTATAAAGATGTATTTTCCGATTTAAAGATTCATTGGAGCCACTGATAAAAATCACATATTTATAGATAAGAACGGAAAATTGCGAAGGACTTTCAGTATGAACACTGGCACATTACTTCTGGGTTTTGTTGGTGAGCGTTTGGTTTGTTTGTTTAACAAGAGACCGTAATTACAATTAAAAAGATAGACTTCCAAAAAAAAATGGGGGTGAAATCAGAACCTGGATCTACATAAAACAACCGGTTGAATACGAGGAAGAGTAAACAAGATTACAACATTCAACAAGCCCTGTGATACAATCTTTTGGTAGATCGATTTCCGATTCAGCACCCTGCTAATAATACAATAACATGAATAGTATTTGTGGCTAGTCTATCAAAATGATCCAGTAATGCAGCCTTTAAAACCAGAAAAAACGGGCATTAAAATCCGAAATGTCTAGTCCCATATCATTAGTATTATTATATCAGCCTTTTTAAATGGCAACACCCAGAGACCATGTTGCACATATGCACAGTCGTGATGACAAACACTGTATGTTGCTCACGTGCTGCTGATGAGGAGACCGTTCTCTAATCTCAGTGATTCATCACTTCATCATCAGCGGTAATTCACACTGACGCCCATGCTTCACACCAGATTGACCCGTGACGACACGGCGGACTTTCAGCATCCGGCATCTCTTCTATGTCGCAGCAGAATGCAACGATTTATTTTGATGAGAAAATGGAGAATGCAGCCCAGCTTTAGGTTTTAATGACACGGTCCAGGTTTCTTGCACTCTTTCCTGTCACAGGAGACAACACCCAACTCCCTGTTGGGAACATACACAGACAGGGATGTTTCAAGACAGGCTGGGGGCCCCAGGCGAAAAAAAAACAAAGCTTTTGACAGCGCACAAGTACCATGGGGCCCCCTGTAAGGGGGTTCCTGAACATGTCATTGCAGTTCCCCCTTTAATGGGCTTTCAGCTTGTCGTTGCTGTGGACCAATGTAAAGAGCCGTCTTTGGGGGGGGGCCCCCTTCTAGCTCGGGGCCCCATGCAATTGCCTAATTTGCCTGCCCCGTTGTGACGCCTCTGGACACAGACGCTCTCAGTTAATTCTGCCACATAGTTCAGCTCAGTCGCCAAACTGGCCTGCAAGGGCCCTAGGATGCCCACGCTGAGTGGAGGGAGTTAGAGGAGAAGAAAAAAAGGAATCTAGGCTGCTGTCCCAGATTAACGAGCTAGACGGATGGAGGATCATATCCACAGCGGCTCTCTGATTTAAGAGTACTACTCTTTTTCATTATTAATAGTTACTGTGGCAAACTTATCAATTATTTTTGAGGCGTATTAGATTTGTGTAGAGTTCTACGCTGCGAGATTATGAAAGAGAGAGAACACACAGAGATTTTTTTGGGAACATGCGGGGAAGGAGGAAAACCAGGGAGATTATGCACATACACTTTTGGTAAACCTCTGTTGCAGCGGTGTTCATTTTTAACTGTCACGACCAAAGCGAGGAGAATTTGGGGAGGAGGGGGGGGGTAACGTATGGGGAGCGGATAACGAGAGAGGGGACAGAAATGCGTTGACAATCAGAGCACAGAAGGCTCATTTCACACACACACACACACACACACACAGAAGTTCAAAGCTGATGGAGTTCGCGCTCGTTGTGGTGGAGCGAGGGAAAAGAGGGGGAAAAGAAAAGGGACTTTGATTTCATTTGGCAGCCCGAGACTCCATCTCACTCCCTCGCATCAAGAAGGGCGAGAAGCACGGATCGTTCACCGCTGCAAAAAATCAATACAGACACAAAGAGCGGGGAGACAGAGATAAAGAGCGTGATAGATGTAGGGAGGGAGAACGTAAAAAAAAAAAAAACAGGTAAAGAGAAGAGAGACGAGCAAATGCAAAGAAGGAGAGAGAGAGATGGTTGCAGGGAAGATGTCTCTCGTTCTCTTTCTCTCTCTGTGTCTCTCTCTATCTCTGACAGAGAGTCACAGGAGGATTTGGCGGGGCTTTCTTTATCCCCTTCTGATACGCCATGTTATTTCACACACTGACGCTGTTCCCGTGAAAACATCCGAGCGGCGGTGAGAGTGCGGAGCCGTGTTTTTTGGAAAGGGCTTGGTGTTGGCTCACGGCGGAGTGTTCTTCTGAAAGCAGGGTGCAGTGTGATTTATGGACGTGCCAAACCCTGAACATTAAAGGAGAACAACGGCAACTTGAGTGAGCGTGAAGGACAAGAGGCTGGTCACAATCAGAGCAGCTGAGGACAAATCACGACAAAGCCATGGAAGACATTATACAGTTTTTTGATTTTTTTTCTCCACAGGCTGGTAAGACCGACCATGACAAGTGGAATAACTGGACTTGTGTGTTACTACAGCTCATACTGTGAAAGTGCATGGACGGATTATAGGACCTGGCTACAGTGATTTGCTCCAAGCCACATAAGAATAAGAATCTGCCTTCAGACATGAAGGCCGGAAAATGTTTGGTAAAATGTGGTCCTGACCATTTTCCTGACTTGGCCATTCACATCTGAAGGAAGCAGCAGGCGATTTTAGGGGTGAGACGCATTCACAACAGCCAGAAAATGCATGGGGAAAAAAAATAAAAAATAAAAAATTCAGGCGAAAGGTAATGTCATTTCACTGAATTACATTGTGCTGCGGGGAAGGCCGATAGGACATTTCTAACCTGGCATTCAGAAAATGTCAGATTCTGGCAGCCCTGGGAGAGGTGGCCTAGTGGTGAGGGAGACCGGCATCGGACCAGAGGCTTGCCGGTTCGAAGGCCAGCCGAGGCGGTCTCACTCTGGAAGGATGCACGAACCAAAGAGTCACCACCTTTAATGCCCTTGAGCCAGGCACTAACCCCATCTGCTCGCCACTGCGTGCGCCACAGATGGGTAAAATGCAGAGGTCAATTTTCCCCCCAACACAAACATGTGCATGTTTGCATGTTTGCATGTTTGCGTGGGACGATGTGCAATTCTAATTAACAAATAGGCAGAGTGGCACTATGATGTATTGCACTTTGGGTTCTAAAGGTCTGTTCATCTCCCACAACGGTGAATCTCCCAAAATACTCCAAACATTTCACTTCTGTTATTTTGTATTTTTTTTTTACACTAAAGTAGCACAACGCTTCCAGAACAACCTGACTCCCGTTGAAGCACAGAGGATATGATCAGGATCCCTCTCAGGCACAACACTCTTCCTAGGGATGCATATTAAAAAAAGAATTTGACAGGACAAACTAATGTGATCGCAGGCATATTTTTAGGGCTGTTTGTTCAATAAAGATGAATCACCTGGCCAAGCTGTGCCCATTAACAGCCAGTCTAATTTCAGCTCTTCCCCTCGTGGGGTTATTTTGTTTCATTAACATCAGTTCTGCTCGGCATAATAAAGCAGTGGTTTATTACAGCCGTTCAAAGCTTTTCCATTTCTCCACTTCTGTTCGAAAGACCACAAGGATAAACGCCTCATAAACGGAAGCGCAGACAACAGTTGCCGCGCTCCATGCAATGAAACCATGCCATTGACTTGCTTTGTTTTTCTGTTTATTTACAACGAATGGGATCTAATTAGCTCCAGACCCTCCACCCATCAAAACCCTTTTATGAAAGGCAATACCAGAGAAATGGGTGCATACTGATGCACAGGTGTAGTTAGAGTTTGCCTGCGCAGTGGGATAAATACATGACAAGGAACGTTTTTTTTTTTTTCCAGCAAAACACTAATTATCCATAGATAACTATACGTTTTCATAAAATAAATAAATACAATTGAAGCCTGCAGATTTCAGTGACCTCTGCCTGAAAAATGTCCATTCTCACTGTAATTTGCAATGACCTCAATTTAACTTCATAATGACTGTAACCACTGATGGCATAATGACTTGATTTGCAGTCTTGCGGCACCCTGCTATAATGAATCAAGTTGGAAATGTGAAATAATAATCAGCTTACATATATTACCATATCATGCAAGCGAGTCTACATCTGGGTATTGAGAGTACACATCCTCTGGCTTGAAGGGCTTACGAGCTGAGGTATATTTTTGCATCCACTTAAGCACAGGTGAAGCTTGGGAGTTGGAATAATGCACAGAATGAGCATAAGGCCATGAAAATGAGACCAGTGAGATGAAAGAAAAAAACACAATTAGAAGCATGCTGACGGAGTGACGCAGGGGATGGGGAAGGAAATGGATAGGAGCTGGTGTGGAGCTCATCGCAGTTTGGTGGCAGAGAGCTGAAAGAGAGGGGGAACGTAGCCAAAGATTGAGAGTGACAGAAGAGGGAAAGATGGACGGATAGGGAAGCAAAAGGGGGGCACATGAAAGCGAGGGGTGGAAATGGGCTGCGGGGTGCAGCATGCGTGAGTCCCCGAGGAGGAGACGGCGCTTTTATACTCGAGTCCAGCAGCATTAGGCTGCGTGTCCATCAGCGGATGCTGGAGTGACACTAAACAACACTCCGCAGGAAGCATCCGCTCTAATCATATCCCTCTTCAGCCAGCACTCTCAAGCGACAGCACCAAAAAAAAAACAACCATCAAAGAAAAAAAAAGAAAAACAAACACATGGGGATGAGACACACACACAAACAAACATACACCGAATCGTGACCAGGAGTGGGACACAAACAAGAGTGTGAAACTGATGCACATTCGGAGGGTATCGTTGATTATTCATCCTTCACACCACCAACAACAACAACAACAACAACAAACCCACACAAACACACAATCCTATCTTTGAGATGTCTCCTGAACCGAAGATGATGGTGGCTGTATTTTCACCGAGCGCGGTATTTCTTCAGCGAGTGCTCCAGTCCAGTGTGGCCTCAACAAACACCTCACCGCAGTTACAACATTCACCTGGACACACCATTACCGCAACACTGAGGGCCATTCTAAAACAACACAACGCTTAAAGGTCCCAGAAGCCGACCAATCACTGGGCGACAACAGAGCATCAGGCGGCATGTTTAGCACAGTTTAAGCAGAGAGCTGCAGGAAGGAGTGTGTGCGTGTGTTAAATAAAGATAGTGCTTCACGGTCTCCAGAGGCAATTCACAGACAGATGTACTGATTCAGGATCAGCTGTAACATCTAATGAGTCGAGGGCACTGGGGCCTCAGTAGCATTTGGGCATAAGTTATTTGGGATCAGCTCGAAAGGTTCTGCAACGTGCCACAGCATTTTAGAACCATAAGCAGATTATACAGTTTGCTAAATGAGAGCTTTATGATCAGTCTACCTACTTTAAACCACAGGATCAAATTCCCCTTGCAGTTCTTTTATTTGTTCTTTTATCATTTTTAAAATGTTGCCTGGTGCAAAATGCTCAAAACAGAAAAGCCCGTACCCAGACAGAAACCATGCCCAAGCTGGTTTTAAATTAGCGGGAGCCAGCACAAATCGTAGCCTCAAAACATAGTTATCGCATTTTAATATCTGATGACACTGCTTGCACCTGATATATATATATATATATATATATATATATATATATTTATTTATTTTACTTTGATGTGATTTAAAAACTGTCATCTATGACAAGTTCATAACTTCTTTCTGATTTCTTATCTCCCGGAGGGCTTTATCTTTTAGCAGTGATGACGTTTGTTCAGTGATCCATCGCCATGGCAACCGCCAGGACGTACACCTGCCGTTGTAAAGAAGGAAAGCCAGTGGGGTCAGAGGTCGGTGCTTACCCCGCACTTGCTGAGAGCGATGTACCACCATCTCTCCCTCACCGAGCGGAAACTACGGCCACCCACGCAGCTCAGGACCTCCTCGTCCCCGTCTCCCTCCACCTGGGAGAGAAGAGAAGTGTTAGTATGTGTGTGTGTGTGTGTTGGGGGTGATGCATAAAGGGTGTTGTTCTCCAAAAAAAGGCTTTACCTCAGAGACAGCACTGAATGATCACAATAGAGTGTTAGCCTGATATATCGAGATATGAACATATTTCACACCCCAATATAGCCTGAAATGTGGCGACAGGAGCCACTAAGTGCCACAACAACAAGAGTCACGCTGCCGGTCCCACTTCCTAATGTGATAAACCAACACATTGCGGTGCTTATTGAAAGAGATAAAAGGAATATATATATTTTTGCAAGACGGAAAAGAAAAATGTGGGGAAAAAAAAGGTCCTTCTGAAAATGGATGCATCATGGATGTAGTGCAATCTTCCAAAAAACACATTACAGGCCATTCGCTCTCACTCTCTCTCTCTCTGTGTTTGTGCCTCTGTTTTCCTCTTTTGCATACGTCCCTGTATTTTTGCATGACAAAATAATATTAAGTAGCAGAGGAACAGACATATAGTATATCACAACATAGAAGTCAGGGATCATTTGCAGTCACAGTCAATTATATATATATATGTGTGTGTGTGTGTGTCTCTATCTCAGGTAGAATAGTTGCTTGCTGACATGTGAGATGCTGCTCGTTTCAGGCGTGTACATGAATTTGCGCGTGCTCCTACCACACAGCCGGACCAGGTGTAGCGTGTGGTGAGGTTGATGACCTGGTTATTCTCGGGCCTCAGCACTTCCTCCTTCTGGTAGCAGTCCTGAGAGATTTAAACACAGCAAACTTAAAACAAGGAAAGGTGCACGGACAAGCCAAATATAGCTGAAACTGTCCAACACTGAAGCTGCTGGAATTTAAGACCTTTCCGCATCCAACGGTACCATATGGGCTAGGGTTAAGGTTAGGTGATAGGGGATTGGGTTAGGGGATTAGTGGATTTTTGTGTTCATGGATTAATGATATTGATGTCAAATTTTGACCCTACTATCTGCGCGACTCAGCAGAGATTTATCAAACCAAGCTTCAACTGTCCAGTTTTGGTGAGACTCAGACTTTGTGCTCCACTCTGACAGGAGCCCTCCCGCTTCACGGTTTGACATTTTGCACATTTCCCGCTCGACACAGTTTTAAAGAGTGGTTATCTGAGACACTGTAGCCTTTCTGTCAGCTTCAAGTCAGCCAATTCCCCTCTGACCTCCGACGTCTTGCGAGGAGTTTTTCACCTGCACAAGTGCCGCTCAGTGAAATCTGGAAGAAACGCTCAATGGATCCGTAGTAAATACCTACATCAGTCAGTCGAGCAGAAAGTCACTGAGGTCACATTTGACCCATTCTATGAATATTAACCGAAGCTCTTGACCCCATATGCAAAATGTATGCATTGCACTATATTGACTGTACGATTATTTAAATAAATAGGCAATTTTTTCTAATAACAAAGTTGGATAAATTGCTCCCCGAGTACCGAGTCAATTTGATTTGATAACCACAGTTCCACGAAAATTAGGTAATGGCGCTTTAATAATGGCTTGTCAAAAGACATGATGCAGAATGTGCCAGTATCTCACCTTCTCAGGCGTCTTGTACACAGCTGGCCACTGGGAACTGTCATCAAAGTAGAGCAATATGTTCTGACAGCAGCGAGACTGCACAGACGGAGAGAGGGAGAGGGGGGGATTAGGAGAAAGGCTTGGGTGGGATGTGCATAGATCGGCGAGGAAGGCGGCGAGACGGTTTGAGATTTCAACGGCAAAAACAGTTATAGTCTGCAGGCTGGAACACGGCGTGGGTAAAAAAACAACAACACGGGGACCGCGGAAAGATAGACTGAAGCGCAAAAAGGAGGAGGGGACAGAGAGAAAAAGAGGACACAGCGGGGAGAGCAGGAAAAGCCGGAGGAAGAAGCACGGAGAGAAGGAGCAATGGCATTCGTTTATATGAGGTAAGACGAAAAAGTCGCGTGAAGAAAGAAAGGATGATGAAAGAGAAATGGGTCATTGCAGAAGAAAGTGTGGGAAAGCTACACCAACTTGCAATAGCTACGGAAATAATTGACCAGAGGCAGGCGCATTCACAAGTGCCAAAACATACCTTTTGATAACGGAACCGGAAGTCCAGGCGCCCAAAGTCGGTGAGGAAGCAGAAGCGAGTGAGGAAAACCCAGTCCTGCAGTGAAGAAACGGAGAAGATAGAGAGATCAGAAACGAGCCCCGTCACCTGAGCAGGTTATTGGCCTGGCGCCACGAACACCCGTCCAATGAAAAGTAAATGTGTATCCGGAACTAAAACGGTGACCCCTGACCCCGAGCATGGCAAACGAGAGAGACGCGGGAGACACAATCAGGGGAAGACAGGGGTAAAGAGGGTCGGATCCCAACAGGATGGAAAGACTTTCTCAAAAGTTGGAGAGTGGATGCAGGAAATGCGCCCAAGAAAAAGGGAGAGAGCCAGAGAAGAAGAAAGCGTCTGTCCATTCTTATCTATAAGCGACTACTTATTCAGCCATAAGCTTGGCAGCGTGAGAGCAGATAATAGTGCTGATGCTGTACTTCACTGGGCTTACATAAGTCACTGCAGCAGCATAGGCACGGTGCATCAGTCAGAGGTGATATATTTATACATATATAGTGTATATACACAAACATATATACACACTACACCCCGCTCGGCGGCAACATTAAATCTGGAAACTGGATTCACTGTTGTAGGGCAAATCAAGTGTGTTTTTGACATGGGGGGGAAAAACAATATATGAAAGTACAAAATCTGTTTCCGATCACATTCCTGATGGTTCAGAATACACAGGCCAGTGGTACGCACTGACGCAAAACCAATTGTGGCTTTTAATGCCCTGGCCGATTGGCCTCTACAAATGGATATAGAACATCACATCACATATGTGCCGTTCTTTTTCCAGGTGACTGCCCGCTGATCAAGAGCTTTCAAACCAAAAGAATGAAACTTCCGAGTGTCAAATAAGATGGACTAATCTCAGATGTTATCTTCTATTTATATAATACCAATATCTCATTTGTATTGAAACGTATAGAGCACCGACAGTTCATCAGGAAATGAATGGTTTGTTATCTAGAGGAGAATTGCAAAACCGGCTTTTTTTTTTGGAATAGATCTCTTATAGTGATGCCTCAGGCGTACTCTACTTCAGGTAATATTCACTGGGCCTGCATCTTCAAGCTGATCCCACACAGGACCATAGCCGCAGTCGCACTATGTGCCGACGTGTCCAGCAAGCCACAAAAATCTGCCGCACATTTCCGCCTCATCAAGAACTACCCTGTAAGAACGGGCTCTAAGGTTGGTTGAACCCTTGATCCTCGCCATACCCACACACCCCCCCCAAGCCCCATTATACTGTAATTACTTCTGCCCTGCATTTTCTCTACATAAACAAGCACAGTAATTCCGGTGCTGAGAAATAGAGTGCAACCAGAGCAGCACAGCGCGGCCAGCGCTGCTGCGTCCATATATCACGGCAAACAAAACCGCAGCCATATTTCAGCCGCTGCCAGCCGGCTTCAGCCCCTAGAGCCTCTGGGTTATAATTCATGGCAAACTCCAAAAGTCACTGAAGCCTGAGACTCACTCCCACCCCTGTGCGTTGTCCCGGGTGACGCTTAAGGCTGTAACCATGACAACAAGGGCAACACAGGGAAGCAGTGACCCAGAGATGAAACCCTGGAGGAAGAGAGAGGGGTGGTCTGGTCAGGACGGAGATAGGGTGGGGGGGGGATCATTTCACTCACCACAGGCCGGGACTGTGAAAGAGCCCCTTGTTGAACGACCACACATACGCACAGAGAATTTCCCAGGAGCAGGTGTGTCACACTTTTACACCATGCCACGGCTGGTCTGAAACGCACAGGCGCACACCAATTCGCACGCGCTCCGAACGTCCCATCTGCCATCGTCATAGAAGCCACAGCCGGCCTAAGCTTGCGGTTGCTAATAGACACCAAAACACACACAACACCTATTTCTCATTTTCAATACTTTTCCTCATGCATCCGGGTCCTAAATTGACTTCTGGGCTCATATAACCAATGAGCCAAATACATATATGGACAGACCAGGTATGTGCAGCACCGATGTGTTATTGTGGAAAATGTCATTCCGGGGCCGAAATAGTGTTTTCTGCCCCAACAGCCTCGGGTCTTCGAGGAAGGCTTTCCACCAGATCGCACAACCTGATGGAGGGGATTTTCTCCCAGTCAGCCACGGGAGCATTAGTGAGGTCAGGAACCGATGGCGGGCGATAAAACTTGGCTCACAGTTGGTGGTTCAATTCCTCCGAAAAAGAAAAAAGGTGTTTGATGGGATTGAGGTGAGAGCTCTGTAAAGTTAAAAAGAAATACATCAGAGGACCATTTTTGTGGAGCTGCTTCATGTTGAACCATAAAAGTCTTATCCCACCAAAGCTGGATGCACAACTTCCTCTCAGTGAATCTAGGCTGGAGCCGAGATGATAAATCACGTAGTCAACTGACAAACACATTTAATGGTTAATTTCTCAAGCAGAACATTTGTTGGTTCTCGCTCCTCAAATATGAATATTTATGACACCGTTTTTCACGCCGTAGCCTGATGCCTGTGTCGTCTAACTACACATATCAGCGTCACTGCCCCACCACAACTGTGTGTGTGTTCCACTTGGCATTTCTCATTCACGTCTCCCGGAGGACAGACGAGAACACCAAACCCATCCCCCTTCGTCCTCCATCAATCAGGTGGCCGTCTCCTCAGAGGTTATGTTTCATGCATCGGTGTAATTCCCGTTAAAATAACAATTCAACATTTATGGGCGCCGATATAATCCTCTTAGTTTTAGTCACCGTCGTTTGAAGCACACACACACTTGCGTAGGCTCTGCGTCAATCACACAAGAAATGAAAAAAAAAAAAAT
>JAFBJU010000428.1:76700-117385 GCA_016785305.1 Colistium nudipinnis
AATCAGACTGCGTATCTGTGTGCTGGAAAAAGAAAAAAAGCATGAGCCCTGGAGTACAGCAACAGTGGATGAGGTGTCTACTTTAATTCCCTTTTAGTCTCCTTATTTCCCCTTGGCCACTGCATTGTGAAACAGAGTCACTCAACCCCCTCCCCAGGGGTGTGTGCGTACCTGCACACATGCACGTATGTGTGTGTGCACACCATTAATCAAGTGCTATGCCTTGATGCAGTATTCGGACAATTTAGCATCTCAGTTTCTTTCTCTCTCTTTCTTTCTTTTTCTTCTCCCCCCCTCCCCTTCACAGTTTTCGTCCTTTCTTCTCTGAAGCTTTCTGTCTTTTTTCTCCAGATCCCTGTTTGCCTGCTAAGCCTCATTAACAATTAATTACCAATCAGCTAGTCAAGTCACCCCTGGAACGCTGGGCTTCTCAATGATTCATTAGTCAGGGCTACACAACACTGCAGCGCATAAACACGCTCACGCACCGACACGCACACAAACACACTCAGGCGCTGTCCCACTGTGTGCCTCTGGGAGATTCACAGGGACACACACACAGACAATACACGCCTGCACGCGCACACAGTGTATAATCATATAAATGCACACATTAAAGAAGGCACATAGGCATGTGTAAAAACTCCCTCTTGTGCAAATACCTGCACAAACACATGTGTATCCAATCACAATGTCCTCATTAAAAATTGATGAAGGAAAACTGATTGAGTTGGACATTACACGCTATGAGGGGTTCCCGAAATATACTGCAATGTCAACGTGAAGGGCTTTCCCAAGTTTTTAGTGACTTATTAAGTATTTTTTGAAAACAAATTAAAATAATCAGGGTTGGTATATTTTTATGAGATTAATTAAAGCAAGGCATCACTTACCAGGCGTCTTTGCCTCATGATGCTATTTAATAAAACAAAATCCTTCATTTACAAACTGCTGATATATTCACTGTTGATACCGGTCTGGAGAGCTCAAGCATAATGCTGAGCTGGATTATTAAATTAGAAAAAGGACTTTCAAGGGCATCTCTTCATTTGCATTCATTTTCAAAAGACACCAACAAAGTTTGAAGGAGTTTAAAGAGCTTTCAGTTCTAATCCACAAATGTTCATTAACTCAAACACCAAAGGCAGTTTAACCTGTCAACAGGCGTTTTGTTTTTTTTCGACACTGTCGGCAGCTATGGGGCAGGATGATTCAATTTTTACTATCAGAATGATGATATTAAAATGTCGTTTTCAAACAGAAATAACTGCAGTTTGACTGCAAATGATAAACTTAAAAGTTCCTTAACCACCTAAAGGAAATAAGCTGGAATAAGCTGGAAATTGCGGCGTTAATAAAACTAATTACAATAACGAAACATTTCACACAATTTCGGTTCTGTCAGATGATCAGTCACCTGGAATAAAACTCTTGGCTGTTACCTGCTCAATAAAGGTTCCACATGCTGGTGTCACCTTCACTTTGGCTGAATCTGTTGGATAAGCTTTTCCACAGACCAAAAGTTTGACTGTTAACTTGCTGATTTAACATTAAAGGCCTTTTTTTTTTGGAATTTATCAGCTGACTTAATGGGATCAGACTGTTTTTTTTTGCTGCCTAATATCGGTATCAGCCCCTCAAATTCCTAATTGGTTCGTTTTAAAATCCAACGATAAGACCTAAAAAATCCTTCAGCCCCAATGGACACCGATATTTCCAGCCACTTTGTGGACTGTGTAAATGTACCTAAGCAACACGGCCCGGCCTAAGGTCAGAAGAGGACTTTGCTGAAATAAATGTTCAACATCCGTCTGCTACAAACTCATTGACACTGGAGACAGCGTGGATTTACGACCGTTCTCAGGGGTCCTGTGCTGTTGACTGTTAAACGGTGGGAGGCTTTTTATTTCTTTCCTTGCTCACTTTTTCCCAGCTGGATTCCAAAACGCTAACCTTCTCCTGACCTTTGGACTTCACGACTACTGCCCCTCAAAGGGACATTTTATCAGTGCCTCCACACACCATGATCCTCTTCGGCTTATGGACACATCGCACTGCCCAACATCGGATGTTGGCCTGTCGGCCGGACCATTGTCCTCCGATAACTTGGCTAGCTTCGATAAATTTAAAGCCCAACACAAACTCTGCCTTCACCTCTGCAGACACGAAGAGCATCAGCGTCATGGGTTTTGGTCTGTGAGTACTGGCTGCTGTTTAGTGTGTGTTAGTGGTAAACACTTACAGTCTGTAAGCCAGAAAAACAGCAGAATAAACATTATGTTACATCCCAGTCTCATTTACAAATCATTCTATTCAAATTCTTTCCTCCACTAATTCTAGTTTTAGAATTGTTTTCTATTGAGTTTAATTCAGAAATTATAGTTATTTTCCTAAAACCATGAAAATGTAGTTATCCAATTAGATATTTTTTTTCTGTATGTTGTTCGGCTGAAGTAAAAAGCCATAAGCCCCCACAGGGGAGTGTGTCTGTTTGGAAACACATTTAACTTTCACCACCAACCTATCACATTTTTCTTTGCTAATGACAAGGATCAAAAATCCATTACACAAAGCCTTTTCTGAACACTCCAGACCAGATCCATCTCACAGGGTTTACCTTCATTCAGTCCAGCTACGAAGCAGAGGAATGACCTAAGTTTGTCGGTCAGAGAGCACAGACGGCAGGATAGGGAGAAAATTGCGTTCTTGCCCCTTTAGTTAAGATTTACAGTGAAAAATAGCAAGAGCGAGAAAATTGTTGGCCGAGAAGGGCTGCATGCGAGTAATCATATGGAAGTGAAGGGAGAAATAGGGATTGGTGGGTGTGAAGGCACAGCTCTAATACTAGTGGTTTGCCACTATGTGTGTGTCTCAGTTTGTGCGTGCGTGTGCGTGCGTGATTCTGAATGAGAAGTGATGTGAAGATAGTACGTGACCTTGGGACAAGAATGCACAAGCAAGACTGATGACTATTAAACTGTACACAAACCAACACACACACAATATCAATATGTCAAGCCCAGTGTTGGCTAATGTCATTCATGGTGCTCTGTTGATTTGCATAAGCTGCAGAATGAAAGCACTGGAGTAAGGGGAAGAAAATAAGCAGTGAGTTGAAAAGCAGTTTAAATAAGCAGGTTTCATTTTTTCCAATTTTGCTTGAAAGAATTTCAATTAAATCATCTTTAAATAGTAACAGACACTTTGGTCTATAAAATATTCTAAAATAATGAAAACAGTAAATTAAGGAAATAATAAGAGGAGTAATAAAAGAAAATAATCATTACTTTAGCACAGCTGTGCCACATGGAATTTGTTAATCAAAGTAAAATCAATTTAATTTAAAACCTCAAAGAACAAGACAGGAACATGTTGGTGCCAGTTGTTGCCCAGTTCCTATTTACAGCAGAGAACAATAGATGCTGTTCCAGTCAAGAACCTGAGTGTGTTCATTCAATCACTCACTCACTAACTCACTCACTCACACACACACAATTTGCCCAGTGCAACCTTTTGCCGGCCACTGAGCAGCTCCACTCGAGCAGGTGCAGATTCAGTGCTGCGTTCAAGGGCATCTCAACAGCCGTGATGGATGGACGACTGCCTCTTGTTCAATTTATCTATTCTCATCCCCATCGTCATCCTGGGGTTTCAAACTGGTGACTTCAATCTCTCAGTTCAAGACACATTTTGAAATTTAGTGCAGCTCAGGGAATGTGAGCTGGAGAAGTCAGCAAGCTGGAGTGAGAATTAAAGCTTGTTGGCTCAAACTGCCAAGTGTCTGATTGTGTTTGTTGTTTCTTGGACGAGTGGGGTAAGGTGATATGCAAGCTGATATTGACTGACACCCAATAGTACAGTGGGGATTTTTGTGGAAAACTCCATATATCAAGACAGGAACATCTGTCATTCACATGAGACAAGTAAGGGAAGGCTGTATAACTTGAGAATGACATTTCGGAACATGGATTTTTTTTTTATGCCCAAACACAGTTGTTTGCAAATATAATCAAAACATAAATGTTCACATCTGAGGCCGTTTAGCCAGTGGCTACTTTGTCTACACAGTGGCCTTAATTCACCACAATATGGTATACCATCCCAGGTGTGCAACTAGTATGTCAAACTCCACAAACTCGTGGGATGAGCAGGCAGAGGAGTGCAGGTGGATACCTGCTCAGCAGAGCTGCACAGTTCACATTCCAGTTCGCAGATGTGGTCAGGGTAAGAGACGGTGTGGAGGCTAATCTGTCTGCATAGTGGGGGGAAAAAAAAAAAAAAAAAAAATCCTGGACCAGGCTGGTTTCTCGGTGATGCCATATGGCGCACACCTGTAACTAACGGCCCCTTCGACCGCACAGCTGATTCGCACCTCATCATGCAGCCGGTCTATGGCTAAAGCTCCAGGACCGTCCGCTCGTTATCTTCGTGGGCTCGTGGCATCACCGATGCCCAGGACGATAACGGGTAATGAGGGTAAAAACATATATACGCCGCGGGGAGACGCGCATGCAGATGCGGGGCAGATAAGGGGATGAGGGAGGGGGGTGAGCGGCGAGGCAACTTCACGGGTGCTCGGTCTCAGCCTCTCCGCCGCGGAGGCACCTGTGAGCGGGGACGCAGCGGAGTCCTAAGCCCCGCTCACGTCGGTGTGTGCGGCGGCGTCGCGAGCGGACAAACGCGCGCCCAGTCACACACTGCAGGTGTAGTATAAGGCACACAACGCTTACCTCTTTGGTATCGACGATGCCTTTGACGTATTTTCCGAGGACAGAGTCCACGCAGAGGACGCTGGACAGCGCGGCCAGGCACAGGAGTCTCACCCCGACCCGCACCTCCATCTTCCTCTGTCCCGCGCCGCCGCTCGTCTGCTCCCAGAAGCCTGGCTCTGTGCGGGAACGAGCGCTGAGGCACGAGCAGATGCGCGAAAGAGAGAGAGAGAGAGAGAGAGAGAGAGAGAGAGAGAGAGAGAGAGGGAGAAACCGAGCTAGAGCACGACGGTCACTTCTTTACATGCGTGCGTGTGTGTGTGTGAGAGAGGGATAGGGAAGATGGAGGGGGGTATAGTGCGCGCGCCCGGTTCCGCTCGTACTTTAAGATTGCGACACATTACCTCTCTCTCACACATGCACGCACTAAAAAAAAAAACGCCACCGCTGATAGTCCAACCTCCGCCTCATATTGTTTACATCACTTACCATTAGGATAGTCAGAAAATGTTGGTTCTGTTGTCAGACACTACAGTTTCCTTCAATCCTGTGGATAAAAAAAAACAGCAGAGGATACATTCTCAGTATTACAAGGTAGTATAACGTTAGCACAATGTAAACATTGAAGTCTAAAGTTTGGCCCACCTGAGTAAATGTACAGGTATCATCAAAATGTGTTGTGGTCAGATGAAGGGCCCACAATATATCACAGAAAGAAAGAAACAGGTAATTCAAAGCTGTTCATAAAAGTATTTTGGGTACCTTCCATTTTAGATTAATATTATGACACAGAGGTCCTTGAATTATGAAATTATAGATTTGACATTATACGTTTGACAAAAGGTCGCCTTTTATTGACCTTTCCAGCCGTTCTGGAGAGAATCAAGATGGTGGGTGGAATTCGATAAGGGGTTAGTGGAATCTACAATCACAAATAAGGAACAAAAGTAACAAGTCAGGTAGACTGGATTATAATCTATGGGACTGTTAGTTAACCTTTTGTCTTTGTCTGTGATGCAAAGTGAAGGTTAATTCACAAAACAGTATGTTCATGGGAGAATATATTTATTTCGATGAAAATCAACAAAACAATAAACCAGTCTACTTGTGGTATTTAGACAACAACCTGAAACCTGCAAAGAAAATGCAGTAAAAAAATATATGTATTTTTTTTTTTTTTTTTATCAATAAATCTCCAATCAATCTGAAGAACAAATCTGAAATTAAAATAACTACAGTACATGAATCATATAATGTTTAAAATACAATCCTTTTTGTTTTTATTCACAGGTTTGCACTTGTGGTGTATTCGATAAAGGAAATTAAAAGAAAAAAAAAAACTTTGTTTACAGGCTATGGCTTTTTGTTGTTTTAAAGGCTATTCATATTCTGCATAAGATTTGCATTTAACAGTGCAGAGCAATTTGCATATGGAATGTAGAAAGCCTATGACTCCAACTAGGCCCTGCATATTCAGCGATACCATTTAGCAGAAAACGGTAAACGGCGAGGACCGCACAAGACTCCTGTAGTCTTTGGTTGGGCCTGAAATTACCCCATAGATGAAAGATATCCCACTGATCGATAAAAGGAGTATTTCTCATTAAGAAACACTTCCTCAAAGTGGTTAAGGTCAGTCCAGCACACAGATGCAGTTGTAAAAATACTTAGGCTTCAAGGGAACTTGATACATCTACTATAGAACATGTAGTGAACATGAAATCCAACATGGAGGTGTTTCACACACTACACACAAGACACAACATTACCAATAAAACCGAGACAAGAAAGAATAGTGTGATGATCTAAATGTTGAACCACTTTGCTGCATTTTTCAGCAGCATTGCATTTTGCATTGCACTTCATTGAATTCTACATGGGGCAAAGAAACTATCCAATGAGGGCAAAACAGTGGAGGTATGTGGAACCGCATGATAATTGAGCGAACAAAAAAAACAAAAAGAAAAAATATTACACTGAACCATTTTTTGTGCCCACAAACTCAGGG
This sequence comes from Colistium nudipinnis, assembly GCA_016785305.1. Classification (NCBI taxonomy): domain Eukaryota; kingdom Metazoa; phylum Chordata; class Actinopteri; order Pleuronectiformes; family Rhombosoleidae; genus Colistium; species Colistium nudipinnis. The sequence continues at coordinate 83,418 of JAFBJU010000428.1, forward strand.
TTATGTGGCTGCCCTGTGGACTATCCACATATAGACACGGTGAAGCAGCAACACGGACTGAAAGAGTAATGGATCACACGTTCCGGCACATAGTTGCGCAGTGCACACAAGCATCAGCGCAGCCACAATAACGCCTGGAATGAGAGAGGTAAAGGTAACACTGACGAGCTCAACCATGGGCTCCGCACTCAGCTCAGACTCGCGCATCGGAGGGCATCAAACACTAAGCGTCATATGATGGTCAATGTTAACGTAAGCCTAACCGTAGCTCACCTAGTTCAAACAAAGTGCAGACTGCCCCTCACGGGCAGTGGATTCTTCAGCATGGAAGATGAAGTAAATTTGACTGTGTTTCAAAGTGTCCGTTTGGAGCAACAACACGATTAACAGTCTCTTCACTGTAAGGTGCCACTTCCATCCTTATGGGGAAAAACCCAAGACAAACAAAGAGTACGATCCCGTGTGCGAGTTCACACACTGGACCCGAATGTGCAAATGCAGCCACAACCACACAGGCACCAAGCCAAGATGAGAGAGACAGAGAGGGGTGGGGGCGGATATATAAAAGCGACATGTATACAAGTTCAAGCTTAAAACACACTTTGAGGATTGACAAACCGACTACTGTCAAAGTGCAGCGTGAGCATAACCAGCAGCGAGTAAAGCAAGTCAAAAAAACTTGTGCAGCCCCTGCATATCTGAGAGAATGAGCGCATTACTTTCTTCCTCTTCACGCCTGTGGTTCTCTCCATCAATCGGACTAAAAATATTGCGGTATGTTCTGGGAGCTGACAGAACTGAGCATGGCCTAATCCTGTAGCATGACTCTGCTGCTGAAAATCCTGCTCTTTTACAAGGGGGGAGGATTTTTTTTTCTCACTCCGTGCTCCCACTAAATCCTATTCATCACACAGCATCCCTCTCTACAGACCTGGCAACCCCCGGCCCTGTTACCAGGCAGGGGCGGGACGGTGCCAGCATTGTTGGCATCTATATTTAGTTGGACCTGATAGAGGGACTGACCCTCTGAAGGACATGTTTGTGTGCTTCAAAGTGCTGTTGAGGCATAATGCTCAGGAGTGTCCTCAGGTTATTGGAAACAAAGTCAGTCTCAAATGTGATGGTGGGGGGGAAAAAAAAAAAAAAAAAAAGCCAGCCATTTCAGCAGGCCGATTACGAGTTCAATGGCTTTTACACGGCGATGTTCCAAACTCTTTTCCAGTCAGTGTCCTCGAGCTTTGCCTAAAGTGTCCGATCTGTGCAAAGCGGTTGTCAGGAAGTAAATCCCCTCGTCTGACAAAAGTGGTACTCTGATACACTGCATGCTGTGCAGAGAGCAGTGAGCAAAAACACCTGGTGAGGAACAGGAACAAGTTGGGAGAAAATCAGTGCAGTGAAGTTTAAACTATGTACTGATGGCTGAGTGTTTTTGCTGCTGCCACCGCCGCCTCTGCTCTGTTCTGCAGAGAGAGGTCAAGTAACTCCTTTCAGTCCTATTTTATTCCGTCTTAAATTAGAATAAAAAGAAATTGCCTCTGCCAGGAATCGTTTAACCAAGATTGGTGATGAGGCTCTTTAAATACTTGTATGGACTTTCAAAGCATGTACTTGTGTTCGGAAATGAATGCATCTTGGTGCATCTTTACAAAATTCACTGCACCAATCAATAAAATGCCACATGGGCATCAATACTTTCAGCACTACAAAAAGAATCAGGCAGCATCTAGATAGGGCAGTGTGTAATATTCTACATTTACTCTATGCCATCAGTATGCATTACCGATAACGGGGCATGAGTTTATCTGGAAAGTCCAGGGAGTTCAGAGCATCTGTGGCTCAAGAGGCAGAGGTAAAGACATTGACATTTGAAAATAGTATAACAAACAATATAGGATTATATTAAACAAACAATATAGCACAAACATTAGCATAAAGATTTGTCACGATTTAGGGAGTATACTGCAGGGGATAGAGGGAAAAAGGTATAAATAAAATATAATACTGCAGCATAGGGTAAATAAAATGATTAAAAACTGCAAAAGGAATTTCAAGATAGGAATACATTTTTCCAGTTTTGAGTTTTTCTTGTCGCTTTTTTGCTACTTAATTCTATTTGGGGAAAAAGTCAACATAGTTTATAATCCATACAGCGAGCTGCGTAGAATGCCAAACTGCCGTGATGAATAACACAGTGCGGCGCTATTATCTGTGATTTAGAGATGCTCTCTAAAGGACAAGTGGCCATGTTGATGGAGAGGACTCTATCCACATATTCATTAGGGCCTCAGAGAACTGCCTTGGCCTAGATGGATGTCCCATTTGTCTGAGGAGCCCTGCGCTGCCTTACAGTAACTCTGTTAATTATGTGTGCTACACGTGTGGGTGAGTGCTGGTCTTTGATCTGAGTAGCTACTAGATTACCATGTTATTCTTAAACATGACTGTCGTGAGTGGGTGTGTTGGTTTTGACTGCCAAACTTGCGTCGGTGCATGATGGTGCACATCACAAATGGCAAGAATTGCACAGCAGAGGAAGTTAGATTTTCTTTCTTAAAAAACCACCCTTTTCCCTGTTTTAAGAAAATAAGTTTGACTTTTGTTCATTCTTTCCTCTTTCACTCCTTAAGTGAACGGTGCTCTGAGTATTCAGGCCCCAATACCTCCAGCATCAGGGTTATTCTGGGCTGCCACCGTAACTAAAGCCTCCCCATCAGCATTTTTTACCCCCAGGCCAACAGCTTGCTCCTCTTCCTCAATCGGGCCAGTGAAGAGAGGAGCAGCTTCACCAGAAGAGGCCGACACGCCCCTGTCAGTCCGCTCCAGCTTTCGGTGCTTGCGTGGCTCGGGTGGGGTGTCGCCCTGGGTGAACACGGCGCGAATTCGCTCCACGCACACGTTGGCGGCTTCCCTCGTCTCCTTGGAGAGCTGCGACAGGCTGAGAAATCCGTGGGGGAGGTCGTCCACCACGCACAGAGTCACGGGCTGGTCCAAGTTCCTCAGGCGCTTGGCAAACATCACCGAGTCGTCCAGCATGGGGTCTAATGCACAGGCCTGAGAGGGGGCAGAGAGAAGGAGCGATCAAAGAGGGACGGAAGGCGCATGAATGGCTGAAAAACAAATTAAGATTCCCTTCAGACATGTCAAGAATCCTAATTAGGGGATGAAGAAAAGGAAGCCAAGTGTCCCAGTCTCTTTAGTCCCTGCTTTCTTTCCACTCTTGCTGACTCACTCCAGTCACTTCAGCAGCTCATTCCCATATTAACACCCTTTTCTCTCCCATCACACTTTATCTCAGCGACACCGTGCTGTCTAAAGTCCTGAGCGCTCTCTATCTCTTGACGTCTGCAGACTGCCTCGCTTTCCCTCGTCGCAGCGCCTCATCACCACCTAAGTAAAGAGTCCTACTCCTGCTCTGCTCTCTGCAGTGTGGAATACGTGGTATGTGACACATGTCATTCAGCTTTGTCATTGAGGATCACACATGCAAATAAACATAGACAGTTGCAAGGATGCAGAAGCTTGTCAGTACAGTGGCCTAACAGACAGCATACCCAACACAGGCCAACGTTTCATCATGTTTCATTTTTAAACACCCTGCTTTGCGATTCCACTACATTTTCCTATCTACCATTAGAACAGCATCTTGTTCTTACCACAAAATGCATAGGGGGCAGCCCTATCAGCATGTGATCAGGGGCCAGCAGAGGTGAGCAGAAGGGATCCTTGACCACCGGAGAGCTCTGCACACTTATCTGGGCCAGCTGCTCCGAACGCATTGGCTCAAACCCCAGGGGGAACTCCCTGGTGTACCCCAACTCGGAGCCCTCCTCTCCAGTAGGTGGTGGTATGGCCACTGAGAACAGGTCACTGGACATGGAGGGATCCGCGTCCTTGGAGAGGAAGAAATTCACTTCTTCTGGCTGCACGAGAAAGGGGCACATGAAATGATTCAAGCGAGGTGAGGCAGCACCGAGTGGTCAAGGTAGACTGTAATGCCAAGGAAGTAAGGAATGAGAGGAAATAAGGCATTAAATATTTGACAGGCGAACTCGGTTATTTATACACGCACCACACTTGTCCTTGTGAAAATCTAAAAGCCTTGGCTCAGGGCCGGAGGGTTGTTGGCTGAACAATCCCCTTTTCAAGGAGGAAAAGCATATTTAAAAACTCACATCACCTCTGCCTTCTATTTATCCCCAGCCAGCCACTGATCTAGTCAGCCTGTATTAAAATACACGCAACGATCATCTGCAATACCCTTCCAGTATCTGCGCAATCCAAAACGGCAGAGTAGACGGCATTGTATCATAGAGGTTCGTTAACTAAACTAACTCTTTGACCTCTTAGGTCTTAAATCCACGGAGGCAGGAATAACCTGATAACTGATAGGAGGATGGTATAATCTTAACTGCTATTGTGCAACAATCATTATGAAATTACAGTCTCTGAGATTTATGGTTATTTATTTTGGTTGTTTTGTTTCAATTCCCACTAACAACCTTTAAAATTGGCTTTTTAATGCCGTTGACGTCTGACGGATGAGAGGATGTGCTGAGAGGACGCTAATCTGTCTGTAAACATGCGCGAGGGCGAGACTCACCGCGCGCTCAGAGAGCAGTGGTGCACTGTGCAAAGAGGGAGTGTTGTGAAAACCCAAGTCCTGGCAAGTCTGGCTCTTCACAGATAATTTCCTGGTGGCGAACTCCGAGGGCTCCGAGGGCACAGGAGGGTCGGCGTGAGGAGAAGAGATGGACGCCTCCGAAATGCTCTTTCTCACTGCATCTAAGAGAGACAGGGAGAGAAAAACAATGAGAAGATTTATTAAAAAACATGAAGACGAACCATCTAAATTATACAGTCTTTGGAAGGTTTGAAGGGTCGGCGTTATTTACTTGAGGCCAATAGCAAATGGAGGACACAGGAAATTAGACACACAGTAATACACAATCGCTTTCACTTATTCAAATGTTTCCACTTATCGTATGTCCTCTGGTTGACAGCCAAACCTTAAAAGCCCAAAATGCAAATTGTAATATATCAGGAAGAAGAGCCCAGAAGTGGGCGGAGGAAATTCAAATATCGCCGTCGCGGTGAGATCATCCACCCGCCCCGAGCCTGCGCAACACAGCTGTAACAGCCGTCACGGCTGGTCTCCCCACAAAGTGCCGCCAATCTCCCATCCCTTTAATAATGAACCATCTCAGCACCCTGATGGCCTTTTAATAATGTACACCCACCGATGACATTCTCATTAGTTTGGGCTTGCAGTTGGGGGGGAGGTGTCACCTAACTAAGCGGACACCGGGGAAATTACAGTTCGCTACCGGATTTGAGGCGGCTACGATTAACAATTACTGTCATAGCCTGCTTTGCGCCGCTCCAAAACAGGTGAACTGAAATGAATGGGGACAACAGGAGTGGTTGAGTGGACATCCAATGAGGGCTGTACATTTTAGGGGAAGTTTGTGTTGTCGCACTCATAATCACTTACATAAATTGACTTAATGAAGACGTGGGCGGTAACCATCCACCCACACTGAGTGTAGTGTGGTCTGCTCTAGATATGATCAAAGAGACAAGCAGATGGCATCTATAGAAAACTCTGAACACAAAATCCGCCGGGCGAAACCTCATTTATTCCGCCCACATCTCGTGGCGTGTTCCCCGTCTCTCTGCACATGCACACACACAAAAAAAAACATCCATGCACAGACACAGACGGTGGTATACCAGTGGCTCCTGGTGGTGCCTCTGCAGCTGTGCTGGGGGAGGCTGGAGCCCTGTTGGAATCCAGCAGAGAGTGGATCCAGTTGGAGGCTCCCTGTCGGAAATCTCGCAGCATCAGCGCCGTGTCTCTCCTCACCAGGCTCAGTGTGCTCACTTTCTCGACCTGCTTCTCAGTCTGGGGCTCATTGCCTTGAGAAGGGGAACAGAAAGGAGTTAGGAGGGAAAGGTAGACGTGCGGCGGAGGTGAAGTCTTTTCATTATCCTTGAATAACAACGAATGAATAACAACAGAGAGGATGGGAACTCAACCATAGGGAAGGTATAATAGTGGAGTAAAGGAGACCACTAAGGGAGCGGCATCAAAACTGCCACTCAACAATTTGTATTGCACCGAACAATACAGAGTGATGACGGTGAATAGCAAATTATAAGAGTCCTAGTTTGGCTATCGAAAGGAGTATAAACAACATCTCTGTGTTGGAAGTTGTCATATTACCACAGTCCTCCCCAGTTCACCTTTATGGTGTACACAAAATTACTGAAGACTTGTTTTGTGTCTGCGTTTTAAAAACTTATGACAAATATTTTCCATATTATAGTCATTATGTACTACATTTCGCAATAATGGTATAAAAGTCATTATGCAGTACATAATGAGTGACTCTGTGGGTTTTGAGACAGCTAAACTTGGGAACACAATTCTTTATTACTCTGCTAAAACGTTGCAGTGCAGAGCTAATTGGGCAACAACAAATCTATTATATTGTTATTTTTCCATTCAATCCAGAGTTTCGGTCATTTATAATGTGTTACTCTAATTCACCTTGTCAAAGCGTTAGAATGCAAAAATGTTGCCATAAACTGAGTCCTGGTACATTGCATTTAAGCTGTTGTTCAGAAGGTACTCATTACTCCTAACATGCCAAAACGTAACCCTCATTGTAAGAGCATGTATGATGGCGCAAACGAGTCATAACTTAATTTTCGACCTTCTGTGATAATTTCAAAAAAACAAGAAACCTGCCTTGTTTTCTTTTCAAGACACACAGACACACACCCATACCTGCGTAGGCACTGAGACACCTGGAGAGCACACTCAGCGGCAGCAGGGGATCCATAAGTGTCAGCAGACGGGAGGGTGATGCGTAGGCAGTCAGTAGGGTAGCCGGGTAGGCTGCCACGATGCCATCTGGCATTCGCACACCAAAGGCAGCGGCGCGCATCGATGTCGTCACACACAAGTTGCCTCCTGCACTGTCCCCGGCCAGACATACTTTCTCTCCAGTCCACCCTGGAGAGATAAAAAAAAATGTGGTTGCTGAATAAAGAGGTGAAGACAAAAAAAAATCTGACAAATTGAGAGACACCGGGAGTGTCTCCTTTCTCCACTGCAGATTATGTAGCTGGCGTGTGTGTGTGTGTGTGTGTGTGTGTGTGTGTGTGTGTGTGTGTGTGTGTGTGTGTGTGTGTGTGTGTGTGTGTGTGTGAGTGTGTGTGAGTGTGTGTGAGTGTGTGGGTGGGTGGGTGGGGGGGGTGTTGTACTACAATACTTACACACTGCACTACAGTCACTGTTCATTTAGTACAGCATGCTTCAGCTGTCAGACTCACCCCAAACCAACAAGATGTCCTTTGTTTTCTGTCCGAATATTGAGCATCGCAGCAATTTTTGTGAGACTCCAGAGCGACGAGTACGGTACGAGACATCGCGCTGAAGCATGATTACTTTCAGTGTGATGAATGAGTCAGGGAATTGCAAAGGTGAGGTTTACCCCCTCTGTTTGCGCCTGCCCATTAAATCTATCAAAACAACTTTATTTGTTTTATCTGCCTTAGTCAAGGGGATTTCATTAAAATCCTAAGTGGCCCGCTCTTAAATCTCTTCCACTGTAATGCTATTATAATACATAAAAGAGAGTTGTTGAAATAACATTTCTAGATGTTTAAAGACCGAAATAAAGTTTCCACTACTTTATTTTGTTAACCCAATTTCAACAGTCAGTGGGTTTATTTCACTTACTAAATTGAGTCACAATGATGGACTGTGTAGCATCACGTAAGATGACTTACAACAAATGCATGTTTCTTGAATCGCTAAACCAATCATGTTAATTATAAACATAGAAATGGAGGAAATAGAAACACTCTGCCAACATTTAAGATTCTATATGATTTATCAGATGTAATTCCAGGTCTGGATAGCACTGTGTCTGGGTCCAGATCCAGACTATTAGTGACCTTGGACCTATGTAGCTGTATATAACGTATTTTACTGCATGTGTTCCCCATTACCATAAAAAGTAAACACAAACTGTAAAGGGAAGATGAAATCCAGTATATACACAATGTATAAATAATTGCTGTGAGATGTGCTGGTACCTAGTAGACGGTGGTTTCTGAGAGCCCAGCAGTAGGCATAGAAACACTCCTCCAAGGCCCTCGGGAAGGGGGCCTCAGGGGCCAGAGAATAGTCAATGGACAGGATGGGCACACCAAGGTCCTGGGACCAACTCTTTAGATAGGGCTGCACAAGATAGAACAAAGGGAATTTATATGAATTGTAAAACACTCAAGTTTCTCAGAGAATAAATGTTGTTAAATTTATGAGAGAAAAACAAGGCCACAATAAAACACGGAGGCAGAGAGAAAGAAAATTTGGAGGCAAAGGAACACATGGATATTAAGAGGCAAGGATAAAAAAGTGAAATAAAAAATATGTGTCCCTCTGATGTCCTCCATCTACTTTGTGATTTACTGTGCAGTCTAGACAAAGGTAGAAGTCGGACTCGTCTCACAGTCACCTCCACTTTCCTCATCCTCACGTGGCAATAACAAAGGGGCCCAAACGTTGTAGTCTAAAGACTATGAAGGAATAAGGCAGCCAAGGGGATGTTTTTAGTATTTTCTTCTTGATAGTCAGGTATTTACTGTTCTTATGCCAACCAAGGGCAAGTTCTTCAATTCTCAACTGCATTACACTGACCTTGAAATGTAAGAAAGGCACCAAAAAATGTTTTGAGATGGCTAAGGGTGAAATCAATGGGTCTCTATTCCTGATGCAAAAAAAGTACAGCGTATGTTTTTATGTTAGGGTTAAGGGTTCACCAACCAGTGATTTGGTGAGGAAAAAAAAGAAACAAAGCAGCAGCTGCAGTGCTGTCCAAAAGCAATCCCTGTCACAGCAACTCTCATAGTGAGACTGCTGACAAGTGCGTGTGCACACAGTTCAAGAGCTGTTCAGGGTTTGTGTGAATCAGCAAAGTAGAAGAGTCCTATGAGTGTTCAGCTAAGTGTGGGCGACAGCCTCGAAGGACTGTCAACATGTGCCTGAGTCCACAGGCAGGTCTGTCAGTCGGCCTACATGAGGTGGAAAAGCACTTGCAACAAACGGCCCACCAGGCAGATAAGAGGATCCTGTATGTGTGACCAAGGCTGGTTAATTTACACACACATCTTAGGCTGGAAATAAAATACACACGTGCATTTCCGAAAAAGGGCTGCCAATGTGTGTTTTCCAAACAGGAATTAACAGGAGCTGCAGTCCCACTCGTTCTCAGGCAGAGAAGTTAATCTGCGAGCTTAGAGCTCCTCTGTCCAAACACTTTGGGAGCGTGGTCCACGTCCAAGTTGGTAAATTCAGAGATGCCAGGACATAAATTCCTGTGATCTCTGTATCATCGGGCTCCAAGAGCACCAAAGACTCCTGCCACTGACTGAAGTCGCAGACTCCATCTACCCCAGAGGAGGAGATGGGATCAAGGGAGAGATACAGGAGTAGAGGAGATATGAGTACAGGGGACAACATTGACCTTTGCCCTATGAGAAAGTTTCTCTTTTTCTGTCCTCTCTTCCTTGGTCTAGCCTGAGGGATAAAGTGAGCAGAAGATATCCAGTTAAAAAAAAAAAGAAAAGGGCAGCAAGTGTATGCTGCCCAAATAAGACAGGAAGATGTGGGGAAAAAAGGACGCTAAGCGAAGAAAGGAGGGAGATATTATAGAGAGTGAGCGGGAGGATGTTAAAAAAAAAAAAGAAAGAAAGCAGAGCCCAGAAGAAGAAGGGATAAGGATGGTCTGTCAAGTTTTGCATTAGTGCCCAGGGTAATCTTTCTCTGTGGGGTTGCACAAGTCTCTGTTAATTCAACATGACAGCGCCGCTCGCCCCCTTCTCTGATTGCTCCCTCTCATCCTCTGGTTGCTACGCAGCTGCACATCAAGGATGCCCATGTCCTTGGTGATTAAACGGAGGCCCGTCTTGCACTATCTATATGGAGCCCCGGTGCCACATAAAGAACGCACGCAGCCACAGATGACCACATCAGTGTTGGACAATAGCCTGAGCCACACAGCATAATAATTATAATCTATCAGGTGAACTATAGGCGCTAGAATCGATAGAACGGTAGGGAAATATGATGGCGTAGGTGCAGTCTTCATATTAGTTGGCAACACTACATGATACAAAAGTTAAGAGTTGTGACTTGTGGAGTCAGCACTCAGGGACAAGTATTAAGGTGACTAAAGTAGATCCAGTTAAGGAGTACGCTCTCACCTCATGGGACTTTGAGGTCTGGGCCACAAAGCCTCCCCCATGGAAGTGGATCAGCAGGCATGGCGAAGAGGGGAGGCGCTTGGCCTTCAACCCCAGAGACAGAGAGATGGCACCCCCATCAGAACGGCCGAGAGATAGCAGCGCTTCACTGTCCTGGAAAGAAAAGAAAAGGGAGATGACGAAGTAAGAGACAATCAAGATCTATTGTTTAGATAAGAAAAATCCAATGATTGCAGATCGTGATTTTGACTTATTCTACATGCAAAGCCTATTTTCCATTGTAAATATAGTTTTTTTATCCTGTCCTTCTTTGAGAGGGATTAACAGGCTGTTTTGCAGCATCTAGCTGCCAGCCTTTCCGGCGCCTGCAACAACAAGTACTTATTCCCATTCATTAACAAAAACAAGGAGAGAGGGTTTCTGCTGATGCACGCTTGTATTTTGAGGCATTAAGAAAGGACACCGTTGTTTTGTTGGCGCATGATCAATGGCTGGGAGTGTTTGCTGAGAACACGTCTGGTTCAGTGCCAGTATTCAAAGAAAAGATGAGAACAGAGTTGAAGAGAGAGGGAGTCACTTGAGAGAATTAGGGCGGGAGATTGGGTAGAAAAAGTGAAAGTGATACCTATAACAGAGAAATAATACAGAGAGAGAAATAGATAATGAAGAGGATTAAATCCACTGGGATGTTTAAAGCTGTCGTTTAGTTGAGCAGCTTGGAGAAATACGAGACATGCTAAAACACAGTTGAAAAATGTTGAGAATTCGTACCACTGGCATATGCAAAGTGGTTTACACAGACCCAGTGGAAGAAAGCTGTCAGAAATGAGGCCACAAAACCAACATTCAACATTGGTAACAAGAGGAAGTAGCGTGGGACAAACAAAAATCACGTTTTTCATTACATCTGTGATTATAAATCTTTTCTAATATGACACTGTAGTGTACACTGAATGGCGCCTGTACCTGTCCGTCACGCAAGTCACAGGAGATGAGCCTCATCTGAACCGGAGCTGTGCCGATGTGTGCCGAGGGTGGAGCTATGGTTACAGATGCTCTGGGGTTGGCCGCCAAGGGAAGGTCAAAGGGCACAGGGGGCACAGAGAGAGCCCGGTTCACCTTCACTTGCGTGGATGTCATACTGGCGAGGCTCTGGTGGAATGAAGAGGATGTAGTAAAAAAAGAAAGAAGAATGGTGAGAGATGACAATATTTATAGAAAGACAGACAGAGGAGGAGAGAGCGCAAGTTAGCAGAGCGAGTCAAGTCACTGGAGAGAAAGAGAAACCAGATGAATAAATCATGGCGCTCACTGAATAAATTGAATTTCACTCTATTAACACTATCAGTCAGTAGGCCAAAAGCATAATGATAGAAAGGTAGTTCTATCAGAGTAAAGTCAAATATCTGCGATTCAGGTTTAAAATGTAAATCAGCACACTGCACTTATCTATGCACATGGGTTAGCAATGAAAAGATGGGTATATTACAGATGTCTTCGGAGCATATTTGTCGGTGTGTGTTACAAAAGGCATTAACAGTCTACTCACCGACAGGACTTCAGTCTCAGTAATATTCCAAAAGGCCTTCCAAAAATGAACATCCAGGTTCTGGGTAATTCGTTCAAACTCTGCCCCCCTCAACTCTGGGTCAATGGCATATTTTCCTGAGGTAAAGAAAGAGCTGGCTGCTACACCTGGGTAAGGGAGAAAGAACGTAAAAATGAGGAGGGTATGTAATGCGTAGGAGACGCCAGAGACAGCTTAAGGCGAGAAAAGAGTTCAAAGAAAAGAGCAGAGGTGTATAATTGAGGAGGTAGAGAAAATGGGAATAAAAAGTGATTTGTAAAGACAAAAACTGAGGCTCAGAACAATGCGGTATGGGAACAAAGCATCGCAAAGACAGAAACAGAAGAAGGGGAGGGCAGGAATGATGGAAAATAAAATTCGCAGTGACTGCCTCCTGACACATAAAACAACACTAAAAAACAAACTCACTGAGACAGTAAAAGAAGGAAGGTGAACGTGTTGAAGAAAAGACAGAGATCTGGTCAAGAGAGGAAACAAAGTGCTAAGACACAGCAAACTTCAGAGATCAGTCAACAGGCTGAATCAGCTTTCATGTCCTCACGGCATTAAAACGTGTTTGCCAAAGGGATCTTTCCAGTCTACGGTGCAAGAACCATGTTTAACCAGAAGCACTGTATTATAATCAAACTCTATTAAGCATTTAATGCTCTGCGAGTCAGGAAGTCAAGGATGGGCTGGAAAGAAAAGGATCTGAATATTTGTAGGTACTTAAATCTAAAACCAAAACACATGTGAGATAGCTACTGCATCTTTCAGTACACATACGGATGTATTTAGGAACTATGGGTCCTAATATTGTCACATAGCCTCTCAGTTCACAGAGGACTATAATGAAGGACTAGGGGGGTCAAGGAAACTCACCATATGGTGCAATACCTCCTGCTTCCACTGTGGTGCAGCAGAGAGCACAAAAAAAACCAGGAGACATGAGCGATGGCTTTTTGGACGTTAAACATTTACATACGTCTGTGTATGTGGCCCACATGTGTATACGATTGCAAATGCTCTTCCATCTCTGCCTCTGTACATAACTGTGTACTCGTTCAAAGCATTTTTGAAATATAGCAGACGCACGCCTTAGCTAGCCTTCAAGATTCGCGAAGGATGAAAGGGAATCTACAATCTCACAACACACAACATCAAAAAGGTACACAGTCAGGGGCCAAGGAGCACTGTACAAGAGGCGTGGGGATGGATGAGTGCAATGTATGAATGACAACGAAGTGGCTGGATGAGGAGAGGGTGCGGCTGCAGACACGATCATGCTGACCTATTCCTGACTGATGGCGCTTGTAGTTTTCCCCAAAGGCCACAAGGCCGATGGCAATGGTCTGGAGACAGGGCCGAATGGCCGGAGTGAACTGGAGGGATGGATGGAAAGAGACAGTGTCAGAATGTAAATTCTCATCCTCTATCCACCTTAAAAATAAAAAAAATAGATGTTCACTCCCTAAACCATAATTAAAACTGCTATCATTCAAGCAGAAAAAAAGTTCAGTGTGAGTGATGGGATATCAGAATATCAGATGAGACTTTAGACATTATAAATTGATATAGGTTTCATCGTTGTTTTTCCCCCAAAGGCTGAGTCTGACCTCTGTGTGCTGAGGTTACAGCTTCTCTAGTTGAGCTTAAATACAAACTGAGGCTGCAGGTGTATCGAGGAAAAATGCCCTCCAGCCATCTTCTTTTTGTGACTTGACTTCACCTGCAGGTCTGAGCAGCGGGAGCCTTTTGTGGCCCTCTGTTCTTTTCCTGGCTTTTACATGGCACACTTCTGATCTCTACTGCTCTCTGTTTGATTATGTTAATCATTACCATAATTATAATAAGAAATATAAAGAAATGTTCGAGATATGCAGAATGCATGTAGCTTTGCCAGAAATGGAAATGCGGTCACATTCACCTTTCTGTATGTCAAGAGATAACTGGAGCTTTCACTGTTTCATTGCGAGATAGCTAACCTGACTCTTTACCCACAGACACAGCATTCATTCCCCGTGGCATACATTTGCATCACAGAATATCCGGGTTTTGGATGGTGCTAGCAAACACGGATCATCTCACCTGAAAGCCCAAGCAGCGGCCATAGAAGCAGCCTTTGTGCATGGAGGAGTATTCACGGACGAAGCTCTCGCTGAGGCCACTCTCATCCTGGAAAAAAAGGTTGCCATGGCTGTTGTCATGTAGCATGCGCTGGGCCAAGTACAGCAGTGCGCGCAGCTGACACAGGGCGTTGCAGTACGCCTCCATCTCCCCGGCATTGTGTGCTACTCGGAAAAAGATGCTGCGGCGATTGGCGGTGATGTATCGGCCCTTGTGGATGATGTGGAGAAGGCAGCAACGTACCACCTAGAAAAGTATGAAGAATATATCTGTAAGATTTTGAGGGAAAATGGGATTGTTTCTACTTAAAATAGGCAACACAAAAAAACTGTTGAAATAAATAAATAAGTATGGAATAGTAATAAAACAGAAATAACAAAGTCATGTGATTAAGAAAAAATATTGTTATGTTATGATGATGTCTTTATGTATTTGCAATCTGAGGTCATTACTTAAATTTGTATCATAGGGTTAGTGATATAACAAAGTAAATCATGTTCTTTAATTCTGCACCCATTAAAGAGACTTGTCTTCTGGGTCTGCTTACACTATAATTAAGATTAGGGCAGAAAGGCCTGAAGGGAAAAAACTTTGTGCGATAGCACGCTTGAGAGGGAGCATGTGAAAAGCTTGCTGCTTCACCGGGGTGTTACAGATTACCCGAGTAGCACTATGAGGGTGAGAAGGATTAAAAAATGTGGAAATCGAGAGGCTCAAAAACAGAGGCATTCATTTGCTGCTCCGCGAAACTCATTCAGTTGTGGTAGGCTCCAGCCACTGAAGGTCATGATGTTTCATCAATACTTGTGGAAGATAAAGTACAGTAGGTACAGTGGTGGTGGATATTCTGCAGCTGGAGGAATTTATCTAACCTGATTTGCAACATAAAATCAATCTGGAAAACAAATGGACTGACCTTGAAACAAAGCGATATCTAGGCAGAGACGAGCTGTTGAATAGTTTCTCACAGTGTGGAGAGAATATTGATAAGCGTGTATTGCAGCATGGGGGCTTATTATTCTCTGCGCTGCGGCCGGTCGAAATGAGAATCACGTTACGCGCACGCACGCACGCACACACACAGAAACCTCAAAACACCCCACAGCCTACCTTGACCAGTGAACGATAGCCATTGGCAGGTATGTGTGGGTCAAAGTCGAAATGATGGTAAACGGCAGTGAAGCCTGAGATGACCGGCTCCAGACTGCGAGCGTGCTCCTGGATCAATTTCATGGTCTCCACCAGCCGTCGCGCCGCGTCCCCCTGTGACCCCTTGGCTCCTCCGGAGAAGAACATGGCGTTTTCTTCGCATACGCTGTACAGGGTGGCAAACACTGCCTTGGTGTCCATCACTAGGAGGTAAAAAGAGAAAAAGTCCTTATTGGTATTGTACGAGTGAGGACACATTTACATATCAAGGTTATTATTGTGATTATTGTGTATTCCAGCAGAGAAACACTATTTCACCAGCGGTAATGACAGCTGACATTGAGTCATGTATCCCAACATCCCCTTGCTTCTGATTACACCAACCTTCTGACGCTAAATTTATGCATTCGTTAAACCATAGACAATCAATTATCCAGTAGTTGTTAAAAATGTATGGTCAAATTGAAGCTGATTCTGCAAGCAATATAAGGAGCACCCTGATCCCTATTCAGCACCACACCCACAGCTGTAATCAGCATGTAGGAACTGTACCAAGTGGGATATCATTAGATAGAAATGACAATGTTCGCTTACTCCTATTAACCAAATCCCCATAGCCTGCCATATGAAAGCTCGCTGATTGAAGCGTGTTAAGCAGGCCTTGAAATTAAATGATGTAAATCCCGAGCTAAGCAGCGACAATCCAGAGATCTGGGCAGACATGCGTGGAACACGCGGAGAAGGCAAGGGCCCTGTGCAGACGTCATGCTGCGGGGAGCAAACACAGATTAGTCATACACTGACATAAACACATAATCGCACTCGCATAGGAGTCCCACAGGGAGATATACAGACGATGACACACAGCTGTGTAGTGTTCATCTAGCGCGCTCGTATATCTGCCTTAACACTGTGTCCCTGTTGGATTACCACTGTTGGACTGAGCTCATCTGTCGAGTCACCTGAGACCTCATTTTCCACAACACCCCGTCTCCGGGGGACAAGCTGGCACTTGCTGTACAGGGACACTGGCACAGTGAGACAGAGAGGAAAGAGGAGACGCTACTACAGACACACGGACAACCCAACCTAATGGAAGGAGATAACAGTGCCTGCCGTGTACTGATGGAGAGATAATGAACATAGGGGCTGAGCAATAATTAAAAAAAAAAGATATCCCTTAATATCCAAATAAGAATTCGCTTATTTTACTGCTGACATTTAAATTGGTTTGAACTCTTCTTACACAGTTAAACACTTCATTCTTCTGTTATCTGAAGAGGAACATTCAAAACAATTACATATTTCGCTCATGTCTGTGCAGTACATAAGCATAATATCAATATAGACTAAACTTTCGCTATATTTCAATAATTATTTTGAATGTGCAGCCCTTAATGATCAGTTGCTCTAAAATAAAGATTCTGCTGCTAAGTAATGAACAGGAGGATGACATTTAGCGCCCTTGGAATTGGCTCATACCCATCCTTCAACTTTTGTGATTAAAACTTCAACTGTGGCAACACACTTCACATGGTAACAGAAAAAAAAAGCAAAGCAATTATTTTACAGATCCCTAAAGGGACAGCTTGGGGTGTGGAGCCGGGGTCGCCTACGCATGCTACAAACTGAATAGGTTCTACAGTGAAATGTTGTTTAGGGGGTCAAAGAAATGCCGGAGCCCCTAATAGCACGATTATTCTGCAATTTCATACCATTCAGGAAGAGAAATAGCAGAAGCAATTTCAGTTTGCTGGGAGGAATCACAACCACGCAATCTGAGCAGACACATTTATCAGCCAGATGACTTCGAGCACACACACAAACACGCGTCAGACATGACAACTAAACGTCTTTGCCCTTAAACGTACTTAATAACATCCAGAACTTTTAATGTAATATAATTCTTCTGTTATTATTTCCTCTCACTCCACTTCTCTTTCAGGCACAGGCACATTTTTTTCCATTTCGGAATAGTATTCGTCTCTATCAAAACCTAAGCAATAGATAACTGAACCATTTCAACCAGGGTCTTTAAGAGTTGGCCAAACTGAATTGTCCATTTTAGCATTTAGAGGCATTACATTAAACTGAAATGGTTAAGGACACAACTAAATCTAGTGAGGCATGCTGCCTAGATGCTTGTTCCACTCTTAACTGGCAAACGTCTCATCCAACCACACCCAATTCAAACCTCATATGTTACAGACGTTAAAAAAAATTATAAAATAAATCAGCGAGTCACCCAAAAATATGTTATTACATATCTGCTTTTAAGGGTTCCTGTTCATTTCTGTAACAGGCCTAACCGCAATTGTCATAACTCCAAAACACTAAAACGTGTGTGTGTGTGTGTGTGCGTTTTGTTGTCATCAAGCCCTTTCTAAATGTCCTATTGAATTTAGGGAGTATTACTTGGCCTTAGGGAGACAGATTAAAATAAAACTGTGGAGCTAAATAAGCACACAAATCAAGACTGTGGCGTGAGGCCATTTGTCCCACCAGAGTTTTAGAACGAGCCAAAATAGTTTGTGGCTGTGGACGCACGGCCTAATTTCACATCAGTTCAACCATGTGAAAGGAATACTCTCTCTGATATAATCATGTCCCATTTCTCCAAGGTTAACCCAACACGATAACAGAATTTACATTATGCTCTTCTTGAGCTTATGCTCAACACACATAGCCAAATCTATCTCAAAGCTGCTTTAGAGCCTCATGGCTTTAAGGTATCTGGTTACATGGTTTGAGTTTGTTCATAGGTTGGCCTAAACATGAAATCACTATTCTGTGACTGTGGACTTACAAACAAATTCAAGCTGTGCAGGATTTTACAACGGGTTTTGGGTGGATGTTAAAATCGAGAGGATGTTATTGGGAATACATAGTTGTAGCCAGGGTGAAGGATCCGGGAGACAACGCAGACATTAATCAGACAATTGCTTCATGCAGGTCAATGAAGAGAGCGGAACGTACTAAAAACTATTCTATCACACGTTACGGCTCTCTCCAACATCGGGGAATAGACCACATGGAAATGTAATGCAAATGCACACAGTGCCATCTTATCAATAGTTACTAAGAGTTAAGACACTGTTGTTGAAACTAAAAAAAATATATGTTTTTTTTGCTGGGCTTAATACCAAACACATTCTCCTTTAGTGCCGGTATGAAGAGCATAATTTGTAGGCGGAGGCAACTCTGTATCACCACAATCATTAAATTTAATGATATGTCATGGCACATTTTATCCGTATCAATTGCAGCTCCTGCCATTTGGATAATGCACTTTAAGTTTATTAACAAACTTAATGTCTTGTAGTATACGTTTCCTTTCATCCAGAACCTGAACAAAACATCATTTACACAAAAGCATCTTGCTTTCCTGTCCAACAGGAACGAACGGTCACTGTAAGCCCACTGCAACCATTAAGTTGCAGCTGGTCTCTCCACATTATGAGATGGATGAGAGTGAGTATTAATAAGTCACGGACAACAAACACCACCAATCAACATTACACATATAATGCCTCCTGCGGGGACCACAAACAGAAGGCGTTTGCATCAAGCTGCCTTCTGGCTGATTCGGACGTAGCATGCAATTGAATGGTACAGACTAACAACTGCGAGGCTGGAGGAGAGAAAATAAATGGTGTTTACCAGCGTCTGAGTTCAAGGCTTTGTCCGTGTCTGTCTCCTCTCTTCCACCAAAACAATGAGTGCATGGAGGAAAAAGGGGAAAGAATGAGAGAAAGGGAGAGAGAGAGAGGGATGACAGAGATAATGTTTTCCAGTCGGTCTTGTTCTCCTGCCGTCCGCACGCTGTGGCTCGTTCCCCTCTCAGCCTCTGTATGTCAGCCTGTCATAATGGATTCTACTCATAGGCGATGTGTTGTCTTTTCCTTCCTCTGCCTCATCCCTCTCAGGCCTCTTTTTAAAGCGTAGTGTGGCTATCAACACAGCCCCAGCCTGGTTAGCTTTCTCCCTGTGGCCATGGGCTACTTTGCTATTGGCTGTTCCATTTGCGACTCCCTGTGACTTTCCACCTAATTGGCAGATCGCACTGGCACAGACACAAGCGTCAGATTGTGAGCTGATAACAACATTTACATTGTAACCTTTCATTCTATATTTAATGTAAGATAAAAAAAACAACATAAAATGAAAAAATAATCAATTGATTAAAAGTTTTAAATTTACCTTATTGAATGAACTTGTTACCCAAGCCAGAAATAGCGTGCATAATTCTTTCCCAGCTCAGCATTTAATAAAATGAAACAATATAGAACCACAATATTATCCCCACATATTATTAAGCTTGTGTAATGTCCCGAAAAAACAATTATGTCACTATTAAAACCACCACAATGAACTGTCTAATCAAATTCATCAAATGATCACAAATCACGATGATTATATAAATCAGTCAAATAGTAACCCTTCACTAAAAGTGATGTACCTGTTTAGTAGCACCTGTGTTGAGCTGTATACGCGTTTATAAAGCAGACATTTCTTTCGTGTGGCAACTCTCGAGAAATACCAGTGTTTTGGCCCTGAAAACAGAACATGGACAACACGTGCACAACCGAGGGTGAATATTCATTTCAGAGATCTTCAGAGGTCTTTGTTGATGTCCCAGGCGGCCTTGTTACTCGGGGAAACAAAGAGATGAACCTTCACCTACTCACATAAACACAGAGTAGTACACACATACCAAACACACACTGTCACAGTCACCACCACAGCCCTGGTGAGAAGTTGCCTTTGTTTTGTTCTTTTTTTGTTGAAGCTATCCCACAGTTGTTGCTCACATTTGGCCTGTTTCGGCAGGTGTAAATAATAAGAAAAACATTAGTTGAATTGAATTTAGCCCCCGGAGCCCTGCACCACTCACACTATTGTCCCGCTATTGATCAAAACTTCAATCGTTAAAGTTATTAGTAACACCAGTGTTTTTCCTGCGTAGACGAGTCAAAATATCAGCCATGAAAAAGGCCTATTAGCTACAAAATAAAACCAGTTCCCAAAGCTGGAGGTGCTTTCTAGTTTTATCAAAACGTCGAGCTCCTGGCTGGTTTCCGTCCAACAGTGGTGAATATGTATGGAACTTCTGGACAAAGGGATGCAAACACAGGGATCTATTTGGGGAAAAAACAGCTTGCTTATATTTATGGTGAGAGTACTGGTCTCTCCACTGAAACAACTCAAGCAAATACAGGAATGGTTTTTAAATGGTTTGGTGGAATATTGCCTTATTGTCAGTATGATTAACTGTGCTGGTCTTGTCTAGGGCATGTTTCTAAACCCGGACCTCCGTGTGTTATTCTTTATCATGCCTGGACACACCCATTCTGTGGAAATGTGAAGTCAGTGCAGATTTAACTCCAAGGATATGAAAACACACTGGCTGTGCCTTGAAGTAGAACGGACACTATCCTGATCCCTCTATCTAATCTATACAATGAGACACTTTCAATATTTGTCAAATGCTGAGACCAGAAAGTGTGAAAGGTAGAATTTTATCATTTTGCCTTTTTGTTTTTTTCCTTCTAAGCGATATGGTATCTGCTCCCATTTTCTCTTACTTTCTGAGATATTTGATACCCTATAAAATGTCATGTCCATGGGAAACAGGCTATAAAAATAGCATATTGTGAGCAGTGTACAAGCAAGAGGAAGTGGCCGCTGCAGGGGCTTGGTGGTGTCGTGCTCAGGAGGCTCTGACCCTTCTCCCAGTCAAAGCACCACAATGCCAAACATACGCACAAGGCCACAATGAACAACAGGAAACAAGCAACAATGAGCCTCTGCGCACACTTCACATAGGACACACTTCAGGCTTCCTTTAAGTATCGTCAAGCAACATATTTCGGGACCCTGGTGAATAAATCAGACTAACAAACTAAGCATGCAAGGGACCGCACATAAACGAGATTATGTAAAGTTCCTCTAATCTCATTATACGGGCCTAAGTCTATTATAGACACACCATTCACAAATGGATGGCTAAAAATACTTTGTTAGCAAACACATGAGCAACACACGGCATGTTGTTTTAGAGTTCTGACAAAACAAAGGGAAGCATTTTTAAAGTAGTGGTGCTTTGAGGGGGCAGGTTGGATTGTTCCAGATTACGGTGGGACACTGGCCTGGCTCACAGAATGCAGAATTTGTGTAGTTACTGCAGCAGAACCACAGGCAACCTGTGAAGTCTGAAGCTTCATCTGAACCAGCCTGATCTCATGGTGACTTTAACCTCTCATACACAACACACCACAAAACACATACACAATTCCCCTCTATAATCTTTGCAGGTTGTTTATGTTTGCAGTACCTGTTCAGGTGAATCCTGTCGGTGTCAGCTGAGGGGTCAACAACAAACACACAACATGTGGTTACAATACACCACAATGGTACCACTGCTACAACTGCAGGTGCACACACAAGCACACACACTCACACACAGGGAAAGAGAAAAAGACGCGCACACACACACACACACACACACACACACACACACACACACACACACACACACACACACACACACACACACACACACACACACACACACAGTGGTGTGAAACGTGGATGACGCTTTAGACATTCATAAAACACTGCGGCTAACAGCCTTACCACAGAACCTAGCTAACCAAGCTAACGCAGGCTAGCACGGAGGGGGAAGCGGCAGTTGGGACATGAAACGGGGGAGGGTGTTAGAGGGGGACGCAGTGTCAGACTCACCCACTGGACTCTCTCTGTGCTTGGACGAGCGTCTTCCATTCACGCTCTTCTCCGCCCTGCCGCTGCCTCCACTCTTCTTGCTCGACGCCATCTTCGCCTCCATCGTGTGAACGCGCCGCCTCACTCCCCCCCCGTACATACCTGGCTCAGGACACGCCCACGAGAAAAGGCCACTGCCAATGAGCGACCGCGTTGCGGAGCAGCAACCAATCACGTGCCTCCATATCTGGCCAACGCCAGCCCGTTTGTTTGTTTTACAACTTCATAGAGGAAAAGGGTGTTAATCCCATTGAACACAGATTACAGGTACATCCATCTGTTTAAATACAATTTAAAGAGGAAGATATGTCTCTTTTTTTCAAAACTTTATTATTCAAGCACTCACAGGAAAATCGTTTTACATATGAAGTAATTACTTAAATTCAAGAAATAGGCAGTGATATATCCCAGTAGACTATTTAAATGTGCATTAAAGAAACTGATAACACAATAATCTCATCACAAGGTTCACCCTGAAGCTTCCGATCACAAATTCAAAGTGTTGAAATTATGTATTTTTTTATCAGTTTTGATGAAAAAGTTAAAGTTAAGGAGTTAAAACAGCGGAAGCAGATCATGTGCTACACAACAAGCTTATAATAGCAACTCTTGTTTCAAGGGTCAAACATTGCTTTACTTTCAAATGAATTAAGCGGATTAAGTAATATTTTTGTCTGCAGGCTATGTAAAAAAAACTGTCACAATTTTCATTATGTGTGCTAAAGAATGTCACACTTGACCTTATGCTCAATCAAAAAGCCCTTTCTGCATTGCTTACTTTTCCCTCAAGGTTTCTCCAGCTGGATCTCGTCTTTTTCCTCGACAACGTTGTAGACATCCTGGTATTGGCCCTGTACCTGGGACCGTTCAATCTGATCATATGTGGTGCAGTCATCCAGATTCAGCCCCTGTTTTTGGAGGAAAGTAGGATAGAAATAAAGCCAGCACAGAATAATCGTTGACATATTACATTGATTAGTGACACAGGATAGCAAGTTCCTAAAAAGTTTTTGTCTATTTAGTTTTTACCAAACAATTTTCCACTAGAATTGCTGATGTGCCTGCCAAAACATGTCAGATTCAGAGAAGATGTGATTCATTTAAAGCTCACCTGATATATGTTTTCCTCTTCCTTCTTCATTTTCTTCTTCTCTAGTTCATGTATTTTCTTTGACTATGGGGTGGGGAAGCAGAAGTTGATAAATCTGAGTCATAATACAAGTTTACAATTGAGCAAAGGCAAGAATCACTTCAATAAATGTTATTTGAGGAACTTAAAAAGTATGTGGTAGGAACAGCCTACCCGAGTGATGAGGGAGTACCAGTATTGAGAAATGTTGAAACTTAACCCCAACATAAATGCTGCAGGTTACAGAACAATTAGAGACAATTCAATAATCACATGAAAATTTGATCTTCTGACCTTACAGAGGAGGGTGGCTGAAGGCAATAGCATGCACATTAGCAGCAGGATTCCCTCAGCTGTCAGGATCTTGTTTTTGGTGCTCTCAGTGAGATTTATGGTCTTCTCCAGTGGCTCTGGGCACACAAAGGGTTCAGAGGTGAAACAAAGAGAACAACATTTGTGTCCTTAATTATTCAAATGTATCATTGTACCGAGTGAGAGTGCAAATTTAGAAGAGAGCTGTAGCATACGCAAAGAATATCAAGAGGAATACAAAATACGTTTACAATAGAAGAATATAAAAAGAATCAGGCATTATTATACTAATTACTTAAAAGATTTTGAGATTCATTTAAAGATAGTCCTGTTACATAAGTGTACTATTTAGAAATAAGAACATAGTCAATCATGTAAAGCAGATGAATAAACAACTAAAGTATTGTTATGTGTGGGTAAACATGGTCTTATGAACTAATTCAGGTTACATCACACATAATCCCTAGAGGACTTTAGCATTTATATTTCCACATATGGATTTAATAAGATTACAATGTGAAGTGGTATCTCATTGTGATAAATTCTGCCACTCGCACAGTTATAACACTATAGATAAACAAGAATTATGGTTTATGAGGTGCTAGCAGTGCCTAATTAAAACACATTAAACACACACTGCAGCAGAATTTCAGCAAACAGGAAAACCTCCGACCTCTGCATGGAAAGAAACACACACAAAGACACACACAGACTCACTGTAGACCAGTAGGTAGGTGCCATGAGAGAGGAGGCTGTCTTTGCTGGTGTTCAGCCAACACCGGTACAGACCAGAGTCGTTCAGCTGGACTGATTCGAGGGTTAAGGTGCCGCACTGTGTGCCGGGTTCTGTTGTGACCCCTGCTGTGGCACTGTCTGACAGATTCACGTCATGTGGGCCGATGAGTTTGTTGGCAAACCGAAAACTTTTGACCCAAGAGGAATTGACTGACTTCGCAGTGGTGTCGTAGCAGCACTTCAGGTCGGCAGTGTGAGAGAGGGGCACACTTAAGAAGGGCCTGTCCGCCTTTAAAGTCACCCCACACTGAGCAATACCCACTGTGGAGGAAAAGTATTTGATTTAACAATTTAACACAGTGTTTCTCAAATGACTTCTTTAAAATGTCAATGTTTTTATAACGACTATATTCATTTAAGGTCTTTAATGTTGAAAAACACAAAGAAATGAAATGAGCTGAAGAATGCGGCAAAATTAACTGACAAAAAGGGGTATGGCAGCTCAGCCATCTGTTCTGACAGGGGATGCGGTTCACCGAAGCAGAACTTAAAAAAGGCTAAATATAAAAAATAATAGTTATCCAATACATTCATTCTCATTTACGATCATAATTGTCCTGAACATATAATTGCATCTATTCAAATTTAAAGACTTGCCCAAACATGATATTTTGTTTCAAGTGTGTTTCACAAAGACAATCAACTTACCTGCAAAATTGCAGAGAACAAAGATCCTAGCTACCGCCATTTCTTCACCAATGTTAGACTTGAGAATAAAACACTACTGTACTATTACTAACTACCACCACTGATCTCAGTAAAAGATAATGTGCCGAAAAAGTTCCAGTCTGGACTGCTGCTGTTATGAGACAATGGTGTTTTTGTTTTGTTTTTTTCTCAGTCAGGATTTACACTTGAATGAATTTGGACTGTCCCTCATTTTCATAAATGTTGTATTTGCATGTATAAAAAAAAAACATATATATATATATATACATATATAAATCAAATAACCTGATTACATGGCTCATAACCATAAACAGGGACAAAACAGGTATTTTATTTCCCCAATTTATTTAAAAACATTCAGAATTAAAAAAACAAACGTACCTCAATTTTCCTTAAGTATACATCATTAATGAGCCTCTTACACATTTAAAATCAAAACCCAAATACACAATATAGTTCTTGCATATTCATTGTTTATAGATAAGCAAGCTGGCAGACGCCTGCATGACAACTAGCATTGTCTTTTTCTATACAGGGCACCGGCAGGCAGAGTCGGCGGTGGGCTCGAATCCTATTGCTGTGATCGAGATGGACACAAAAAGTGGGTTGCAGGTCAGATCCTGTGACACCACCGAAAGTCCACCAAAACATCAGCGATTGCGTTTACAGACTCAAGAGCCCTTTTATGGATCAAAGCAGCTTGATCGTCAGAACAAAGCACCACTCTATAAATACATTTCTCTATACATCTAGGTATTTGTATATAGAATACACACAGGAAGGCATCTGGAGGAGAGAGAGCGAGAGGTGCCTGTGGTAGTCGGTCAGCCAATCAAGAGTGAAGGCATCCCTGTAACCTAGTGTGGACAGGGTTTCACCAGCTGACTGCTAATGGTTTGATTGAGATCATAGGTACAGGGTGGTCTCTAAAGAATATAACTTGGTTATGAAATTTGCGCAATTGCTCATTTTTGTTCACGTGTAGACAAGTTACAGACAAGTCCTGTCTCTCTCACCATTAAAGCCAAATGCATGGTATACAATTCCAAAAGCTGCTTTGTAAAACAGGAAAAAAAAAAAAACCCAACCGTAACAAAAGAAAACCTCCCCGACCCGTTTAAGTACATCAAAAGAAATACACAACAAATACAAAAACAACTGTGCAGTAGGAAAAGGTGATCATGCTGTGAAAAGAGGTGAGCGTGTCATCAAGAGGTGTATGTGGCCAATAAGCTAAATAAACACGGTGACGGGGGTTTATCCACTCAATCATTTTTCTCCTTCAAGACTATATATACAACTTCTCAGAGGAGGACACGGGGAGGGGCAAGTGGCAGTTATGGTCAAACCCAAATGACTGAGCAACTTGTGATGCTCAAGGGACCGATGGCACTATCATTTCAATTATTTAGATTATATGTCGTTAATAAGAACGGATAGAATGCCTATCAGGAAGCGATCAAGATTACAGTACTGAAAAGAGTGACACTGGAATGAGACCATCTTCCTCCAAACCCTCAATGTTTCCTTTGTGTCTCTTCCCCAGGCTCCATTATCTTGCTGATTTCACCTCATTCTGCCACTGGAACAAGACCCATGTGTTGTATGGATCTATGGATTCAGTTTGGGTTTAAATTCTAGCATCATTCTTGTGCATTTATTAGAGAAATGAAGAAGCAGGTCTTTCGTGACCGATCCTTCGTCGTGGCCACGGGTTTGAGGTTGGGGTGAGGAAAAAAAAAAAAAGCAGCTGCTGAATACTGTGCCATCACTCCTGCCTCGGCATCGACGGATGTGCTAATATACAGATGAAACATGTCATTAAGAAAAATTACAGCTTGTTTGAGGATCTAACGGTGCTTTGTAATGTCTTTGGTCCTGTATGCATGGCCACAGTTCTGCCACTACTTAGCAATGAGAGCATCATAATTATAATTACAATCAACTGCTGAATAAAACACAAAGACGGAGCTCAATTTTGATAGAAATATTGCCATCAGGGAAGATTGGATTTTTTTTCCCACCATGAATAACAATTATTATCACATCTGTCGTCCCTGTTTTGGATCAGGAGCTGTGGATCATATTTTCTGAAAGCTGATCCTACAGTGATGACACTGGCAATAAATTACCATGGTAAACACCGGGCCCTCCCTGTTTGTAAGTGTGTGCTGGGTGTGTGTGTGTGTGTGTGTGTGTGTGTGTGTGTGTGTGTATGTTGCCATTTTTCTTCAGTACAGAAAGTGCAAATCCTAATCATGTTTTCTACAAATCATCTCATGACCATTTCATCTGGCTGCATATAAACAAAAGCAACTACAACCTCGGCCTTCTTCACTCTCCGTCTCGAACTTTGTCACACGTTCTCGCGCCGCTTTATAATGTTTGTGTCTTTTTGGCCCAGTGCTGTACGATTTTTGCTCAGGTAAGGCAACTCAATGAACCAACGGGACTACGAAGAATAAATAAAAAGCGGTACATACAAACAAGTGTCTCCATTCTCAACAGCATGATTATCTATAGTGGCACTATTGATGTTTGTAGGTGACCTAATTACAGTAAGTAATCCATTTTCCAAAAACTTTGTAACACCCTTTACACACACCCGCACACACACACACACACACACACACACACACACACACACATTATTGCATGTCATTTCTCAAAAACGAGAGACGCCTACGTGTAGCCCAAAACTGCAAAAAGGATGTGGGTTTAATTAGTCGTGAGATACACGAAGTGTATCCCTGTAGTACTTTGGTGTAGACTACAATTAAGCCCTTAAGGCTTCCACCTGGTTTAGCTAATCAAATATCTCCATCAATGTGAATCTGCTTTTGGCAACAATGTGAATTATTTTGTGGCGGGTATGTCTTTGGTGTGCGTATGTGTGTTACAGCAGATTGCAGTCTTTACATTGTGTTCTTTTTTTGGCACCCCTCTGCAAATGACAACTTCCCACTCAAAAGTAGGGTGTTTTTTTATTTTCTTTGTATACCTCTCCACCAAGCATGCACACAGACACACATACACATGCACACACCTCCCGTGTTCCGTCATTGAAGCACTGCACAGAGCAAGAAGGAAAAACATCCTGCTTGGGAAGCTGTAAACAACAGCTGTGACACAAACGAATAAGGCAGCAAGGGTCCAGGCATGAATTATGAAAGTTTTGGAATTTCCAGGGTAGCCTTTGAAAGTCACTCTTGCACTCCAAACCAGCACCAGTAAAAATCTAAAGAAAAGAAAAAGAGAGTGGTGATGATGGGGTGGCAAGTCCTGCTTTAGCTCCTTTTACACTTTTATGGATTCGATTAGATTCATTCATTAAATCTTTCTTAACAGTGTCCACGGACATGCCAGCATCCCAATGCAGATGAGAGAAAAATGGATAGTGATAGTAATGTTGATTTTGCTCTTGGATGTGGCCACAGGAAATGAGATGCAGGCCTGCAAATACTACTTTTGGCAAATAAAAATATGCATGTCTATATGTAAAGGATTAATTTAGAATTACTTAATGAAACTAAAAACATTGTAAATTATTATTGTCAAATTAAATGAATATTGTGTTTTTTATTTATCTAATCCCTTTTTAAGTATATTTATGTTATCTTATTCTCTGTTCTTCTTTTGTCTAAGTAATATTAAACTAACAACAATACTAATATGGAAAAATGTACTGTCTGTTTGAAGATTTGTGATTTTTATTTGCTTCGGAATTGATTCAATTAAATATGATGCTGAATTATCCTTCGGTATACACTGTTGTCTCACCTAGTGGCCAGAAGGTGGCGTGATGGTGTCTCACTAGAAGTTTCCTCCCTCCAGAGAGAACTTTGAAAGGGCCCCCTGCAGCCTGTGGTGCTCCTCTTCCACCATCTGCAACACACACAATCAATATCACCCAGGGAACTGAGGATGGCCACACACACACACACGCACACACAATTCAACCTCCTCTTAACATCTTCCCTGAC
This sequence comes from Colistium nudipinnis, assembly GCA_016785305.1. Lineage (NCBI taxonomy): Eukaryota > Metazoa > Chordata > Actinopteri > Pleuronectiformes > Rhombosoleidae > Colistium > Colistium nudipinnis. Next base: position 112,207 of record JAFBJU010000428.1, read on the forward strand.
ACATCCCATTGCAAGCGGTGGACATAATAGCCATTTTCAGCGAAGTCCAATTTCACAATGCAATTTTCCAGCAAGTAATAACAGCAGTGGTTAAATGGTTCTCCATTCTCTGGACTTTCTTTGGTGCCATTTTGGCCCCATTTTGTCCAAAGCATATCACAGCTCGCGCCTTAGTTAAGTTGTCGTCGGTGAAATCCTCAGACCGCTCTCTTCCTCTTTCCAACCTGCATCTTCTGTTACGTCTCTCATCTTTACCTGTGCACAGTGCTTCTCTAGACCCTCAGCGATCTCTCTCTCTGTTCACCTCGCCTCACCTGTAATCTCTTCAGTTGTTCCTCCAGACTGTGGAGCCTCTTGCACACTTCCTCCATCCTCTCCTGGGACAACACCAGGGGCGCGCTGATGCTCCTCTCTTCCTCTCCTTTCGTCTCTTGTTCACAATTGTTTTCATTCTTCTCTTCCGCTGCACTGTCTATTGTTTGGCTCCCTTCTGTGGACAGAAAATGGGATTTCCGCCAATCAGGAGCCTGCTGTCATTTCAATAAAGTGACAACGTGAGTGGGGACGTTTCCTAGTCAATGCAAACTCCAAATGTTAACATTGGTGAATTTCTTTGCACTGCCATTTTATGGTGAAGTGTAAAAACCCTACTAATCCTACGAACTAAAGGAAAATTGACCTTTTGAATGACCTATAGACTATACCTTTAAACACAGTGTCCTACCTGTCGATTGACAACTGTCCATTTCTTGACTTGACCTCTGCGATTGCTCCTCTCCATTTTCTTCATCGGGGTGCGAATCCTCCGATAGACTGATGCTGCCGACCAGGAGCCGTTTCAGCGACATGACTATAGGATAAAACAGGTTCATTTTTTTCACATTTTTTTTTTACAAGGACAGATCAGCTTCGGTGAAAGAACGAAAGATAAGGCTGCCATAAAATAAACAATCTCGTAAGAGTACAAGGAAGACTCCGAATCACCTTCATCCAAAGCACTGTTGGCCAGCTTCTCCTGATCACTGTTGGAGTGGCCTATCAAGTCGAAGCCCTTCTCTGACAGGAAATCAATCAGCCTGTGCCTGGGGTCTAAAGACTTGTCATCCGTCGGGCTGTCCTTATCTCGATCTACGGACAGACACACGGCTTAACTTTGCCAGGAGCTATCGCAACTGCACTACCATAACAAATTTGTGCTGTTTATTATAAATTAAGTGCCGGGGCCGATAAAAGCTCTGCGGTCTCACCACTGCTGCTTTTCAAACCTCCGTTCTCCGTCAAGGGTGGGGTCAGCCTGACGGAGAGAAAAAAAAAAAAAAAAAAAAAAAAAAAAAACGATAAAAGAAATTAGATATTCTGAGACAGATGAACATTGGTGGGGGTTTAGAAATAGTTCTCGTTCTCTTTACAGGCAAATAAATAGACACACACACGCACACGCACACGCACACGCACACGCACACGCACACACACACACACACACACACACACACACACACACACACACACACACACACACACACACACACACACACACACACACACACACTGACACATACGTGGAGGGACTGAAGGGAGCTCCTTCCTTTCCAGGCAGCGTCAGCCTCATGGGTGCTCCGCTTTTCTTTAGATCATCCACTGCAGACTTTATCACTTCAGTCCAGCTGAAATCAAAAGGAGATCGGGAATTCATCCTGGGATTCGCACGTTGAAAGCCATGTGATTCTGTCGGGGGTATTTTTATTCAACACTCACGTTTTCCTCTCCCCAACCGTCTGAGCCACCAGTTCATAGATCTGAGCGCCGCTTTCCCAGGTGAAGATCACGTAGAAGGCCTTTTGATCTGAAAGAGAGCGGGCACGGGATGAAACATAAACACAGGCGAGCGATGCCCAATCTCACGGGGGGAGGGGAGGGACCCGTGGAATATTTCCTGCCGCTCATCGCTAACCTGTGGCCACCTCACGGAGGAAGACCGAGTCCAGCTTGATAATGGGGCTCAGCATCTGTTTGCCCTCCTGAATGGCGATGTTGCTCTTGCTCTGGCATTTGAGGACCATCTTGTCATCCTGCCTCTGTAGGAGCACGAGCAGGTCCCCGAGCAGCACACACTGCACCTCTGCGACATGGACAGAACAAAGAGAAATGTTTTTTTATTTTCTACTGGCCTAATTTCTATAGATTTCAAAATAATTTATATATAGATCTATATCTATATAGATCTATAGATATAGATCTATATATATATATATATTTTTTTTTTTTCTATTTATGGTGAAGTTTTTACGTTTTTTTATATATTAATTTGCAAGTAGTATTTAATATTCATTTAAAAACTACTTCCACGTATAGTTCTGTGGTACAACTGTGGTTGTACTTCCCCAATCTGTTGTAAGAGCATCTGTGTATCTGCTGCAGATCACTGCTCATGGATGGATAAATAAAATGGTATGCATATTATTCTTCACAAAGTCACATGCCCTGCAGATGGGTTTCCTTTCATAGCCAAATTTAATCTAAACTAATTCCCCCAAAAAAACATCTTCAGTCATTCTTGAACGCAGATAAATGGCAATCTGTGGTCTTCTTCATAAATATTAAGGTAAAATTGATATGAATGCCCCAATTAAAAAAACTATTTTGCGATGTACTTGAAATGTTTTTCCTTGTTTCTGCAAACTTGCTGAGAAAGTTGTTGAAAAAAATTATATACTTGTATTTTACCAATTCCTTTCTCTTTTGTGAGCCTCCAGATCAGAGGACCTTCGTAAAGCATCTTCTTCTGAGACAGGTCAACGTTCTGGACAAGACAGAGAAGCAATAATCGGCGACCAATATTTCAGTGAAAAATGTGCTGGGATGTGCTAAAACAAATGTGTTAAACCTTAAAAAACCTTACCTTATATTCTGTATAAAGCTCGTTACTCGGTTTGAGTCCCGATGTGTCCAATTTACGCTGGTATTCCTTCAGAGCCTGTGAACAGAGACAAGAGATTAGGGGGTCAGACAGAGGACAAACCGCACAGCTCCGAAAGTTCAAGTTGTCTTGACAACCAGAGACCTTCAGGTCTCAAAATGAATTTACTCGACTCCAATTGGTGCTCAATCACCACCAAACGGTGAGTGGCGTGATGGATTGTGTGTTTCTCACCAATAGGTTCACCATGTCTTTGACCTCCTCGTTGACATGGTTGAGGATCTTTCTGCAGCATTCCGCGCTCTGCTGGACGCTTTTCTTCTCCGTCCAGTCCTCTGTGGAGAGACAAAAAACAAACAAAACACAGAGCTGAGGGAAAATACAGCTTTCACAGCAGAGCTAAAACAAAAGCCATAAATCACCAGTGTACTCAAGAAGCTGGGACAGACAGAATCGATTGCGTTTGTTTAAGTAAGTGGTCCACATTTTGTCCACATTGGCCTGGGTTCAGATTTAGACATACACATACAGTATGGATTAAAGAATAAAGCTTAATAATAATAGTAATTTTAGTTTTTTGGTAACACATTCGGTACTTGGCAATATTATTCTACTTTCACATTCTTACAATGAAACAATGTAAATGAGTGTTGTTTTCAGCGTATTTTACACTTAAATATCAATCCAACAAATTGATGAACCAAATTTTGTCATTTAATTCACAGAAAAATCTATAATATGATAAAAAAATTTAATGCACAAGATGATTTTGTCCACTCCTATTAACATATTGGCATAACTGAGTGAGCCGACACAAAAGCCACACACAAACTGGCTTACGCACCTGTGTTCTTGGCAATATTCTCCAGCAGTAATGGGTACTTGGTCAGTCTCTGCATCTCTATGGGAATGATGTCCTTGAGTTGCAGCCTGCGGCACTGGGGCTTGCTCTCTGCCTCCTGGGATAAAACAAATAATACTGTGTCAGAACAGATAGGGTGAGGCATTTATTTGTAATTGTGAGGGTTGTGGTTCGGGTTTATGAAATGCGTTTATTTTATGGAGTGTCCTCCCAACTGTAGTGTAACCTGTATGAAGGAGTTGAAGCGTGGTTCTTTTTTCTGCCTGCTCTTGATCTGTTCCAAAGCCCATGTCTGGTAACTGCAGAACCGAGCTGTCAATTTCTGAAACCATTCCCCCTCTGGGCCACCAAACTGGAATGCAAGCACACGCACACACAAACTAGGGTTAGACACTGTATCATGGAGGCCATAAAAAAAGGAACAAGAAAAGATGTGGAGTAAAGACCGGGAAACAAACAACTGCAATGTTTTACTTGCATTGTGAAATGGTTTTCAGCATTTGACACGACTCAAAACAAAAAACAAACTCAAACTGAGTGAAAGATTATGATGACTCACTGTGTTGAGCACTGTGGTGCTGATGGATTTCACTATGAAGTTGTCCTCCAAGCGCAGTTTCTTCAGATTCTCATAGAATTTATCTGGATTAAGAAGACACAATTCATTTTTGAAATACAGCGGAAGAACACTCAGTCAGTAACTCAAACACTAAAAGCACAGACACGTCAGTGAAGGCAGAGCACTGAAACAACAAACTTTTCTAAGAGATGTAATTATTATTATTCTGACTCTGGGACGATACGAACACGGCACTCACAGTGCACCTCGATGATATCGTCCAAGCTGGGGAAGATGGTGGCCAGCTCGGTGGAGGTCAGGAGCTCCTCTCTCTCCAAAGGCTTGGAGAAGACCATCTGAAGAACGCTCAGCATTCGCACGTGGGCGTGCTCCGTGGCAAACAACTCTGAGGGGGGGGGGGAGAGAGAGAGGGCAGGTACATCGTGAGTGATGAGCGAACGCGTGTCTGGGCTATCTGCACGTCGCCGTGGCGTCTCCTCTCTCTCCTCACCGTTGATGACCTCCTGCCTCTTGGTCTCCTTCTTGCCGAGGCTGGACAGAGCTTCGGGCAAGGCCAGCTCCTTCCAGTTGGCCGGGTCGTGTTCGAACTCCAGGAGGCGCGGCTCCACCTCCTCCAGCTGCGGGGCCGGGCTGGTCGGGGAGTGGCCCGGCCCTTCGGGAACTAAAAGCGGCCCCTCCATACTGCAGAACGACGGGAGAGGAAGAGGAATTAGAGTCGATTGGTCACAAGGACAAGAATGAGCCAGCAAAAAAAATAAATCTTGGTTGTCTTTCTAAATTATGTCAGGTGGTCATAATAATTTAAGCAGATATCAAGTAC